>JACVBY030000499.1:932500-994903 GCA_017589505.3 Metroxylon sagu | reverse complement strand
GTAAGCTTTATCATAAGGGTATACCTTTTTTTCATTAACTTAGAGAAGGATTGGCATCTTCCTAAAAAATTGGAAATGAATCGTTGTATAAATGCTAACTTTCCTCAAAGAGATTTAAGCACTTCTAGGTTTTTGCGTGAGGGTATTTCTTAGTTTTGATTTTAGCTAGATCAATTTCAATACCTAAACGAATTTGTTGCTTCATCCAAATGTGTAAAAAATTATAGTTGTACTTAAAAGTCAAGTACTTTATCGTTGAGTTTGCAATCTGAATAAAATAAATAGGATATGTAAATATGATCAAAATAAAAAAAAATCAATTGAATTACACTATATGACCTTGGTAAAACATTGAACTAGAATAAATAAATAAATAATTAGTTTGCTTCCGTACTATAATCAGTGCCCATTCCATCCTTCAATGTTCCCCCACCTTTGTTTCTTGTGAAAAACCAAATGCTGAGAATTGAAAGGTTGTTGAAAGAAAAGTGCACAATGACTTGATTGTGATAATTAACAAATTACTATGAAAACTCTAATTAGAAAGGTAAATGCTTCATTTTAAGAAGCTTTTGGCTCGGTAGATTTGCAAAACTCACTAATAGAAATATTGAGAATTAAGATAAGGTCATAGCAAGACGAGCCATTTATCACTATGATATATGTCAAGTGGAAGTATAGCAATATATATAATTAAGGCATCCTAATAGACCAAGAGGTTTGACAATATTATACGATCTGATCAATTCGATTAGGTACTCACCATCTATTTTTATTATTCAACTATTTTTGACAATATGAAAAAACTAAAGTCTTTACCCTCTCCTCTATCTATCTAAGAGTGGAAGGGTTGAGGCTTGTGATGTCCCTTTTTATCAAGAATTAAAGCCTCCCAGTTATTAACTAATATGTTTTTCTCTTGTGCCTTTCTTCATTCATCATTCCATATTCTAATGTCCTAGGCATAGAGGAAGCACATCAATCCATTCCAAACTTGATGATTAAACTCTACTATAATAACTATATTATACGGGAGGTCTTATAGAAAAATAACTTGATGTTATAATGATAAAAAGCTTAACATTTCTAAATCTAGCATTAAGGTAAACAGTTGAATCAAAAAAAATCTCGCATGCATAAATGGGAAAGTAGTCAAGGGATAGAAGCAAGTATCGTATGAAAGGAAAGTGTCTTAATAAAAAAGTACTTTTGTTGTTGTAGAATAAGAAGCCTTCGTATCTTAATATATGTATTTAATTTATCCAAAGCGAGCAAGATCTATCCTTTGGAGAATATGAGTTGAAGTTATCCCACTATGTCTTGATACTTAGAATGAGAGGTATTCTAAGATACATTGGTTGGGATGATGTAACGATAGTGGAATGATCACGTCCCAATAATTGGGACAACAACCCATCCGATATCCTAGAAGACTTCAGATCCAGAATCTTATTTTAAAAACTTTTTTGGATTCATGTTCATAAATCAAGTGTATTCAAACATATATATTTTAAAAAGAGTCACTTAAAGTATATTATGAGTTCATATTTTAATATTAATTATTTATAGAAATCATTCTTTTCCACCCTAGAAAATGAAAAATGAGTGCATCTCATCTTTTTTTAATAATATTTTTAAAAATTCATCATTTAAAATACTTAAAAATATCATCAAAATATACATATCACTACAAAATATTCATGATTATTTTCTATTTATGCTAGCATATTTGTAGTATTCAATATAAAAAATATTAATTTTTTCATGTTATATATTTATTTTAAATTATTTTTTTATTTTTAACATAAACTTAAGATAATCTCCATGTCTTAGATTTTTTTTTTTTTTACTTAATTGCTTGCTCGTCATGTGAAATCTAGACAGCAAATTCTATTTTTATTTTTTATGATTACATCATTTATGTTAATTTTTATTAATAAATTTTACTCATAGTCTGATTTATATTCGAATAATATTCAATTTATATCAGTATACAGAGTTTGAAAATATGGATATAAGTAATATCTAACAAGGAATAAATATGAATTAATATCTAAGCAATACCATTCCTCTACGGTTCCCACAGCACTAAGATTCGTGGCAGCCTTCGGTGCAGCGCCTACGAGAAGCCCGTGTCGGTGCCTGGGCTTGGAGAAGTTTGGGGGCCGAGCAAGAGAAGCGAGGGGAGAGAGAAGACGGCCATGGAGAAGGGCGGCGCCGTTCGATGCCAGAGGATTGGATGCGACGCCATGTTCACTGAGGACAGCAACGTGGAGGGCTCCTGCCGCTATCACGATTCCGTAAGAAAAACCCCTCCTTTCCTCTTCCTTCACTGCCCGTCTTTCCTCTTTCTCAAATTTCTTGCATTTGCTTCTGGTCTCTGTCTCTCTTGTGGTCTTACCATCCCCTGGGCGCAAAAGAGATTTCTTTTCTTTTTTTTTTTTTAAAAAAAAATACTGCTTTGGCTCAGGAGAGATAAAAGATTTCAGCTTTCGATCGTTAGAGCAGAATTTCCGGAGCTTGCAATCATATCACGTTGATTTCACTCGACAAAAGACGATTTTGCTTAGTTTTTGATGGAAAATATTGTAAAATCCCAAAGGATGCTGGTTAGGGTTGCATCGTTTGCCAAGGTTTGAACTTTGGGACGATGCGTTGTTGGGGGTGGTTGAATGATTTCAGCATCTTTAATTTAGCAACATTGAATGTGTCCTTATTGATTGAATTTGGGTTCGAAGAGTATTCAGAGCTTTGAACTTCAAAAGGAAAGTAAGAGATAGTTCTCGTCTCCTAGCAAGGTGTTAGGGTACCACTTTGTATGCTATGAAACCTACTGTTACTATCAATATTGGTGGAATATGTTGAGGAATAACAGCTAGGATATGACATGTTCAAAGTCCACTCTCAAATCACCTTAAAGTCATTGCCAACCTCCATTATGTAATAAAAGAACCTTACTTTGTTTCAATCTATGATCACATCTTACAACTTGTTTCATAGTTGTATTCACCATCAGGTTCCACGATTTCTTCCCATAGGAGTGGGTAAAAAAATTCTGCTGAACCAATAAATCTCTCTTTTTTAAAAAAAAATCGTAATTGTGGAAATGCTGCGAGGTGTAGGTACTATTTTATGTTCCATTAAGTTTCACAGTTTTTGTAATCCATCACAAACCAAGGATGCTACGTTTGCCATCAGCCATTCAGGTAATTTTAGGTAGAAATAAGCCAAAAGCTGGTCTATAAACAAGGGCTTTCGCAAACATCTATCTCAGCATGATAACTACTGCATGAATTTTTTTTTTTTTTCCCTTTTCTGCTAGGGGAAGTGTTTCATTGGTTAAGTAATAATTACAATAGATATCTGAGATTCAGTTTTTCAATTCTATCCTGTGATCAGGGCTGTAGAACCTGTATCAATAATTTCTTCCTCAAGGTGCTGAGTTGCTTTCATGTTAGTAGTCTGATTACTGTATAATTGCCAATACTTTATATCAAGTGCTTGAGCAAAAGTACTTGCAAATTTTTCTTTACAAGTATACATTAACAGAAAATGTGTACTTGAAGTGGATGCTAAGTATTTATTTACTGACACTAATTTCTTTTAGTTGAAATCACAACTTGGGACTAATGGTTTGGTGGCTTTTTTTCCTTTTTTCTCCAGGGGGTAAGTCAAATTTCACATTAGCAGAGTATTGTTTTTGCAAACATCAACGAGTCCCTGATGTAAGTGCATATTTCCCTTTCCAGCCTATATTTCATGATGGTATGAAAGAATGGAGCTGTTGCAGGCAAAGAAGTCATGATTTTAGCTTATTTTTGGCTATCCCAGGGTAGGTTACTTTTGCTGTCTTTCTCTAATAATTTCAGTTGATATATGAGTGGTAGAAATTTGTATGATATCTTTAATTTTTTGCATATACGTTTGTAGTCTTTCTTCAACTTGTTACTTGTCTTCTCTACTTTACTTCAAGTTGGCCGATGGCCAGAAAAAACTTGATCTGTTTGTAAGCTTTCAGGTCTGTTTACCATCTCCTGATTCGATAACAGCATGTTGATGGGAATAATGCACGCAAACACCATTTTCTAAGTATTCATGATTTTCATGCTTTTCTGAATAATGGTAACTAGAAAAATGGTAAATTTATATATTGCAAACTTGAACAACCATAAATATTTTGTTAAGTTGCATGACAAATTTAAAGTAATAACATATGCCAAAGTCCAGCCTCATCAACATGGCTGAAACATCATCTCTTACTATATATAGTGAGAACACCTGGGTGACCAAACCTTGTCAAATGTTCAATGCACCTCACACAAGATCATGTGACTGGAAAAACTGGACATGGGACATGGGATGGAAAATATGGAAAAAAACTAAGGTATGCTCACTCTCTCAAGAACTGGACTCTTAATTTACACCACTAAAAAAAAAAAAAAAAAATCCTGTGGCTCAACTAATCCTCCTTTTCTCTCTTTAAAACACCAAACAATGATGAGATAGAAAAATCATACCTGCCCATTAGTTTTAGAGTTCCAACTGTCCTAAATAGACTATCTTTATCTGGATGATCCCATCTGCATTTCCATCTGTTTCCATGTGAGAGAAAGAATCAGATTGATGGAGAAGGGGAAAAAAGAAA
Organism: Metroxylon sagu; assembly: GCA_017589505.3. Lineage (NCBI taxonomy): Eukaryota > Viridiplantae > Streptophyta > Magnoliopsida > Arecales > Arecaceae > Metroxylon > Metroxylon sagu. The sequence goes on along the minus strand of JACVBY030000499.1, from coordinate 990,258 downwards.
GAAAAATATGCTGGGATAAAGTTGGACTCCAAACCAGCCTCTTGAATGCCAATTCATTAAAAAAACTCCACATCTCAACTGGTTCTGCTGGACCCTTCATTATAAGAAAAAAGAACAAAAAAAATATATTGAGATATAGCCACCCATATTAAGAGTCCTGATGTATCTTTAATAAATATCCTTTAACCCAATAAGATATATTGTATTGCACATGCCAAATACTAGTACTTCATAAAGGTGAACTTCCTACGTTGACCTTTCCATGCTTTCCCACCAATCTTCATGGTTTTGAATGCACAATTTTCTCGAAGTATTACACCTATGTAAAATTGCTAATGTTATCTAAAAGGTTCAGTGGATTTTGTATTACCGCAAATGGTATAGACTAGAATGTTCGGAGATGACAAATGTAAAGTTACAACAATGGCATCTGCACCTTCTTTTTTGAAATATGGCCAGAATGACTTCCTGTCCAAATGCATTTTCGACTAACACTCTGGAAAGTCACCACCTGGCATAACTCTGACCATGCTTTACATTTTTCTTTGAGCATCCTCATCTTTGTTGAAGTACTGAAAGCAATTATTAGCATTAAATTGTGTCAACCAGGTAGGCGGATGCTGCTGCTCTCATGTCTGTTAAATATGCAAATCCTGTGCTTTCAATTTCCTTGATATTGGATATTTGATGTTTTTATGGTTTAAGAAAGGCTGGCTGCCAGATTCCATATGTGCTTAATTCTTGGACATACACCATGCATTGCGGCAGCTACAAGAAACAGGTTTGGTGCATCCAGCACAGTTCTGCTTACTTGTTTGCACCAAATCTGCTTTCGTATCTAGGATGTGTTAATGCCTCTCTATGTTTTTCCTTTGGGATAGCTTTACTAGACTCGATTCCTATCAAGGGCCTCATTGTCCATCATTATGAGCTTTCTTGAACATTCTTATGAGTACTTGCAGATTCCATACATCTTCCTTCAATGCAAGATGGAGTTCCTTTTCTTTCCCCAGGGGCTGGCATTCATTCCACACGACTGTGCCTTTTCAATTGGTTTACCATACTTCTAGTTCCTGCAACCTTTTTGTTGCTATAACCATTATTCTTCATGTAAATTTGTGCAAACAAATTTTGTGTGTTCTGTAGCTTGGTTGACTGAAAAAGTCAAATGCATGGACTTTGGCTAATTGCATATAAAGTTGACCTTTACTGCTATTGCTAGCAAACATAAGGTCTTCTTTTGCTGTTGCATAGAGTAAAAATTCTCTGCAATAGAGCTTGCAAGCCTTTTCTTTTTATTTCTGAAGGCACTGTATTCGAGACATTACTAATGTTTCAAGTGATAGAACCTGACTAATATTTCAAGTGATAGAACCTAAATACTCTGCTAGAAATGTTTCTCTTTTTATTTGCTAGAGAATCCCATTGTCTAGGTCTTTAAGACATTTGCAATAACCTCTGAAATTATTGAAGAATGGTAAGAGAAACTATGTAACCTGGACAACATTCATGTTAGCAGGCATCGAGTTGAGAGCATGCTTGAATATGCATTGTCTTGCATTTAATTATGCTGAACAGCTACGCTCTTATGTGCATTTCAGTGCCTTATCAGGTAACTTTTCTTTCTTTTCTGAATGAAGATGTAAGACAGGTAAACATACTACTGAGAAACCAGTTACCAGGATTGTATCTGCAAACCCCCAGAAACCTGTGCCACTTCCATCTGCTATTCAAGATAAAAAACCTGATGATTCTTGCTCAAGGTGCCGCCAAGGCTTTTTCTGCTCTGATCATGGTAAATTTCTTTCTGATGTGAGACAGTCTTGAAATGTTCTGGGGTAAAGCGCCCTAAACTTTGGTTTCAGTACATGAGTGGAAGAAATCAACAATCTGGTACTTCCAGTTACTGAGAAATCAGTCCTATATTTTTCAGGTTCGCAAGGCAGACCTTCAAAACCTGCTGTAGTCTCTGCTGAGAAAGATGATCATGATGAGAAGGTTGCTGCTCCCCCAGTCAAGAAGATAGTTGATCTGAATGAGCCACAGATTTGCAGAAATAAAGGATGTGGTAAAACCTTTAAAGAGAGGGACAACCATGAAACTGCATGCGAGTACCATCCAGGTCCAGCAATTTTTCATGACAGGATGAGAGGGGTAGGTTTTCTTATCCTTTTAGAGATGGTTAAGTGGACTTCGATTGATTCTTTTGCCACTTGTTCATTCTAACTTCTTTTGCCTATATGTAGTGGAAATGCTGTGACATTCATGTGAAGGAGTTTGATGAGTTCATGAACATACCTCCATGCACAAAGGGATGGCACAATGCTGATGTAGCTTGACTTTGGTTGGCTCAAGTCAGTGACCTTGGACTGAGACTTGTTTACAGTACTCCTACTGGCAGAGTGTTAACACATTGTTCAACAGTGGAGTGAATTGTTAATTTATGCCTTAGAAAATTGTTTAATATTTTAGATTTTCTTGAAGAGTTCTTAACCGGACTCGAAGGATCTTTCGGTTAATTTTTGGCTTACAAAATCTGTGGAACTTCTCATTGTCTGTCTTCTTTTCGTGCCTGTTTTCTATATGGTTTGTGATGACTGTTGAGACCCAACTGTGGCAGGAAAACTACTCCACTATTATTATTTTGTCATGAAACTGAAAGAGGTTTTACCGTCCTTCTGACAAATGAATGACTAGAATTCGGTTTTGGCTTAATTGATCGACGCTTGCTTTCACCTTGATCAATATTTTGCTTGAATCAGAGATTGTTAATAAATAGTAAATTTTGATCTTATTCTTTTTATGTACTGCAATTTTCTAAAGGAGTGTTGGTTCAAATATTTCTAACCATGTCACCAAAAAAAAAAAAAAAAAAATCTAACTATTGATCTGTCAATCTGGAATCAGGATTTCCATCAGATACAATTAATCAAGGTGTTTGTCTTGTGCTATAACCTTTATGATTCGGAGGAAAAAAATCCATCAAACATTACATCATTTATTTCCTCACGCTTGCAACCTGTTGTCCATATGGAATGGAGAGCAAGACCATTCTAAAACAAGAAGTAGCTTAAAAAAAGCAGCTCCTCTTGTGACAATGTAGACAATGTAGAGGAGGAGAAACACTCCAATACTGTGGATCAAAATCAAAGAATGTAGAGGGTTTGTAGAGGGGAAACCCTCCAATAGTGTGGATTCAAAGAATTTTTGGATAAATTATAGGGCAAAAATCTTAGACATTGTTATCTTGAATTATAAAATAATTTTAGAAACTTATTCAAGGTTTTTTAATAATTTAAGTATTAAAACTGATTCAGTACATTATTCCTCTTATTCCAAAAAGAGACGCTTTTACTTAAGCATAATAATTTCTCCTAGTACAAACCATATAAGTCATCATTTAACTTATGCAATCTGAAACTATCTAGAATGCAAAGCTTATCCTATGTTTGATCTTTAAAAATATTTTTTATTTTTATTTATTAAATTTATTTTTAAAAATAAATTTATTTTATGCCTTTTGATCCCTAGAAGATGCATTAAGTAATTAAAAATAAAATTTATTTTTTAATTTTATTTTTGTTACAAATAATATCTTTTAAAAGGATAGATGAAAAAATTAAAGAAAATACTATTCATTACATATTTTCAAATCTTTTGATCTTTATTTTTTATTCTCAAAAAATAATAAAAATATTTTTAAATAATGTTTAATTTTTTATTATTTTGAAGTAGTATTTTTTTAAAAAATATTATTTTTATTTTTCATTACAAAATATTTTTTATAAGAGTTTTTTAATTTATGTTAAAAATAAAAATAAAAAGTAGAATTGTTCTCAAAATCTACACACTAACTCCCTGTTGTCCTCCATCCACTGTCAATCTGCCTCTCCCTTTACCACCCATGTTGAGCCCAAGCACATGCACCCTAGCTTTTTGCAGTTTGGAAGTCGATGAGATCTTTTGAAGGGAGAGAGGTGGAGAGTTGGAGGGCAGGAGCTTGTGAGTGGTTAGAGGTGGTGGCATCTAAATATTTATTGTATTCGGGTGGCTAATGGACTAACAGAACTAAGCAAGATTTTAAATAAAAGCTGATCCAAAATTTAGTTTTTTTTTTTTTTAATGATTGGTTAGTTTGATTTAAGAATGTTTAGCATTTCTAATACTAAAAACTTATGTTAGATTCCGTTATTGATATTATTATAAAATTTGACTAGTTTTATTAAATGGTATTGAATATGCTATTACTAATTATATTCATTTAATTTATGGTATTATTTAAGTAAAACATCTTGCATGTTAGAAATTTCATTCTCATGTGGGGTGGATTGTCATGTTCTAAATCCACATTGGGTTTGGACTGTGATAATTATAGTGGTATCAAAGCCTAAGTTATTATCTTTAGGAATAAGTTTAGGTTTGACTCTTAAGGATTTGGAGCAGTTAGCAGAGATATGGCTAGAAATTAGGTTGAATAAAAGTATATGAGAATTGAGAATGAGTATTTACAATTTTAAAATAAAATTTTGAGGGTGAAATTTCTTTTAAGAGGGGAAAATGTGAGATCTAATCCTTTTAAGCTAGCTCACTTTAGATTAAAATCAAATTTAATTAAATCGAGTTAAAAAATATCAAAAATAATATAATTAAAATTTTTGATTGAATCTATATTCATAATGTTCATTGTTAACTTAGCTTTTCAATACATTTTGAATGACTCAAATTAGAGTTTAATTGAGAAAGTCAAGAGCAATTTCATGAACATATATCAGTGCTAACAAACTTCTGATAAATTATAAAAAAATCATTAATAGTGATAAGGATGATTTTTGATATTTTTATTCAAATTTTTATATTTCAAAATTATATTGGATGAGTTAGAAGCTAGTTTTGAGTTAAGAATTTATTTTAAATATTTAATGAATATTTATCTTTTTTGTTTTCTTAAAGAATCAATACCCTACGGGAATTAGAAAGTTTATTAGTTTTAGAAGATTAATATTTTTTGAAGATTAGAAAACTTATTTGCTTTAAAAAAATTTTTCTATAAATATAGCTCAATAAATATTTTTTAATATCAAATCAATAGTAAAAGAAATAGAATTGAAGAATGAAGAAGGACAATCGAGCCCTTGAGCCTCAAAAATTGAGAATTAGTTTCTAATAATTTTATCTAAAGAAATAAGTAAATCTAATCATGTTAGATTAATTTATGAGATTATTAAATATTTAAATCACATGTATTATAAATATTCTAGTTAATTACTTGACAATCCTGGTTTAGTTAATTAAATATTTTATTTTGAAAATTTAAACGTTTAGAATTTTGTATAATTGTTAGTTTTATAAGAATTATTTAAAATGTGACTATGTTTAGCAATAAATTTAAGCATTTTTGACATGTGATAGGATTTTATAACATAAAAAAAATGAACTATAGATTTTGAAATTTTTTTAAAAGTATTGTTATAAAAAATTAGATCAAATAAGCATTTACATTTTGATATGTTGCTTATATGCATGTTAACTTTCTAATGAATTCTTTGTTCATGTGATAATCTATCTTTAAATTCATTATATGTGAAACTCGAATTTTAAGTTATGAAACTTGTATAAATATGACATAAAACAAGCAATGACAAATTATAATATGTGTATCATAAGCTATAGACTTTTAATCAACTATGATTTATAATATATTATCTCTATTTTTTAAGGCTTGTACGAAGGCCTTTAATATCGGAACCCATCTCTATAGAAAAAATATACAGCAATCTATTTATAGCTCACATTTGTAAGGTTAAATGTGACGATCTATTATGGTTTTATGACAAGATTTATATGTGATCATAAGGTTAAATGTGGCGTATTCTCTGCAAAAGGTAGACCTTGCCATGAGCATGACAGTCCTTGCATATTTAGTGGATAGGGCCACATTTGTATTGGCCTCCCTATGCTTGATTTTAACCATTACCACATGAGGTATCTGAATCCTTTTCTCAACATTCTCCTTCATCTAGAGAAAGGCATGAAGCTGTCAGTGTACAGCATGGTTTAGGACAATCTGAGAGAGCACTGGACTATATAGAGAAAGCAATGTTGCATGGCGGTAAGGAAACAAATGTTTTTTTGCCAGAGGATGAGGAAAATGCCACTGCAAGCAACCAATGGTTACCAACAACATCCCAAACAGAGCATCAGATGCCCAAGCCATGTCCAGATAAACTACAGGTCATGGTGTTGAAACTTTACTTGAAGAATCATAATAAGAAGCTTATTCTCATCCTATAACACTTCAAAAATAATCTCATATTAAATAAAAAAAAAAAAAATTATATGCTTAGAACTCAAGTCTACTTGCTACCTATTAACTTCCACTCGAGTTTTTGAGCTACATAGTTTCGATCCGCAACGAATTATACATAAAACCATTCTTACAGCACCAACGATTTAATTCGAAAATAGATTCTGACTAGTTTATAGCGCGCAATAAAAACGTCGTATTACAAGGAGAAAAGATCGTAATACTCTAAAAGAAAATTGTAATACTCTAAAAATAATCCCACATTGGATGGAAAAGAAAATATTATGTTTATAACTTAAATCTACTTGCTACCTATTAACTTCCACTCGAGATTTTGAACAACATGATTTTGATCCGCTAACGGATTAATTGGACCAGTAGCACAAGCCCAAAGGAGAAGGAAAGATCTCTAGGTTGGACTTCGCTACTAAACTCTGAAATGTGTGTTTTGGTCTTCCTAACTGAGCATATGGTTGATGCCATTAGCTCACCCCAATCCATCTGGAATCAGGCATGGAGCCAGAAGAAGAAGAAGATCATTACTTTATCAGCTTTAATTATGTAAGGCATTGAAACAAAGAATGACCCAATTAGTGTTATGTAATATAGCATTCTGCTCACCATGAATGGCACCGGAATGTTCTGTTGAGTAAAAGCGTGCTTTCTTTGCAATGCATGGAAGAAAATATTGATGAAAATATTAGTTCAAATAATTCAAGGTGATTATAGATGAGTTTTCAACTATTAAAATAATAAAAAATATAATTTATCATGTAAATGATAAAAGATCTTCTGATTATATATTCCTCAGCATCTAAATTAATGCTTCTTGTGATCCGAAATTGTTAGTTTTAGATGCCTTAACACTAAATGCCTCTTACCTTCTAGTCAAAATTTTTTTGGCTGAAGTACACTATAGGGTTTAAATTTTATGGAATAGAATCATTTTGATTTTTTAATAAAATAAAATGCATCATTGTTTTATCTTATCTTGAAATTTAAGATGGAGGATGCTCAAGACTTATCTCGTTATCATTCGAGATATTCCATCAAAATCTAAAATTTGATATAAAAATCTCCTTTTTGAAGTTATATATTAGCCTTTAGACCTTTCAATACCCTGGTCTAGTTAGGCCTGGTTTTAAATGAATGATCCGAGTGTGCGGTATGAGAAAAATTCAGACTTTTAATCAACAAAAGCTCTTTTGCTTGCACTTACTTCATAAAACTCTTAATTTAAAAATATCATTGGTTTATAGGAACAGTTGGGAACAATTTTAAATGAATGATCTTAACATGTAACATGAGAAAAACTCAAAAGAACTTCCATAGGCTAAAATTCTTCTGTTTGTACTATACTATATAAAACCTTAAATTTATTTTCTTTTGAGAATTTTTATTTTATGGTCATAAAAAAATCTTTCTTTTAACTTACCCCCTTCCTTTCCTCCTCAACCCTGTAAAGCTAAGCAAAGCGTCTTATTCCTCCAATTACCTGCAAAACTATAATCCTGAAGGTACAACAGATTTTCACCATCTTTGACGCTATTTGTATGCGATTAATTTTTTTAAAAAAATAATTTCTTTTTATTTATCTTTCAAATTATTAACCAAAAAAAAAAATAGATTAATAGAACTAAAAACAAAAATTATTCAAAAAAAACAAAATAAATTAAAATATTAAAATTAACAAAATATTAAATAATTTTATTATTTTCTTGTTTCATTTTTTATATTAATAATATTAATATATTTTTATTTTTTTATATTAACTTTGTTTCAAACATAATTAGTAGTTACAATTATAATATTTTAACATCTATTAATAAACATAACTAAATATAATTAATAAAAAATTATATATTTCAATTTTACTTCATAAAATGTTATTTCTATAATTTTACATTATTTTTTAAGTCATCTGCCAAACATATCCTAAATTATGAAACCATTATATCTTAGACAAGAAGATCGTATAAAATGTTGGACTCTTACTTAAGTCTCAACATATTCTTGGTCTACAATGTAGAATGACACGTGCCAGATAGATTGATAATGAAAAATATCTTAGGATACAAGTTTAGCAATTTTTTCTTTTTAGAGTTTTTTTTTTTTTTTTTAAAAAAAGCCATAAGAATGCTGGTGGTCGTTCATTCGGTGTACCTCGACACGTGTTCGGCGAATCGTGCACACGTATCGCTCTTTCTGCTGGAACACGCTTGTTTATTAAATATGCTCCGCCGGAATATTCATCACTATATATATATATATATATATATATATTAAAGAAAAAGAAACAGGAAGGCTTCTGCTCTCCCTTCCGTCTCGGTTTTGCTTCCGAGTCGCAGCGAGGAAATGGCGATGACCGTCGAAGGTAAACAGCTTCTTCCACCTTTTCTCATGCTAATGACGAAATCGAATCCCAAATCGATTCCCGCCTCGACTCTATTGGAATCTATTGGTCTTGTTTGTAGGGTTTATGAGAAGTTTCCGATCAGCGGGTCGATGTGAGCTTAGGATGCCTCGAGTTTTTCCTAGTTTTTTTTTTTTTTTTTTTTTTTGCGTTATATATTCGCAATAATAGAGATAATTAAGCGTATTATAAGGAGGAAGACTTGAATTATTGGAGCGTTATTCTTTTGTCCCCTTAGTTGGAAGAATTGTAGCTAAGCGATCTAGAATCCCTGATTCTAGGGTTTGATACCCGGGCACCATGTGAATATGGGCATTGTAAGTTCTGTTGTGTTTGTATTGGCTGCATATTATCTGATCCAGTGTTCTTGATTTAATTCCTCATCAAAATATCACCCTTTTTTTCTGGTGAGATGTTTGATCTTTGTAGGTTGCAGTCTGTTTCAATTTTTGAAACCCTTTCATCGTAAGTGTAACGATTTAGAAGCATCGGGGTTTAACTGTACAGGAACTATGTATACCTTCTGTTACCTGAACTGCATATGAACTAATGTATACCTTTTGATTTTTGTCACTTGTTTCCATTACCCCTCATTGTCTTTTTCTCTTTTTTCAACTTTTGATTCCGTGATTGTAGGCTCAAACCATCTATTTGTGTTGTTTACGACTGGATATATGGGCTTTTAACTGCTAACCTTAATTGTTTGAATGAAAAACCCCTTAGTTGTTTCAAGACATTCTCACCTTTCTTTGTAATAGCTGATGGCAAGCTCACTAAGATTGGGGGCACTGGATCTCAAACTTTGCTATAGAGTTATGGTTTGTTCAATAAGGTTCACTTATGTGGCATGCTTAGCAAAGTAAAATTCATAGTTCAGTGAGGTAAAAAATTATATATATATATATATATATATATATATATTCAGATATAGCTATCAGTGTTGGTTCATTAATCTCAACAGCTTCTGTGTGTGTGCTTTGTTGTCTTAACTGGTTTACCTTTCTGTTTGTATTTTTCATTGTCCTGTTGGATGTGGGCTCGGGGAATGATAATGTGTGGATTGTCCTCCACAGTGTAAGTCCAAGATTCTATAACTGACATTTACTTCTGTTGCAGCTAAATGGAATTTTGTTGCTGAATTTTTGTTCTCATGCAGGCTTGCTGGACTTGCTTTTATGTTTTCGGCTAGCATTCTGCTTCAGATCCTGGTATCACTTCTCTGATTGGGATTAATGTTTTACATATGGTGGTCCAACTAAAGGTTATAGTCTAATGATCTAGGTTAAGTTCCTCATGAGCAACTGCATGTTTAAATAAATGTGATGCTGAACAGAAGGCAAGTGCATCATTAATTTAATGATATTGTTGGTGTTTCTCTTTTTAGGCTTTTTTATTTTATCCTTTTATCACTTGACTTATACCATTCCATTGCATCACTATGCTATTATCTTCACTCTCTTTGAAGATTTAATCATTATATCTTTAGATTTTTACTCCATTTATGGAAATAGTTTTTACATCATATATCCTGTTTGATTAAGCTCGCAAAATCTATAGGTTGACCTTCTTGCTTATTTCCCTAAATGAAAATTATTGATTTCATGAATCAAACTGCTAAACATTGAGATCCAATAGGTCCGTGATCCCCACTCTTTAACTCCCCAATCTCAACATAGTTTTTCCCCCTCATTTCTTAGCAGTGATCTTCCCAACAAGTATTATTTAAAGGTTGCATTTTTTGAATACAAAAAAAAACAGGATAAGAAATGAAACCATTCATAAAAAGGTATAGGTAGCTCTAATCGAGGATAAATTAAGGAAAGGATGACTTAAATGGTTTGGATATGTATAACTGTGACTTGATATATGTAAAAGAAAAAAGAGGTAGAGGTAGACCAAAAATCACATAGGTGGAAGCGATAAAGAAAGACTTACAATCTTTACATCTTATAAAAAAATATGACTTAGAATAGAGCTGAATGGAGAAAAAGGATTCATATAGCCGATCCCAACTAGTTTGTGATTAAGGCTTTGTTGTTGTTGTTATTGTTGTTGTTGTTGTTGTAGGTATTTCCACTAGAAGTTGTTGTTATACCCCATGCTAGATTGGTGTTTTCTTGAACATTTACAAACATATGTGAGTATCGAAGTCTCTACATAAGACCAGAAGGACTTACTTTTATGTAGCATCAAATATCGAGAAATAATTGGTGCTGTTTAGGTGAGTTGACTGGCTGGCTGAGTTCAGTGTTGTGGTGCCCTAAGCATTTCATTTTTAGTTAAGCTTATCTGAACAGCCTTAATATGGAGGTGGTACAGCAACATGTTATAGAATTTTTCCTATGAGCATCAAAGGGCTATAATTTGCCATTACATCCCAGGGGGCATGAAATATTTGTGTTGGTTTGACACTTTGTTGCCATAAGTATATATCATGTTGTTACAGCATGTCGATACTGAAGTGTCTGGCATTATTTGTCAAAGGTACATATTCTGTAGTCACCACTTCTTGTCTTATATTGGCTCAAGTTATTTACTTGAAGAATAAGATATGGATGTTTGCCTGTTGTAAATTCATACTAGGGAAACGCTCTATGTAAAGACCTGCTCTTAGGTGTAAGGCTGGTAGTCTATTTCGTTGGTGGAGTCACTGAACCTGCAAACATGATGTTCCTGACAAAATATTGGTGGCATACTACTTTCATATGAGAATTTGGAACCTGTATGCGGTTATCTTAATGATATCATGTTTAAGCATTGAGCACCACACAGGTAATCAAGAAAATGCAGTCCGACACTATTATATTGTTATATATGTATTTTCTTTTTTTCCTCTTCTTGGGATGGTGTGGGGTTAGTCATGGCATAAAATGTTACTTTTGTTTGCTACATTGCAACAATTCCCCACCTTCTGTTAAGTTTGAAACTATGCATTTATCCATTGCATGCTAAGTAACTTGAGCTTGCTTAAAATTATCATTTATGGCTGAGCTATTCAACTTCCATGACACAATAGTTATTATGCAGACTTGGATGCCACATTATTGCCGTTCAGCTCTGAGTCATGTTTAATAAGTCCAGTATTTCTAGCATGAACTTGCAGGCAAAAGCAACCTATAGTTGTCCAATGGATTTAAAGCTGATATATGGGAAGTTGGTTGCATTCACTCTTCCATAGCTAGTTGAACCCTTTGTTTCATTCTAAAAATCCTTACAAAGACATACTCTGGCGAACTTCTGTTTGCTCTTGACATGTTATGTGCTTGTACTATTAAAGTTTTCTTTAACCAAAATAAAAGAGGTGCTTAGTGGTACCACTTTGAAGTGGCATCAGATTTTCTGTTGAATTTGTGATCTTTCTTAGTGTTTTCACATATCAAGCCATAATGATATAAAATCCTATGTGTTCAGTCTATTCTTCCACATGTTTACTTTTATTGTTTTGGTTATCAACTTATTCCTCTTTAATATTTTGTAATATTGTTGGCTTGCAAGTATAAATATTCTAAACTTAGATTGCATAAAGTTGAATTTCTTTTTTTGTGTGTTTATTTACTCATTTGGTCCATATCTCATAATTAAATAACATATTACATGACAACATTGAAATATCAAAAGATTAAATTATTAGAGTTTACTAAATAATTTTAGATTACTAGAGTGTAGTATATAGCAATCACTTGACAATAATAAGATAAAAACAGATGGGTACAAGTACTATGAATTAAACAATCTCCTTAGGTTACATCTAAAAATAGATGCGCATAAAATGACTTGGTGTTCTTTTTATTTGAGACAAATTCGCAATGCAAGTTCCAAATCTGAGACAAGAATTCCTCAAATACAAATCTAAAACAACTTGTCGATGGCCCCTAAGGTTTTTTCTTTAAAGTTTGATAGGTTGGGTGGTTGAAGAGCTCATATTTTGAGAGATGTAGTGTAAAATTTGTTAAAGTAATGATGGGGCTTCAATTAACTTGGGCAATGTTGGCATGGTTGAAAACACTAGATTGTGCATTTCAACAAATTTGTGAGAAGGCTAGTTCTCCTGGAAATGCTTCAACAATCCAAGGTATTCCACAGTTAGTGTTGATGAAGAGTATAAATGTGTAACTTATTCTGGATTTTCAAATCATGCGGTGAAATTTTATAATATTCTGAAACAACATTATGCTTTTAAGTGTTTTAGCTGTATGCATAATTGATCCCCTAATATTCATGCTCGGCCCAATGAAGCTTCACTGTTACTTAGCAAGTAAAACATTTGGTCCTGTTGTAATACTGACTGTTCATTGGCTGGGACATAGTATCATGCATTGATCATATCATTTTTTATGGGATTTGATGATTATAAATTGTTAGGATTCTTTATTTCTTTGCCCAAACTGAGTTATTGTGTTCAAAACAATGTTTTCTTTATGTTCTTTTGCTTTCACTTTCTTAATGATTATTCCAAATTCTACCTTATTGAGTCAGATCCTTGTTATTTTATCATTTACTGAGCATTGCACAAGTTTAGCTAAAACACATGCTCGCATGTGTGCACACACTTGTACACATGTAAAGATGCCTTATTCCTGGAATGTTATCTTGGCAGGCATGTGCTTTATACAACAATTGGTGGCCTATGTTATCAGGTGAATAGTGACATGACGACCCAAATCAGTAGGACTTTGGTGTGTGTTGTTACTGACTTTTGTCATTGCTTCTACAGCTCTCATGTACGTGCTGGTGCCTATGCCCTGTATGTTCTTTGGAGGTGGATCCACAAGTTTCTTGACCAGCAAGGAGGGTGGGGGGTGAGTTTACATCTATTTATGCCTTACTTTTGGTCACCATTTTCAGTTTCCTGAATGCCACTCATATATGGTGCCATACCATGGAATCAAGCAATAAGTATGATGCAATGAAAAAATCATGTCTTTTTTCGGTTTGAAAATGACAATATGATACACCTATAGTATCTGCAGCATTAGCATGGTCATACAACTGTCCTTCTTGTCGAGTAATTATTGTTGAAGTTGCAAGGACAATCTAATATTCTTGATTTATTTCTCCTTGATGTGCTAAAAATTCAGTTGGTTTGTCAAATTCTTTATCATGCACCATTTGATCTCCTAAAATTTCCCCTTTATTTAGCAAAAAACTGAACCTGCGTTAACAAAACCTGCTAGCCTGTACATTTCTAGGACATTGGCCATCTTCTCTCTGATCAAAAGAATATTCTATGCTCTTTGGTTTTTTCCTTTAAATGTGGCATACTTGCAGGGTGCCACTAAATTGCAATATTGGACTGCAGAAATTAGGCTTGAAGCCCATTTGTGTGAATTTTCCATCACCATCTTCTATGGTTTTGTGACGTGCCCTGGCATGCCCTGCTAGCTTGAAGCCCATTCGTGTAATATCTTGATTATTGTCTCTCTGGATTTTCATTTGAAAGGAGTGCTGGTGCTAAATGCTGATATTAATTTTCATCTTCTGGTTCACATCTGGTGTCAAAAATAAAATAAAATAAAATAAAAAACAATGCACCTTGCATAATGTCCTCTCTTCCACCACAACAGCTCTTTCATTTGGGTTTCGTAGACTAGGCCATATGTACCACCCTTTATATAGATTGGATGCCTTGATGCATGCTTTGCTAACAGTTGGTTGAGAATTTGTTGACTGGGCAAGCATAGATAGTTCCCGGCAGTACCATGATGATTGTAGTCGTCATGTATTCCACTCATTTTTGGGTTACTGTGGCCCCTAAATTAGTCTATCAACTGTTCATTAGTTTTCTAAATTATAGGAGAGTTGTGTCAAAATGGAGCCAACACATGCCTCACTTGAGGCATTTGCAAGATGGTAGCAACATATAACTATGCTACCTTGGTTGCTTGTTAACCGTTCTCTTCTTGATTTAGACTTTTGAGCTGCCCAACATCCACTCTTCTGAGATTTCAGTCCTTTCAGGACCCAAATCATGGCGTATTCATATGTAACAATGCTAAAAAAAAGGAGAAAAAGAAATGAAAGAAAATATGCAGGCATGAATGGCATAATCCTTGATGTGTTTTGATGTTTAAAGGCTTCACCTTGTCCCCTAAAAGGATAGATGCTACACTGTGGCTATGACAGTCTTTGCATTGTCATCAGATTATGGATATCCATCTACCTTTTAACACCTGTTTCATTTTCTTTGCCATCTCATCCCAGCATAAGCTAACCAGCAAACTTGCAAATTTCTACCCTTTTGATTTTAATTACATCAAAAGATCCACTTTGTTCTAATTTGTTAGAATTTCTACTTTTCAGCTGGATTAATGCAGCGAAATTCTTGACGGGTGCATCCGCTGTTGGGAGTATTGCTATTCCAGCAATCCTGCGGCATGCCAACATGATTGAGACTGGAGCTATGTTTATAGAGTTCGTCTCCTTTTTCATTCTCGTCTGCACAGTTCTTTGTTTCCACCGAGTTAACCTCGATGATGATTGGTAGTAACCTGCCACAGAGCGTCAATGAAAGAAATCGAGAGCCATGCAACCCATGTATTGCTTGTGTACAGTTATTGCATGCATTTTCTCTCACTGGAAAAAGGTAATGGCGTTGCATACTGTTGTATTTCACTGAACGAATCTTTGAATGGCTGGAGCAGCCAGTTTGAACTCATGTAACATCGATATTAGACTCTGATACACTATGTGACACTTTTACCGGACAAAATTAGTGCTTTGGCGCCTCGGAAAGAAAAAGAAAACATCGCCGTCTGTTGTTCCACTAAAATTATTTGTGCTCTTGATGGTAAGAGTTAGTAACTGAATATTTCAGACTGTTTCGATGATCTGGCCTGGTGAATTCTGAGGGGAGTCATGAGGAGACCTGCTCCTTGATTGGGTGCTAAAACTTTAATCCCACAGGTGCCCTGTGATCTGAATTTATGTTGGCCCTAACAAGGGAATGTCTGGTGCTTCGCAATTCATTTATTGATGCACTGTCATATCATTCAATGCGTGTGCTTCTCAACTTCTTCCTTGGAACCAGCTGTTGTGTACCACGCTTTGAAATTCCGTGTGAAATGACCAGAGATCCTATTCTGATCTCTCAACATGCTTGTAGTCGTGAGCTGTTTTTTTAATAAACGGAGTAAAAAAATATTTTTTTAATAAAATTAAGGTAAAAATAAAATTTTTTACGAGAAATGTATTAAAATAAAAAATATCATTTCAAATGATGTTTTTTTAAGTAAAATTTTATTTTTATCAATGTCAGAGCAAAATCAAAGTGATGTTTTTGAAAATATTACGTGATGATGTGGCGTTTTCGGAAATACCACTTTGCGTGACGTTTTAAAATTAAAAATGCTTCACATGAACGGAAGGCTTGGGAGCGCTTTGTGTGGCGTTTTAGAATTAAAAATGCTTCACATGAACGGAAGGCTCGGGGGCGAGGGGGCAAAACTTCTGATAGAATCATGCCACTCTGATCATAGAGATAATAGCAGCGAGTATGAAAATCACGTAGAGCATGAAAATCACGTAGAGCAACCAAATGAAACCACGGTGGCTCTCGATGCCACCCCGAGGTCTTGGATAGAGCTTGGTCAAGTCCTTGCACAGGTCTGGATTGCTCAGGAAGCTGTTTTTATAGGTGTTACTGGTGAACAAGATGATGAAGGGGGGAGGGGGGCGGGTTGGGGGCCACGGGGGGCTCAGGAGAGGGTTGGGGCCATGGGGGACTCGGAAGAGGGCACAGCGCCAAACGCCGCTCGAGTGACATTTTTTAAAAATTATCAATCAAATTAGTTTTTCTTAAAAAATATCATTTGAAATGATATTTTTTTCTCTAACATTATTCTTGCAAAATCTTTCGTTCCTACTGAACTTGTTAAAAATATATTTTTTTACCCCGTTGAGAAAAACAGCTCTACCGTTGTAGTTCTGTTGTTATCCACAAATGTGTTGCCGACCCAGGCTTTTGCCCTTGCCGTCATCGCCTGTCAAGAGAACTGTCTTTCTGGTGCTGAAGCTCCGTCATTGCCATTTGTCGATTATCTCCACCACAGTATTGAATTTTTGCCTCCATTGGTACACGTGATTTATTTGGAATAGAATAGCCGTTGGTCAATATTATTTAGGTCATATTTGTTACTTAGGTCACCTTTGGATCGCGAAAGCCAATCCAAACCCAATCCAAACAGTTTTTACCATCTCTTATGCTAATCACAACTCTTTACGCATCTATATAAATATATATATATATATAGATCCAAAAATTAGTCGATGGAATGACACATCTAGTCATCTATATGCTAGGTCGAGCTAGTCGGAACTTGAGACATCACTGCACCTAAAATTTCTATCCGAAAAGCAGGACGTTTTACTACGATTGGTAGGGCTCCCTCAAAACACTTCGGTAGGGCATGGGCCACGACTCTGCGAGGAAGATGCTTCTTCTTTTGTTTTTATATATTCTAAGAGTCACCGCGAGGCCAAATTTCTATGGAAAGTCTACAGCAACAGTCAAATCCAAGCTGGGTAGCATTTGGTACCCTCTTTCGCACATGGAGGAATCACCATGGCCTCTTTATTTTCCTTTCACAGATTCACAAGAACATGCCAACAACACTTCTATCCTTATTGCTTACAACACTTCTATCCTTATTGCTTGCATACCAAAAATAGAGAAGATTTAATATGGGGACTTCTTGTTCATGCCGGTTGAAGCTCTCGGTTCTCTTTCAATCCCAACCGAACTGCTCCAAATCGATGTCTTCGAGCATATTCCAATCGAAGGTTCCATCAGCGGCCGCAGGCTGCGAGCCATCGTCCCCCGGTGACGAGCTACCCTGAGAGCTGGTCCTCTCAGCTATCTGTGGGTTCGCTGAGGAGGACGCCTCGGTATTTCTCTGGCTCTCATCATTCATGGCGACAGAAGCAGAAGGACGCCGATCGAACGATCTCAGAGTCCCTGATTTGATGTACACCCGACACACGCTAAATTCATTCCGTAACTACACAACCGAAAAAAAAAAAAAAAAAAATGAAGGTTGCATCACTGCATAGCTCTTTCCCTCTCAAAGTTTACATGTATTTATTTTTATTTTTATTTTTATTTTTATTTTTTTTAATGAAAGGATAGTAGACCCATCAAAATTCATTAAGGTGTAGTTTCAAGTCTTTAAAATCTTTCTTTCTTTCTTTCTTTCTTTTGTACATAACGAAAAGAAAGCCTTTAAACCCTTTAGATCGTATAATTATTCACAAACGCATGTGCAAGTAATGCGCTGATAAGAAACGAGTAACTCGGCTGCGATGAGGATTTGCTCTAATACAAAAAGATTAGTGAATTGAAAATAGAATACAAAGGTTTTTATTGAATCAAATTCTTCGCAATCTAGTTGTTGAATATATGTTGAAGAATCAAAATAATTTCATAGATAAAACTTCTTTAAATCGGATTAAAAAATAGATAATAGAAAGTGTAATCCATTGAAAAACTAAGCGACAACTTTCTCAAAAGAAGGACTAAGCAACAAAATGGGCAAGGCTATACCTTTGGAGGAGCGCTTGATGTTGTTGCTGCTGCTTCTTCGAGAGCTTTATACTCATTCATCTTCCACTTGGTTTTGGTTCCGGTCGGAGCTCTTCCTGTGTAAAAGACCATGGTTTTCTTCACACCAATCCTTAGGTTCTGCCACGAGAAAACATAACTAGGAGAGCCGGTTGCCTTCCAGAAGCCAGAAGGAGTGGTGCGTGTTGGTTTCCCTCCTTGTGCTTCTCTTTCTTGCCTTGGACAGAAGAAGAACCACTGCTCGGGGTCTCCAATGTTTGCTTCTCCTGACCTCGCTGCTTAAACCAAAACAAGTTAAACTCTGAATTGTGATAGTGAAAATGTTACAAGGAGAAGAAAGGAAAAGAGATTTTTTTTCTTTTTTGTGGAGCTAAGAAGATGAAAAAAAAAAGGATAGGAGCAAGTTCACAATTCAAACCAACTTAAATTTATGATGGATGCTGGTTATATATATATATATATATATACACACAATGATAAGTAGAAGAAGAAAGATGAAAATACCATCAACATGATGAAAGTCTCTATGTATGATGGAAGTCTCTATGTCTAAAAGGAAAGAGAATGGAATTCTTGTGAAAAGAAATTAAAAGAACACATTTGATGAGGAGGTGAAGATTCTCACAAGGGAGATACTCTGGGTCATAGCTGTAAACATCGACGACGGGTATGACGCGTTCCATGTCCTGCCTCGTGTTCTCTAGCTTGTTTCGTAGATAGAAAGTAAGCAGCTCTTCTTCTGTTGGGTAGAACCGATAGCCGGGAGGGAGATCAGCCATTTTCTCTCTTTCTTCCTCTCACCTCTCTCTCTCTCTCTCTCTCCCCCCCCCCCCCCCCCACTTTGGAACTCGCTAACAAGGTGAAGGATGGGTGTTGGTTATTCAATGAAGTTGGGTGCAAGATATATGTGAGGGACTTCACAAAGAGGAGGGGGAGGGAGCCGGTGCAACGTTGCCCGAGATATATAATGGAGAGAGAGAGAGAGAGAGAGAGAGAGGACGGTTGGGGTTGGGGCTGGAGAAAGAGGAAGGAAGACTGGCCTTCTGTTCGAAGTTCAAGCCATGCCGGGGAAAGAGACCTGCGGAAGACCAAGGAAAAAGGAGCGAGTCAAATCCCCTCTCTCTCTCTCTCTCTCTCTCTCTCCTCTTTTCTCTTAAGAATATATTTGGCGGTGGTATTCTTTGCCCTCGGTTGGGGTGGAAGGCAAACGACTAGTGGCTTATATTTAATGTATCACGACATCCCATTCTCCTTGTGTGAATGTAAACTCTGAGATTTTTCTTTTTCTTTTTGTCTGGGGTACATGACGTAGAGGCGCTTCTACCGGACCTCACGCGGCCAAAACGCACGCTCAGTAATTCACGTTACGTATTTTGACGAGCCATCTTGAAAACTCGGCAGGCTGCTCTGGAGAATCTCAAATTTTCTTAATTTCTTTTATTTTTTTTGTTTAGACAGTTGCATCTGAAAAAATAAAATTTTGTCTAAAGTTTGAACATTTCATTTTGTAAGTCAGATTGCAAAAGAAAATTTTGAAAGTTAGAAAATATATTATTTACAAAAATATACCGCATTTGTTAAAGTATTTATTTATTTACTAATATTATTTTTATAATATTTACATATTTTGTAAATAATTAATTTTTATATATTTATTTGTAGTCATAGGGTTTAGATAGGGTGAATATTATATTGATATTTAATTTACACAACTTATTATTAAAAATATTTTACTATTTACAAATATAAATTGTAAATATTTTATAAATTTTATTATACTATTTTTATCATATCAATAATTATTTTATTTATTATTTGAAAATAATATTATAATATTGCAATTGTAAATATTTTTAAATTGTGTACATGTTTTAATATTTATAATTATAAATTGTAAATATTTTGTAAATTATAAATTACAAAAAAATATATATATTTACAATGCTATGCAGATATTTCTTATAAAAAGCTCTTACACAAGTATACTTTTATTTACAAAAAACAGTCCAAAAAATATTATCTACAAAAATTATCCAAAAAATGTAGTCTAAAAATAAATTCGTTTTTTTTGTTTATTTACAAAAACGCTATCATGTTTTTGTAAATGGTTATTTTGAAAAATTTATAAAACAATATTTTTAGAGATGAGTTTTAAAATAAAGGTTCTAGGTTTTCAAGTTCTGCTTCAAATTTCATAAAATTTTTTAAATTTTTTCTTAAGAGTGATCAAATAAAAAATTTTAATTTTGAAATTTTCAAATCATCACTCAAAATAATTTTGTTTTCTGAGAATCTTCCGTCCAAATACAATGGACGGTAAGCATGCAGTAGGAAGATTGAACGTAGTGCAAAAGTCTGAATTGGCATTTAGAAATATAAACGCGATGGAACGTAGCGTTGAAGAGGTGGCCAGCATGTGGTAGACGAGAAAAAAAATATTAGGTTATTGCATTATTGTACCATATATATATATATATATATTGCCATAACAAGGAAAGAGAATACTTCATGAGCATCCACTACAAAGATGTAAATGAATTGGGAAAAAAAATCTATAGTATAAGCACTATTTTATCCATTGAATGCCTCTTAATTTATCAAAAAAGAATCTATCGTTTGATTAATTTCCTGAAGGACATGGCCACATCTAACCCTTAAAAAATTTGACATAGTGGTAAATGACTCGCTCAAACGAAGGTGCATGCAATCTGATGATCTTTTATCAAGACTCTGAATACCTATTAATAACCACGAAAGCTATTTGACCTTGAAGGGTTGGAGGTCCAGCCTTCTTTTATTGAATTCAATAAGAGTTAACTTTTTTTTTTTTTAATCAAATACAGCAAGAGGCCCCCCACAGACATGCCCCTCAATTCAACAAAAATCTTTGCACCATAGAATGTTTTGATTTTGCATGCCTAAGTTCCTTGCGAAGTAAATAGTAATTAAAGAGTTGTTTCATTCATCCAAAGTTTATATAAAATTTATTCTATTTATATATACATATTTCAAATAGAGGTTCTATTCAGCCAAAGTTCTTCATTCAAAGTATAAACGATGTTAATATTAATGATAAAAATTTATGCATCAATACTTAGCTTATGTAAAATCATTCTTTTGTCATGTAAATATGATGTCATTAATAAGGAGAGTTTTGGTTGGCCATCATTAAAATTCATTGCTTAATGTGCAACAAAAATTAGACTATTGTAAAATTTTTATTTGCTATAATTTATTTTATTTGTATGAGTTTTATGCTAGTATGTAATAAAAGCCAAGAAAAGAAATCATATCTAACTTAGAAAAAGCTTTTTTCTTTTTTTTAAGATAATAATAAATTATTTCCTTCTTTTTGTTCCTCATCCAATTTATCGAGATAAAATAATAGAAGCATGAGTCCAACCTTGTAAATTTATCAATTGAACCAGTTGACAATCAGTGTAGAGAAAAGCCTCTTTGATCACCATCATAGGCGATATTCAATAACAAACTATATAATGAATTATATTATGTTAAGAGATAAATAGATTGCAACCATAATTTTCATGATTGATATTATACATGGATAGTCTCGTACTTTACCCCAACATGAAACACATGCATATCTTGTGTCTCAAATGTGACCCAAATGCCTATATTCTTGCAAGATAGAGTAGTGATGCATGCATCTACATGCTTTTCCAAGGTAGAGAAGTAATTGATTGCTACATCAATAATGGTTTTATGTGAACTAAACCAGAAGAATAAAGAAATTTCTTTAATTTATTCAACTTGAATTTATTAAAAAAATAAAAAATATGCTAACGGAAGACAATCAAGATAATCAACTTATAGATTTTCTAGCTATTATAACGACATCCTTATTACAGATGAAGATTTAGAATCATGAATTTTCATTTTAGTTGGCTCAAATTCTTCAAATTGATGTGTGAGAGGTGACCTTCCTTAGATTTTGTTATTGTCTATTACCAAAAAAAGAAAAATGAAAAAAATAATGAAAGTAGAGCCTAGGCCTCTTTCTTTCATCAATTAATAATAGAACTGAGTTAAAAGTCTTTATTTATATTATTGAGGTTTGACTTTTGCAAAACTAAGGTTAGATTGCTATTCTAGATTATAAAAAAAATATATTACAACTATCTTATATTGGTTTGTCTAATTTTTTTGAGATTGAGAGCCTTAGTCAGTTAAAGTTCTCAAAAAAAAAACTTTGTTCAATCCATATCAAGGTTTAAATGATAGAATTTAATCACAAAGTCAACCAAGCTTTAGATATTATCATTTTTATCGTAGAGCTTAAATAATAGAATTTTTATCAACCCATAGCAAGGTTTAAATGATAGAATTTAATCACAAAGTCAACCAAGCTTTAGATATTGTCATTTTTATCGTAGAGCTTGAAAAGTTTTTTTTTTTTTTTTTTTGCCCCCTAAAAGCGAAGTATCTAAGTTGAATGCATTATGGAAAAATTAGGATTTCTAAAAGTTTGGCATATGATTTAGCTTTCTAATATCGGTAGATCTCATTCTTAGATCCTTCTTATAACAACTAAAATGGTCTACATTAGATATGATGATCTTTCTATATTATCATACATATTGAGTTATTCCAAAAATTAAATGGTCTGGTGCTAGTTGCAACATTTGATGGTTTGTTCATGTCACTCTCTCACTAGCTTTACATCATGCAACATTATGGGCATGTCAATATCATGCAATGAGAACGTGTGACAGCGTAGGGTATGCGATCATGGGCATGTGAAGATGGGGACATGAAGTCATACATTGCACCAACCTAATTTCCTAATTCTTGCATCTTAGGATTTCTGACGCAAATAAAATAATATAAATTTTAGTATAACTATATTTTACATAAAAATTAGATATTCAGGTCGATATCTTTTGCTATGCATATTTTACGATTTTTTTTTTTCGATAATAAGACCTCGTCATTACAGTCATTTATTTATAAATAGCAATGCATCACAGGCGAGAGCCTTTGACTCATGGCAGACTCCTCTATGATTGAATCAAAAATAAAATAAAATTTTAAGTGTTTATGAATAGATGAAAGATTGAGATATGCACGAAGGGCACCAACCTTGATGACACGGGTGCGTGTCCGGTGGAGCCAACGAAATTAGCTTCCACTTCCGCTCGAAACCGACGGGGACGCGAGCCACTGCCTCAGAATTTCCATGCGCGGACCCACATACGATGATGCGGCCAAGCGCGCGGCGACCGCTTCTTCCTCGAAGCCCTCTTGGCTGGTTAAACGCGAGACCATTTAATTCCTTTTCGCGTCTCTGCTGTCCTGCTCGCAGGACTTGGAAGACTGAGGTCCGGCGGAGGTCAAAAAAGTAGACGGGCCGGATCTTATAACGCCGAAAGCGTGGGTTTCGCGTAATGAAACTAACCTCGATACTTCATTGATCGATTCAATTCAACGTTTGGAATCCAATCAAGAGAGAGAGAGAGAGAGAGAGAGAGAGAACGCTGCACTTTAGAACTCCAGAAGGAGACGGTGGTGGTGACTTGGACTCTCATTTTAAACACAGAGGTGCCATTGAATTGGATACGCGTTCTTTACGCGATAATACGGCTGTATAATTCTTCTCCTTTGTCCCTTCGTTTCCATTTAAATCGTTGGAATTCAATGGTAAGACTGGAGATGTCCTTGACTCTCATATCAAGGTTTCTTTGGTCGCATTAGCGTCCATGCAAAACCTCTGGAGAGCTCTTCCTTGCCTCTGAGTAGCTTCTGACCCATTCTTCCGATGGGCATGCAACTGTTAACCATTCAAGAACAATGAATATAACAAGAAAAAGGAAATATCATTACATGTCGTCGTGATCTCCAAACACACACTCCGATCGATTGATGCTCGCTTGCGACGCCATCAGCCTTCCAATTTATGGAGTTTAGATGTTTGGCTGTTGATAAATAAATGAATGTTACGGAAGACACAATCTCCATGCATTGCCCGACCTTGTTTTGCCACAACGAGCTGGGTATGCTGCTACTTTTTACTGCCAGCCACTTGGAGATCTTCACTTTCTCCAGAGCTGACACTCTCCAAGAAGCTGAGAAAAAATAGGGAACAACGAGTCCTCCATCTTTGAGAAGGGAATAAAGAAAACCGGGAGAGAAGATTTTGTTTCTTCTAATCTTCCATAATATTATGTCTCTTTGAGACCATAGTGCAAATCAGCAATATATATATATATATATATATATATGTACATATTTTCCTTGGACTCATTTGTTGTTTCTTCTCAAATACTCAAAACGATGCGTTTGAATTTATGCAATGTCTTAACTCTCTTCTTTACCATCATTTGTGTCAACTCGTTTGAATGAGTGCTTGGGCATCTTTTTCTTTTTCTTTTTCTTTTTTTTGAATGCATCCCTCTATTGCATGATCCATTTGATCATCAAGAATTATGTCTCTGAAATTTGTTTCATCTAATCAGATGCATTGAGATGCAAAGTCAGTATGAAAGACAAAAAATTTGCCCCATCTAACGCAAAAGATCATATTTAAATGTGTATATGTTTAGTTTAATATTCAATACAAGACTATTATTAAAAACTATGATTTTGAATTATATTTATTAATAACCAACAATCCTCCATATAATTCAAAATTTTGAAAATCATTTAACATATAAAGTATATCTGGATTAAAAATATCCTATAATAGGTTTGCAACTTTAAATCTTTATTAGGTGTTGATATATTTCATTTATGGAATCTGTCTTAAACATAATTTTAAACTATGCCATTTGATATAAATTTTACATGCTATATATATAGTGTTAGTTATTATAGAGTTTATTCCAGTTAGTACTTTTTAATCTTGCATTGATATCTTGATTTTATGAATGCTTCAAAAATAGCTCAATCCTATAGACTGCAACCCCATTATCACACTCATGTGGATAAATCCTTCAAGGATACTATGCAATGAAAGAACATCCAACATAATTAACTATGAACCCATTAAAATTGATTATTCATCCTCTTCAAATTATAAAGTTCTTCTCATGTCATGTTAAAATACCTTATTAGTATTCATTGAATCTTTTTCTTGGGATCTCCGGTTAGTAAGGTTTAATTATTATTGTTTGATAATTAATTAATAGACCCCAGTCCCAGCCTATTTATTAAATCTATAACTTCAATTACTAAAAGTTTATCTCTAATTTTTATGTAATTTCACATTAGGATTATAAGCAATACTTAAAATTTTATAATGAAATTTATCTTATTTCTTTAATATTTTCTCCATATAGTATGATTACGAGATAGTAATTACTTATAGTGATCTCATCTCTGATAATCCTACATCCTTAGTATCAAATTTACTAGATTAAAAAAAAAAAATAGTTCATTAATAATTTCAATTCTGGTTCCAAAAATTCAAATATCATCAATGTACAACTAGATAATAAGACATGAATCATAAGTTACCTTAATATAAATAAAATTATCAGCTTTGTTGATAGGAAAACCAAAAAATAATATAATTGAATCAAAGTTTTCATTCCACTGTTTGGGACATAATATTTGCTTCTTATTTTTAGGGATTCTAACCTTGGATAAGCACTCTTGATGATTCAAATTAAGTTTTTTATTTTTTTATATTCCTAGGTATAAGGTCAAAACTCTCATGGAGAATACTATTGAGAATATAGCATGCTGATAAGAGTTTTCTCCTATAAATTATTAGATATATTAGGACTAACAATTATAAAATTAATCGTATAAAGCAAAAATTTTTTCTTTCTCTCAACTGCACTCTATTAGACTAAGGTAAATAAGATATAAAAATTTTATGAATAATAACATTTGTTTCAATAAAAATTATAAAGCTCACTGAAGTTACATTCTTCTCCTCTAAAATTATTGAAGGGACCAGTTGCCACAAGTACAATAATAAATAAAAGATGGGATTCTACTCTAAAATTATTTAAAAAATCTCTTATTTTTGTTAATATTATTTTCTTAATTAAACATTTATTTGTCCATGCATAGCAAATAAAATAGTTAAGTTATGATACGACTGGATTCAAGATATGCTATGAATGGTGCCCTCTTTAAAGTATACTATAACAAATCCGAATACAATGAAAGCATCAATATAAAAATTTAATAAAATCTCTATACTCTTTTGCTTGTGTTGTCTTGTGTCAACAATGATATCATCTACTATTTACGGATATGAAGAGGTAATGTGATTTTTAAGAGAGAAGTGAGAAATAAAGATACAAAAATTAAATTTTATGTTTCTATGATATGAGATTATTCTTAGAAATCAAAATTTTGAACCACATTTATTAATGACCAACAAATAACATCACCCCTATCTTCTCCCACCTCAGAAATCTCTCCAACTGAGAGGTTGACATCCGAAGCACATGCAAAACATGAATCTTAAAATCCTGACGTTTACCAACGTCTGCATCAGAGTGGAATCCAAGTGCCAGTTCAGCAGGACATGTATATATCATTCATCCTCTAAATGAACATTTGCGTCTGGAAAAGGAAAAAACTTCTTGCAAATTATGAACTATGAGACCAGATCCCAGAATGGCCCACAAAGTAGTCTTGTAGTCTCCCACCTGCTAGTCCAACTAGCTTCATTAGTGGGCCAAAATCACATGGCCCAAAAACTTAAGTGAAAGTTAATGGGTAGCAAGTGGACTTGAGTTATAAGCACAGAGCATATTTCTCTCTCATTTAATGTGGGACTAAACTTGGGGTATCACAAGGACGATACATGTTACGGTCTGGCGGCATGAAAGATGTTAATTGGTAGTACTAGTTGATGGTTTTCGTTTTGACCATGTCATTGGTACTTTTCTCTCTTTTTTTTTCTTAATTTTGATTTTATGAGGTAAGATTCTTTATGGCACAAACTTTATACTACTATTCATATCCAGATCGCCATATAAGTCATCTCGAGCAGCCATCTCTTATCCATATTCTATTGCTTATATGATGTATAAGGAATGCTTCTCTATTTTCTAGTTATTTTTCTACTATCCATATTTGAAATAGGACATTTGATAGCATTCAAATTTGCACAGTATTCTACGGCATAAAACTTATTCTACCCTTTTTACACAGCTTTCGAATTTTATCAATGCTAGATAATATAATAGTATATAAATAACAAAAAAGAAAAAACTTGATCCATATAAATTGAAAAATGTTGAGACATCAATAAATGCAATATCTGATCAATAGAGATTTTTAAATCTAAATCCGGATCTGATAATTTGATAAAATATTAACGAAAATAATGGTATGGTAGTTTGATTATATAAGACAAGGTACCAAAATGTCGGTCCTTCACATTGGTTGCGATCCTTGAATATGGTTCTGAGACTTTTGCCACCGTTTCCATCTGGGTTGATGGTAGACCAGTCTTAGCTCATCTAGTCATCAGTGTCTTGGCTTCTATTAGAAAGCTTGCTTCTGTGTTACAAGAGAAGGTTTTCTTCTTCATCGATACCTGCATAGAGATTTCTAGGAGGCTTCGATGTAATGCAATGCCGGGGCCTTGTGAATTGTGATTGGATCAAATGGTCTCAACCTTGGATTTAGACTTGGGAGATTAGATTCAACAAAGAGACTCATTGATCTGAGGCTTTTTGGGTCACTGCGTTCACAAACGGCCCTCCGAGGTCCACTCCATCTTCTGGTCCTTCGATGAGGAGTCTTTGGTCATGGTCAACACAGCATCTGGACGCCTTAAAGCTCATTGTCGCGATAAGCCGTGCCACATGATTCTTTATTGGAATTGCAGTGGAAAGGCCGTATGATGACTCTAATTTATTCCATACATTAGCTATGGTCGCAAGATAACAGACAATGATGGCTATTGCTCACTTTTTCTTTAGGTAAACAAGAGTCACAAAGTGCTTAACATCATTTTATTGACAGAGAAGGGGAAGAAGAGGGAAAAAAGAAGAAGAAGGGAATTGGAAGAGAGAAAAAGAGAGAGAGAGAGAGAGAGAGCTGCGTTTATTTGAGCCTGCAATTGTAAGAGGCTCAGAGTTTCATTCCCTTAGAAAGCATATCCACTCGCATCACCATCATTCTAAGAATTCTCTTAAAAATTATTCCCTAAAATTCTCTTTATATCCATCCTTTCCCTGAACTTGTTCATATATCCATTCTTTTCTCTTCCACAAATATATTTCGAAAATTATGGTTTCTAGTAAGATGCAAATCTTCGCTTGGTTGCTATTGAAAGATAGGCTTCAAACTGAAGAGAGATTGGCCAAGAAAGATTGGTCTGTTACCACTAATTGTCCGATGTATAGGGAATTCCTAAAAATAATCTTCCACCTCTTCCTCTCTTGCCCTTTTGCTGACTGGCTTATCAAACTAATATTGTGGGTCACTTCATCACATGTGGGTTTTCTGAAGAGCTAGGTTCATCCTGCAACAATGGGGATTAGCTTGGGATCAATTGGTTCTTTTCTTTCGCTGGCATATTTGAAAGGAAACGAACTTGAGAATTTTCTCTTTTAAATATCTCTCTCTTTAAGCCAACTTTGGAAAATTTCTCTTCTCCTTTGATTCATGGGAACGTTTAGCTAGAGGAAGCGTAGCAGCTGCCTACCCTGTTCTCAAAATATTCTATCTTGCTCCTAATTCCTCTTGTAAATTCTTCTCCTCTTGTAAATAGTTCTTCCTAATAAAAAAATCAGTTGCCAAAAAAATCCGCCACATGCTGAGGTCTTCTGCTAATCTTAATCAGATGCCAAATGTGAGGAACATATAATCAGCACACTTCTCCTGGCCACAAAACAAACAGTCAGATGACGGGTTCCAGTTCCTCTTTCTCAAGCTATCGGCCGTGAAGTTTGTCATCAACCAATAATTTTCTCAGGTATAGCAGACCTCCAAATTGGCTGATGGTAGGAAGAAAAAACTCCTCTGCAGTGGAAGAAAGCATGGAAGTTTTAAGAAGAGGGCACCCCAGTTTTGTTTTATCTCCACTGCATCCTATTAAAAACATTAGTTAGGGTGACATGCTGAGAGATTTGCTTCAGCTCGGTAGCCTCTTCTTGTTCCTCCTCTGTAAAAAAGTACCTGAATTTTGGCCAGATATTTGGTCTTCCATTCACCATGCACTAATAAGCCTCTGGCCCAGCTCCTCTGATTCTCAGAAAACACAAACAAAGCATGAAATAGAGTGTGAAGAGGGTGGCCTTTGAATTTTTATATCCTGTCAGTCTTGACAAGTGTAGAAGCTGAGCTAGACTGGGAGGCTGGCTGATCTTCACCAGTATAGAAGCTTCATGACCGGACATTTTTATGATTATTACTGGAATTTGGTTCTTGTTTGATATTTTATCACTTTATCATTACCTAAAGCAATAATCTCGTCGCTTCTAATTATATTCGATCAAATTTACACTAATTATGTTCTGATCAAATTTACAAAATTCTTTCCCAATACCTCAAGCTTCATCATGTGTGTAAAATAATGCAAAAATATGATAATAGTTGAACTTCATCTTAATTCTGTGTCTTTTGGTGGCTAGTGCCTTCAAAAGCCCAAGACCAAACTCAAGCACCAAAATTTTCAGTTCTTTAGCCACCTCCACCCCCTAACATATATATATATATATATATATATATATAGAGAGAGAGAGAGAGAGAGAGAGAGAGAGAGAGAGAGAGAGTCAAGCTTGCAACAAGGGGATAAATATGTATTAAGCATTGCTTTTAGTTAAATTAGAAGAACTAATTCTTTCTAAAATCTTTTCCGATATATAGTTAGTTTCTTAGAGGCTTGATAAGCTAGCAGTTTCCAAGCCACAAGCATGGGCTCTGAGTTCATATTCTTCTGAAAACACATAGCAAACCACATAAATAAGAGTCTCGAGGGATTCCTATGATGGGAATGAAAAGGAAAGAAGTAGATAAGAGGTGGCAGCTCCCAGTCTTTTGGCAGACGGCCTCGGTGGTCCAGCATTCGGTGCCGTTGGGAGTTCCAGCATCTGAAGTATTCTCAGGCTGCCAGTCTTCATCTTTGGAGGGGCAAGAACTGAAGAAGGTGAGAGGGGTGGCTAAAGCAATAGGAGTAATCCAATCCTGGAATCTTTGTGATCTCAGAGCTGCTCTGGCCCCCCGAGGAGCTTCACAAGGCAGTCCGGAGGGAGAGAGGAAGGTGGCGAGGCCTTCGAGGGTATCTCGACTTCGAAGTAGCCTTTGTTGTCAGTTAGAGCAGAGAGCAACCTCTTGTCATGGTTGCGATTAGCTGCCACAACTACACCTACATGTAGAAGAACGGAGTACTTTAGCCAAAAATATACTACAAATCACTCCTTGTCTATGTAAATTACGAGAGAAGCAGAGATGATGAACCAGAGAGATTGTGATGGGGAGTGCAGTCGAGGCAAGCGACCGTTCCCTTCAACTAATGGGACTTTGAGAGGCCAATAAGCGTGAAGATTAGCAGGAGGAGAATGGGCTCTACTACAAGAGGAGGAGAGGCCATGTTGAAATACGAGCAAAGTGTGGGATGAGGGACAGGAGAAACCATTCCATATCACATGGATGCATGGAGGCCCCACATTAAATTGAAACGGTTTGAGCCTGCAATTGTAGGCGAGGTGGAAAGGGACTGTATTGTCTTTGACTCTTGAATAGCAAAAGGGGTTGGGTAAAACAACCACTTCTTCTTCTTCTTCTTCTTCTTCTTCTTTTTCTTTTTTTTTTTTGGTTTTTTGGGTGTGTGAGCAGGGAAAGGCTACTGCAGCCTTGCAAAACATATTCATTCGGCATCAACTCAACTTGCAAAAGACAAGCAGATAGATTAGCAAGGTAATCAGTAACTTGGTTGACCTCTCGATAGACATGCCTACAAGAGAAATTAGGCAATATAGAAATAATGGAGTGAATATACCATAGTTGTAGAGGACAAGTCTTAAAGACGTCATTGATCCAAGAAATCACTGTTGCAGAGTCTCCTTCAAGATGGTATTTTCTGTTAGTGAGTTGAGTATTTTAGTGTAAAATGATAAACATGTCTTCGACCGAAATGATTATAAAAGATAAATCCAACACTCACATAATTGGAATGAGTTGGTTCATCAAAATTGATTTTACAATACTTCGACTATTAAAGCTGTTAAGAGATACATTTTTGTAGGTGTGATCTCAGAGACTTGATATCAGCACTGCCTCAAATACTAAAGGAGTTGAGTGAGTACCATTTGACGGATTGGATAAACATAGTGGACATATGAAAAGTATGCCTAGCAATACGAACTTGAGCAAATGGGTTTCTCCTAAAATAGTTCCTCAATTTTACCGTTCCAAATATGCCGAAGTAAGTAGATAAGAAAAGTTTGAAGAAGAGATTCATGTAAGTTTACAAGCTTCTCAATAAGAAAATCATACGCTTAACGGATTAATTTGACAAATTGTAAGTGAGAGAGACGGTTCCACAACTCATATAGGACTTTGCATGTTGGAAGAACACATGTTTTAAAATTTTAGAAGTTTCCATAATTTGTTGAAATGATGGTTAGGCACATCCCCAATGGTTGGTTACCGTAAGTTGCTGGTCCACCTACTTTACCACATGATAGCCTAAGCCCCAGCATAGAATATCTTGATAACAATCGGGGTTTGAAAATTCTCGTCAACTACACATGAGGGAAAACAGCGGTGTAGAAGTTCCACATTCCATTGCCCATCCTCTAGTATAAGTTTGTTCAGAGTGGAAAGAT
The DNA here is from genome assembly GCA_017589505.3 of Metroxylon sagu. Taxonomy (NCBI): domain Eukaryota; kingdom Viridiplantae; phylum Streptophyta; class Magnoliopsida; order Arecales; family Arecaceae; genus Metroxylon; species Metroxylon sagu. The sequence continues at coordinate 958,225 of JACVBY030000499.1, read as the reverse complement.
CAGCCACCAGTGATGTATTAAATTCAATTGGGCACCTGCTAGGAGGAGGGTTGGAGAACCATGGTTGAGTTACCATACCAATCAATTCCCCAGTCTAAGTAGCAAAGAAAACCATCGGCTATGCTTCTAGAGGCCTGGCATACAGCTTTCCATATGGGGGAGAAATCTTGAAAGTGGTACTTTGAACAGATAATTTGAGCAAGTAAACAGTCACGTTTAGAATTACTTTACTTTGTAGAGCCATCCACTACTTAGAAATTTCAAAAATACCCAATCCATCCACATTCCACCCACATTCTTCGCTCTACAGATGCTATCCAGGCTATAGAGTGAATAGCTCTGCTTCCTGACTTCCTTCTATTTTGAACCCTCTAATTCTTCACTGATTGCAGAACTGGCCCACTCTGCAGTGGCTTCTTTGATTCCATTAAATTTAAACTTTTGGTTTATTCACTAAAGAACAACTGTCGATTCACTTTATTGTGTTTGCCTCCTTAAATGCTTGTTATTTTATTCATGTACTCTTGAAGGCAACTTTCTTCTTACCAGCAACAAAGGCATGTGGGAACGTAGAAACAGTATATGATGAACTAAGGGAGATAAAATATCTTAAACGTTCTTTTTGTATTTCTCACTTGCTTATTTCTATAAAATAAAAGAAAGAAAGAAAGAAAGAAAGAAAGAAAGAAAGAAAGAAAGATGATACTCTTCATTTGCTTGTCAACAATATTTAGTGCACTGTTCATGGTTGCCACAGCAGGATTAAGAGCTCTAGTTCCAAATCTATCAGGAAAAGAGAGCATTGGAGTATGATATCGGGAAAAAGATCGTGACGTCCTTGATTCAAAATCCTCAGATTCCCTTTAAGTATCATAGCTAATGAGTCTTCATTCTCCTCTGGATGCAATCTTAAGTGGCCATCAACCATTGGTGGATCTATAGGGAGCTGGAAGACTGTTTTATTAATGTGGTGGGTGTGAATTGTGGTCTGCCATTCAGTTAGAAAGAACTTGTATCAATGGTCTGGAGATGGTTCTCACTTGATCCATGCAACCACTAAATGATATGTGGTTGTGTGATTTGTTCTTCACAACAAAACTATGAGGTCTGCCTGTTTCAATTATGAACAGCCTTCCCAAAGATGATGAAAAAGGGAGTAAGGCATAGCTCAATCGGTAGGTATTGAATCACTTGGAAATGTAGGTGGTCCCAGTCTGGACCTTCTAATTTAGAATATCCATTAACAGTTCAGATCCATGTTAGAATTCTGATCTACATGAACATGGAATTGCATAAAGTTGTTTCCACCTTTCTTTATATTTCTGTAAAGATTTCTGAGCTGTAATTCCAAGGACTAGTCCAAGTTGATGTTTGGCTAGTATGATTTTTTTTTCCCCCCTTCCCTTGTTTGTTTCTTGAAGGTGACAGCTTGATAATGTAGAAGGCTGAGCAAGACTTTTATGTTAAGCATGTCAGACTTGTCCACCATAATAATCAAGCAGAATGTTTCAACCACATCCGCCTCCTGACGAACTTTTCATTCTGAACTCAAATCCAAAATTTCCATGCTTAGGAAACCAGAGGATACGCATGACTTCCAGGCATAAAGTTGCATGACTTCCAGGCATAAAGTTGTCGAGAATAGGAATCTATAGCCAGCCCTATATTATAATACCATTTCGAATCTTTCATAAGAGAAGTTTTCCACATTAAGCTTTTTCACTTTCCAATTGCACACCAAAAGTCGGTCCACCATTAACATTCGCAATTGTTTTTAGTCCTATCTTGCTTTGATCATGTTTGTCTACTTATTGGTCCTCCACTAAAGGCAGTTGACAAAAATTTTTCTAATTTTTTAAAGCCAAAGAAAGGAAGTCAACGGGGCAAGATCTAGAACATTTGCATCAAGACTAGGATTTACTTTTATAATTCTTGCCTTAGATTCTCTATCGGGCTTTTATTGCGATACACTTGCCATTCACCGAAGAAAACCTTGTGAGCGGAAAAGTTCTCAAGACTGCTTTTATACAGGGAGCAACTTAAACAGTGGGTTCTGCCTCGTTACCTTGGTCATTATATGTATATATATTTAATGTTTAATGCCAGATTTTATGTGTTTGCTTGGATCCATAAGCACTCAAAACATCAGTAAAAGAATTTCCATCGATTCATTAACATTATTGTCATCATCACTATCTAAATCCTCTCCCAGCAGAACGTGGGCAGCAATGAAGTATGGGCCTGATCACCAGGGCTTTTATGGAAGGATGTCAACCCCCAAAAATTGCTACCCACTTAATAGCTACTGCAAACTGAGGTGAAAGCAGAGCCTTCCATGAAACCTAGAGAACAATATTACTAAATAATGATAAGCTTATCATATTTCTAGATTAAACTGATACAAAGAACCTCTAGAATTCAACAATGTGAAGCCAATAGGGAATATGATTTCTGAAATGAATCTCTCCTAGGAAAATGTCAGGGAGAGTTTTTCTAACTTCTGTAGGTAAGGTGACAAGTTCAAGTTCTGGGTCAAGGAGAGTAGGAAGAACCATCAGTAATGCTTCTTTGATCACCTCTTGAACTTCTAAACCAAATTACTGTCCATTTGCAGGCCCATTCAATCTGGCCCATTCAAATTTTCTATTTAACAAGTGACACGTATATAATGATTATAAACAATCTTTTAAAACAAGTGGACGAACATTTGTAGGCCCATTCATGTTTTACTAAACAATCTTTTGCTTGTAAACTCTTATAAAGCTTTACTAGGTTAGGTTTTTGATTTCGCAATCTTCGAAATACATTGAACTACTTGATCGCCAATAATTAACATGCAACAATAATGATTGGAAACATCTCTTTGTGTCTTGCATGCATAGGATATTGATGACAAAAAACAGGGTAGTCATCCATCTGTTCCACCAAGTAACAATTAAGCACATCTTGTAAACAAATAACAAAATATCAGACTCAAAAACCCTATGCTAACTGATGAACTCCAATTGGCTGTCAAATTTTTTTTGCTTCATTTACAGTGTAATTCTTTCGCAACAAGAATTGATTATCACACTTTCATTTGCATCTATGCTATTTATAAACACAACAGATTTTGAGTCTGGCCACAAACTGCTACAGACAGTCATATTTTCAATATGTATTTCAGAGAGAGAGAGAGAGAGAGAGAGAGAGAGAGAGAGACTGGTTGTCTCTCTCAGAACTAGACAGTTTGAAGAGAGAATCACAAAAAATTTCATATCCAATGAAGTAATGAGTATATTAATAAGTTCTCCAACTAAATCAACATTAGCACGTTCCAACCATAGCCATTAAAACATCAAATCAGTGTTCCCAATCCTAGAAACTATTAGTTACATGAATATAGTGGCAACAATGCGAATTTCAAATATCAAATCCACGCCAGGCAAATATTTAATAAGTTGATTTCTGTGTTTAGCAGCGCTTCTTGGATGCTTCATGTCCAAGAAGAAAGTTTGGTGTGAAAAAGTTGCAACTCCAGTGAAATACAAATGCAGCAAAAAAATAAAAAAATAATAATTAGAAACATTTTCCCCACAAGATAGCAACTCCAAATGAACAAGAATTTTAATTTGGCTCCAGCCTTGAACCAATAATATCTAATCATAAATCATCAACAATTACGAATTTGTTGTTGAACCATGGACAATGACAAAACAACTCCTGTAACTACAATAGCCCAAAACAAATGCACCTGAAACTTTTAAGACTCAGTCATGTAAATCCAAATCTAGAAAAGATATTGAAAAATTCCACATCAGTTCAATAAGATATGATACTGTCGTGATCTTTTTAGAGGTACTATCCTGGCCTTAAGTCCAACATAAGTCATGTCTGATCTTAGTTCACAACAACCACTGCGTGGGCCAAAAAATAAACAAAATGTAGTAGCTAATAGCATAGTCTAGGATCCCACCTGAAATAGAGCAGATTGGAAGCCTTATTATCAGCTTCTTATAGGATAGAATTTAAATAGCATGCGTTTCAGCCTGTCTTTCAGGGTGACCTACGCTTCTTTACATAATGATGAAACAACCACCATATAGATAGGGCAGGGCTAGCTAATGGTAAAATGTTGTCATTGTCTTGTGATGACAGATTTAGATTTATCCTAAAACCCCAATCATGTGTCTAATATGAGAATTCCTGCCATGTTTGAACAACTAATGAGATGATTGAATAAATAATATCAGGCTACTGTTTCTAATTAAATGAACAACTGCCTTCTTATCTTAGTTCAATTGATATCAGTCAGCAAGGCTTGAAGAAGGCCAGCAGCATGAAAGCATGACCTCCAGAAATTCACGATTTCAAGACGTCAGAATATCCAACTCTTATTATTTAATTTAGGTTATGAACCACATGAGATGAAAAGGAGTGCTGGATCTAGTAGCTGAGAATTGAAAAAATGAAAGCTAACTGCATAGGAGACATATAATGAAGTATGGAACACAATAATGTTATCGGTCCCTGTGAAAATCAACAATTATAGTGCTGCATGCAAAATTGAAAGTCACAGAAAAGGTCTGACACTATATTGATGTGTCAACATACCAACAAAAGCAGGTAGGGATCCCAGTGGTACAGCTGAAATGAGTAACCTATGAAAGCCAACAAATTGTTTCACCCAACCTTGTTCTCAGAATAGAAGGTTTCATATCTGAGTGAAAAGTTTAACTCATAAGCCACAAGGAAAATCCTTTGTTTCAAAAAAGATTCTTTATTGCATGTGCGGCTGTATTGCTCAAGTCCTTATTTTTAGGCAGTATGCTAATTCAAAAATTCATGGCAAATCAGTAGACTCCTCTTCTGCAGTCATTTTAAGCAAATAGGAGATATATCCTAAAGCTCAAGCATATTCAGTATGATGATGAACCCACAAAGTAATTCAATGAGAGAACATATTACATAAAAATCCAGATGAACGAAAGATAACAGCTTCATCATCACCCAGGCCTCAGTCAAAGTAGAACCATCATCATATTTGTCCAAGCTTTGTCCCATCAGCTTCATGCTAGCTAGTCCCAAAATAATCCAATCAGGAAAAGGATGTTGCGATAAAGTAGTTTTTATGTCATTTTATTACACCACATTTTATCTGAACCTGCATCTCATAGTCCCGGCACTTGTCATCTTTGAATCTCAATGACAAAAACTACAAGCGGAACAAAAAAATTGGTGACGCCATTTTAACAATGTCTTCTCATGAAGTGTGTGCAGAGAACAAGACAGAGATCTTATTCAATAAGCACAGCACAATAGGATTTAAAACCAATGTTCTAGAGCATTTAGAGTCCAGATTAGGTGCCTAAACATTATTAAAATGAAAATGCCTAGGCTTTGTTGCAATAAGAGCTTTTACAATCTATGACTTAGGCCTTGTTTGGTTTGAGTTTTTGGCCGTTTTATCCCCACTTTATCTGGGATAAGTTACCATGATGAGACCCAAAAGACTTCCCCACACAAGACCTGAGACCAGGTCTCATACAGACCCTGGTCTCAGCCTAGACCAGGCACTTAGTAGCAGGGAAGCATTAGTTATTGTTATTTAATTGAGAAAAAAGAAAATACCGCCCTCCTGCCTGTATCCATAGCTGCTATGATATTATATAAGGGGTTTTTATATGTATACCATTGCAAGTTTCTGGGATAATACATATATATATATCCCCATAAATTTACTATCTGCAGGCATACTTTTATAATCATTTCTTTCTGTATGTATATCTTTACAAAAATCTGAAATTGAACTTATACCTTCACAGAATTTACTTCTAATATATTTGTTCATACTTTTATAATTATTACTTTCTGCATGTATATCCTTATAAAAATCCGAAATTGAACTTATACCCTAGTGATTTACTTCTAACATGTTTGCTCTTATAAATGATTTCTTTTTTCGCATGCTCTTACAAATTTACTATTTATATAGATTCTTATAAATTGTTTCTTTCTGCATGCCTCCCCTTATAAAGTTAAAGATGTAAATGCACCCCCCCCCCCCCCCCAACAACAAAATATATATGTATATAACATTATGCATGCAAAAAAAAATATTTATATAAGGATATACACATAAATATAAAATTTGTGAGGGAATACATAATTTCAAATATTTACAAGAGTATATAATATAACATAATAATATTATATTGTAACGAGTTAGACTTGGCCGCATTTAAATGCAGTCAAGCTTAAATCCGATGATCCTCCTATCCTTAAATTCATACAGTTCACAGATCCTAAAGATGAAAAAGGTGAAAAAAATGGGGTGGCTTTAAAATTTATATAGATCTAAGAATGGAAAAGATGATCAGATCCTAAATTTGACTACATTAAAATGTAATCAAGTATGCAAGCACTTCAACCAATAAGCTGCCTCAGCATCCCAACACGTAGTCGCGGAAAACTAGATCTAATTCTTTCATTAAATGCAAAATACATTTGAAGCCTATAACACCACGTCTCGTTCACGCTACTTAGATATTATTTCTCCAAAATCCGGTCCTACTAAAATCGGTTACAAAGAGAGCCATTGGTCTATCCAGAAAACCAAAATATTTTTTGAAAATTTAAAAAATAAGATTTTATATTTAAATTTAATATTTTTTCAAATAAACAACCGAAGCACTATATTTTTAAAATTTTCAAATATAGACAGGATTTGAAAATATATTTTTGAATTATTTTTCATTATTTTCTTTAAAAATAAAATAAAATAGTATTTTTCTAATATTTTTCACCATCATGCATCCATCATCCGCCATCACTTTCATTGTCAACCCTTCTTTACTAGCCACTACCATATTGTCACCATCCATCACCTTTTTTTTCTCCACTACTATCACCATCAACCTTCACTACTCACTACTAACCTCAAAACCATCACCATCACCTTCCTTTACAATCCTTCACTATCACCATCACTATCATATCTCCCCCACACCCATCCATCCTCCACGGCCCACACCATATCTCCATCATCAATGCCACTACCTCGACACTTATCACCATCACTATCACAATACCTCTGCTACTACCCACCAACCACCATCAGCGCTATGACCACCATCACTGTACCTTTACCATCATCACCTCCTCCACCATCACTATATCTCTAACACATTCATCACTTTTCACTACCATCATTATATCTTCAATGCCAACTATCATCGTCATCATACCTCATCATCCACAACCATCTCCACTGCCAATTGCCACAACCACCATACCTCATCATCCACAACCATCACTACTATATTTATATCACCAACTATTACCGCCATCTCCCTCTACCCTCTTTACTATCTCCTCCACCATCTCTGTCACCCATCATACTTTCACTACCATCTATCCTTCATGATGCCTTTTTTTAATTAAAAAATATTTTTTAATAAATGAACCTATTTTCTAATTATTTTTTATATAAAAAAAAATGAAAACAAGAGACGGAGGTGACAACAGAAAACATTTTCTACCACTGAACAGGCCATCGTTTTCTCCTGGGCTAACTAGGAGACCACAACCTGCCAGACTAGTTGAACTTTCACTCAATAAGCAAATACTTTGCCTTCTGGTGTCCAATCAGTTAGACCCTCATCGAAAACATTGACTTGTCAACACAGGTTTTATAAGTATACTAACATGTCCTTGATGAAAAAACTCTCCGAATCTCTCTCTCTCGCACGCACACATACCCATATTTAGCCCCCTTAGTAGTGAAAAAGTTCCTTAAATTACATTGATTTGTGCCCGGATATCCATCATAACACTTACATAAATTTGCAAACTCAAAACTGTTACACAGATATTCTTACAAAGAGAGTTGAAAAAAATAAAAAAGCAAGACAAAGGAAACATTCGAGACCATTAAGTTACCAACTATTATCTGAATCTGAATTTTCTCTAGCACAATCAGAACACAAACAAATTTCTATCAACGAAGACAGAAATAAAACATAAAACCAAAGGCAAGTTGAAGAACGCGATGAGCAAAGAGGCAAAAGACGCTTATTTATTATTATCACCGATTCCCCCAAAATATATTCAGCTCCCATCTCCTCCCCTTCTACGCCCCAGATGACAAAATATATTAATACCACAATCAAAAGAGCCAAAATTTTTAGGAGAGGGAAAGCACTTTCCTCACTATCAATCAAGAAAGCCCGTCTTCCGCCAGACGGCATTGCGAACCTGGCGCAGATCCCTCCCCTTGAGCGTTCTCCCGACCCCCTCCAGCACCGAGAAGGTGGTCATCGGCGACCCATTCCGGGACCGCCTCGCCACGATCTCATGGGGAGGCAGCATCTCCTCATCCCCGTCCAAATCACCGTCGTCCATCTCGAGCTTCCCCAATCCTCTCCTCGCCTTCGGCGGCGCCATCGGGACGTTCACCGGGGCGGACTGGTGGTGGATCTTCCCTCCCGGCATCGAGAGCGCGAACTCCGGCTTCGGCTTGGGGACGGTGGGAATCATTCGGGCGGAGGTCGAGACGGAAGAAGGGGAGGTGGAGGCGGAAGAAGGGGAGGTGGAGATGACGGCGGCGGCGGCGGTGGCCTTTCGCTGGAGGAAGGCGGGTCTGGCTTTCGGCGTTGGCGGCTTCTTGTCGTCTTCTGGAAGGGCAGCGAGGATTCCGAAGTTCCGCTCTGGGAGGTGCCGGAACCCGGCGCGGGGGAGGGCGGGGCTAGGGTTAGGGTTGGCGGCAGCGGGGGAGGGACTCATGGGGGAGAGATTGGGCTCGGAGGAGGGAGGGTCGGCACCCGTCCAGAATATGTCGTCTTCGTGGAGCTCGTCCTCGCCGGCGGAGACGACAGTGCCGTTGGCGGCGAGGGGCGGGGCGAAGAGGCCGAGGAAGCGATCCGAGCCGGGGGACCGCTGGTGGCGGAAGCCCTCCATGGACCGGGGGGCGGCGGCACGCGTCACCGGCGCTACGGGCGTCCAGCGATTCGGTGGCGCTCCGCCATGTTAAGGAAGAGAGAAAAGAAAATTAAAAAAAACGGAAGGAGGCGGCGGGGGAAGGCGAGATGGGAGGGAGATGGGGCGGCTTAAATAGTGGGAGAGAAGGAAGGGCGAGGTGTCGCGAGGGCGACCGGAGGGGCGGGGGGGTTGCAGTCGACGGGAGAAGACATGTGGGGCCCACCATTGAAAGCCAGTGGGTCCCACGGAAAAGCTGGGAGAGAGCACCGTGGGTGTTCATGTCTCGCATAAAAGTTCCTATGCGAAAGCCTTCCGATCCCGTGCGATTTTACGGTGATGCCGTTCCGTCTCGACGCTCTTCTGAGTTTTAACAGCCTGCGAACGGGATGGTTTGAAATGAATGGGGATGTGATTTCGCATAGCATTGATTATGCGGACAATGGAGCCCGACGTTGTCGCATTTGTCTAATAGAGCCGCGGAGTCCTCCTGGGAGTCCGCGGCACCAAAGTGAGGGGATCGTCTTATCCGCTTCCGCCATTTGGCGAACCACCATTTCTCGATGAACTGTCGTCAATCCTGCAGCTGGTGAGAACTTGAGCGGCCAAATTGGGCCCCGCTTGGGCTTTTTGACGCGTCATTCAATGCCCAGTACGGTCTTGCGTGTTCGACGAGACCTATTGTCAGCAAGGGGAACGAAGCCTTGTAGGGTGCAGTGTTATGATGGCCGTTGGATTGTAAGCTAATGGTTGATGCGCGGCCAACCATGCATGTCCCCCCATCCATTTAGATCCAATCCAACCCAATCCACATTTAAAATCTCATGAGATGAATTTTTAAAAATTAAATTTAATTTATATTTTAAGTCCAAATTAAGGCTTATATTTCTTTTTATCTAATTCAATCCAATTCTAATCCATAAATATTAATTATTTAAATTTTATTTTCTTTTATTTTAATTAAATTTATTAATTTATATTATATTATTGATTTTAGAGTAATATTTATCAATCTATAATATAGTATGGAATATGTGGATGATATAATAATATTATAATTTATTATAGTACTAGATGAATTTGTTTTATATTATTATCTATAGACAAGATATGATAATATATCTATTAAAGTTTGGTTAACATCTACATTGAAAAAGATGAGAGATGATTGAGGATGGTAAGCTGTCATTTCTTCAAATAATTTCAGGCATAAAGAGCTTAGCTTACACTACTTACACTTAAATTTAAACCTCACTTCTCCTAAATTTCCTCCACAAGAAGAGTTCGACCCTCCTCCCATCAGAGAGAGAGAGAGAGAGAGAGAGAGAGAGAGAGAGAGAGAGAGAGAGACTTATTCAAATTTGGATTAGGTCCTTCGTACAAAAGGATACCAGATATTCTTTCATGTAAACAATCCTTCGATAGTCTATTTCATGCTATATCTAGATGGATTGATATAGGAAGACATTCAACTAATGAATGTCAAATAGATCCAAAAGAAAAAAAATAAGAAAAGTCACGACTCACTCATAGAAGAACGATGAAAGTCTAAGTGAAGGCCTCCTCGGCACCATTTGAGTCCGCCATATTTCTGAAAAGAGCTAAGGCATAGTCTCTTGCACTCAGATATGAAGCTACTTCTCAAAATAATTCAAAAGAGATAGATTAAAAAATCTATGTAAAACAGAAGAAGGAATGATGAAAGGATATACCTCAATTCTAGGTGCGGAGAAAAGAAGTATTTGGGCTGATTCAAAGGGTTTCTTTGTCTTGATCTATGGTAAATTAGTGTGATAGTGGCCATAGAGGGGTTGGTGATAGTAGGTTTTGGTGGGCTTCATCAATATACTATTATTGAAGTAAAAGAATATTCAATTATATATAACTATTCATATTCTTTAGTAGAAAGTAAAACACTAAATAAATAAGGGTAACGGTTTGTATCCCATTATCTTTATATAAATATACAATATTTATAAATATCCTTGTTCTTCAATAGAAAGTAAAAAATTAAAACACTATAGATAATGGCTCATATCCCATTATTTTTATATAATTTATAAGTTATTTATAAATATCAATATCCCTATACTTTAGTGAAGAGGTAAAAGTGCAATGGTATAAAAATAATAGCACATATTATCTTTTTTATAAATATATGATTATTTATAAATATTTCTATTTTTTAGTGAAGATAAAAATAAAGTAATAGAGATAATGGACCATATCCTATGATTTTTGTGACTGAGCATGAAAAGCATTAGAAATTTTGAAATAAAATATTTTAGATTCATCTGATATCTGTCAAATGAATGTCTTTCGTATCAGTTCATTCATATTTTAAAGCATAACACAGGCTATTGAAGGGTTAGCCATATAAAAAAATATAGTGTTTTTTCATACGAAATACGTGACTCGAATATAACTTATCTTACCTGATAGCTTGAGATGTCTGCTAGACAAGGATAAATACCATATATCCAACTCCAACTTGGGCCTTAATATAATAATTTGATAAACAATTAATATCATTTTTTTCTATATTACACTTACTTAAAAGATAATCAAATATATTGCAAATTTAGATTTCTGAAGGTATGGACCAATGTACTAGTTAAAATTTTCAAATTTTGGCTCCTCTTTGATTTTTATAAAGACTAGAGAGGCCTATTTCTAAGTCCAGAAGTCGAACTATCACTCTCACTGTCCATGATGAAGCAACTCCTGCCAATTTACATGTAAGCCGATCAATTTCCCAATTGACATGTAGGTGAAACAAGACAATCTTTTTTTTTTTTTTTTTTTTTTTAAGCAAAGATAAAGAGGGAAATAATGCGACTACTAAGGAGATGAATTTTAGTTCCTTGTTCTTTGGACTCTCTGTAGAGGTATCCTACGCCAATACTTGTATGTTAGTCAACAGTGATCATATCTCCTGAGTCTGAAAATAAGGTGGCAAGGGTTGAAAATAGGGCAGCAGAGGTGTTCTCAACCCTCGAGAGTAAGAGACCTCTCAATTGGCAACTAGTTGGGCTCTTAATCTGGCCTTGAAACAAGATCTAAAAGAAAGGACTTTTGCCAGCCAACTCTCTAATGGAAATTAGAACATGGTTTGTGATGTCCCCCAAGGTCACACAGATAACATTCAAAATGGACTCTAGATGGTCACAGAACATAAGAATTTCATAGTATAAGAAGTCTTTACCAACAAAGCACCGAAAGGTCGTAGAGTCAAAGAGACGGAACCTTAAAATCATTTTCCTAATCAATTCTGGATCTCAAGCTTGGAGGGGACACTATAAAGTTCTAATAAGACCCTATATTCCAAGTGATAATAAGACCACGGTTTCAACCTAATGCCGAAATTCTTAAAATACTTAATCCCCTAAGAATGAGCCAAAATGATACTCAATCTAGTAGAAATGAATATCATAAAAGGAGTTATGCCTAAGAATCACACCCATTCAATAGTAAGAAAGAACTTACAAAGTGCCTTCTTTACTTTATGAATAGAAGGCAAAGGAACTATGCTTTTAGTGGAGGAGATAAGCACAATGTCAGCTTTTGAAAGTTCTTCATGTCTTCTTACACAGTAGTCTTCAATAGAGATATAAATGGCATAGGTTGGCTCCACACCTTATGGAAACATGAACTGTTCCTTTGTAGAGGAGGCAAACCATGACATCTTTAAAGTTCCTTGTGAAGTGGTCAAAATCACCACATTTAAAGCAAGGCCCTAGCTTACAAGGTGAGGAGGTGGAGAAGGAATTACAGCAAACAAGGAGGGCGAGGGGGATTTAGAACTAGAGGTAGTAGCTCGCTCTTTAACGAGGCATTAAAGTGGAAGAGAGTTTAGCTGTTGAAGGATGGTTTTGAAAATAAACTCTTCTAACTCTTACCAATAACTTTCTAGGTGTTAGGTTGATAAATGTTAGAAGGAGAGGAGTTAGAACTCTTAGCACCTAAAGAGAGGGGGGCTTTACCAAGAATTCCCACAAAGGAGAAGGCAAAGTTATGACTATAGCTTCCAGAGGTCTACTTCTTACTAACATCTCTTACAAATAGAGTTGAAAGGGATCGAATATAGATTGAGTATCAGTATATCTATATCTATATCCATTTTTATTTAGAAAATATAGATATAGTTATGAAAATTAGTCTGATATAACATCTATATCTATGTTTTTTAATATAGATAGGGATACAGATTAGACATTAAAAGTATTAATATAAATATAGATATAAGTCAAATAATTAGACTTCATGATCACCCAATCAAAGATATAAGTAGAAGATAAATTAAGTGAATAATATGTTGATATGGTTGATTATTATTTAAAAAAGTTTATAAGTGCCACATAAGATTAGAGATAATTAGAAGTAGAACCTGATATTCAGATACATATTAGAAAACTATATATCCATTTTTTATTTATTTTTCTTAGATAGATATGAATATAGATATAGATATTAGTTCGATGCTCAATTTTATATCCATATCTAGATAAGTTTATATACAAAAATGGATTTAAATAGTTATTATTTGATCTTTTATCCCTACTTTCATACCTTTGTTGCACTTTCAAAGTTGTCGAATTTACTTAAGTGGATAATTTACTCGAAAACTTAATTAATAAATGAGTTCTTTGTCTATGGAAATGTTTCTACTCTCCTCTAATATGCCCAACTTCAGTTTCCTCTATCATATAAAAAAAGTCTAAAAACTTGCCTTTATTTCATACATAAGTTAAAGTAAAGGAGACACTTTATTATAGGTCCCAATTTAACACTCTAGAATGTAAAGGATATTTTGAAATCTAAACAATCTAAAACAATATTTATTGATTTTTGAAACTATCTTTCATGTATCAATTGATGAGAAAGGTTGAAACTCAGATGGTAGAACACTCTCCAGCTGATTTGTGCACACACTCTTGCAAGAGAGGGAGAGGAAGAGCGAAAGAAGTTTGGATAGTTTTTCTAAGAGAGATCCTTCGACACTTAGCTCAGAAAGTGAAAGAAGTCCTAGAGTTTCTTAGGTCAACGTTCTAAGGTTTTATACTTAATTAGGCTTAGAGTTAGTCTACCTAAAGGGTTTGGGATTGCTTTTATAGATGTTTCGAAGAGTTCTTATAGGATTTGTCTAGTCAATGCTGTATAACTTAGATTTCCATATAAAGTGATGGCTTTGACAGAATCCTTCTTAAATAGGATTACAAAAATTTTCCTAAATAGTCATTTTTAAATAGAACAGCGCCTTCAATGAAAATCTCTCTCGATAGAGCGTTTTCTTTGGTAGAAGTCTCTCCTAATTGGGACTTTTCCTTTTAAAAGAACATGTGTAGCAATCTCATCAGTCACAGTGTGTCACCTTCTAGTCATCCACTATGTTTCGCCATTAAGTCGGTCTAATAGCTCAGCTCATATCGCAACAAAATTTATTATCATATAAGGTCTTAAGATTCTAGAAACTCTTAGTTAAGATGGCCTTTTCTTCTGCAAAGCTAGTTCAATCATTCAAAGAAATCCAATTGATGTGTGGCTCAAAATACGTAAAGATATAACCCCACCTTTCTTCTCATGGTTCTCATTTTCATGCATGATGAATTTTTTTTTTATCGATGACGTTTATGCATATTGTTGAAAAATAATCTACCATCTTCAGCCCATACAACCCAATCGGTGGCATCATGTCCCTCTCATTTGGTTTAGAATAATCTACCATCCACACATAGCTTATGTCACATATAAAATGCGTAGCTGTGCGAGATATGCTAAGATTGTCATGAGCTATCCTTGTTCATTACCATCCATACCCATCAACTCTTCTTTAGTTAAATTTGCGTTGGCATCTGGGACCTAGAAGGCAACAACCGTGTCCTTGTCAGATTGGATGAGACAATAAAATGAAAGCCTACGGATCCACGCATATCTATGGGTTGAGGCCATGGATTCCCTTGTAGCACAGAGTGAAGACTTCTGTTTCTTATTTTATTTGCATGTGCCTGTCAAAAGATGAATCATAGATGCGTTAAATTTGTGCAATATTCCATGCAATGATTGCTGAAGCATAGTATTTACCTAAACATCAGGACAAATAATAATGTGGCCCATGGTGCCTATCACCAACCCTATCAATCCTTGGAATTATAAATTATTCATCATGATGCAAGATATTCTTAACATCTGATTGATAGATAAATAAATATAAGCAGAAAGTCTAATCCCAAATATTTTTATATATGACATAAGAGTAATGGTACCTATCACCTGCTTTGAGTCTGACAAAGCTTGCCAAAAGAAATGCAGTGCCTGCAGAGCCTTGTCGCTGGCTAACTCATAGGGATCACTTTCTACCTCTTTTTTTTTTCTTTCTATTTGGAAGTGATTTTGTCTTACCAACGGCATGAAAACAAACCAGCACAGGAGAAAATCACTTATCCATTAGGAAATGAGGTTCAGCAAGCGTCTTTTTCTGAAGTATGTGAGAAACCTGGGATGAAATTTCATGTGGTAGAACATGATAGCAGAAGGTTAATAATAGAATCAGCCTGGTCATGTATGAGATGAAGGCATTCAGATTTCAGACCCTTCTATAAGACATGTTGAAATGGGAAATCAACAGATGAAGTTTCACCACAGTGGAGGCTGATATTAAAAAGAGAAAAATATTTGGATTGGAGGAGGACAACCTAATTGCGTTTTAGCTTGTCTATCTCAAAACCAGTCTCACAATCTCAAATACTAGTGGATTTATTTTATTCAAGGAGAAAGAGGATGAAGAATCCACATCATGGCCATCACTTGGCAGGGGCTCTCCTTTTAATCTTTTCCTTCAAATTATGTGGAATATCATGCCATTCTGATGTCATGCAAAAGCAGCGCAGAGCTAGAAATTTTTTCTTAGAGGCCTGAGTTATACTATAAATTTCTTTTGAAGAGTTAACTATTAATTCTACCTTTTTTTTAAACTTAAATCATATTTCTTTTTATCAGTTACTAAAGTATTGTGCAAATAAAAAATAACCAATTACAAAATACTATATTGAATCAAAAATTAAATTTATATAGTATATAAATTTTGATTGGATATAAAACTATTCTTTCTTGTAACTAATATAAGCCTGACTTATAATATTTTATCTCTCTTGAGAAAGCTGGGTTTAAAGGAAATAAAAAGACTTTTTTTTATGCAAAACTGATGCCTTTGCACCGGAATGGTTATAGTGAGTGAAGCATGATCCATTGAAAGATCCATTTGACTGAAAGAAAACATGACAGGTTTCAGCATAAAAGTCCAGTGCTAATACTACTGTTATTACTGCAGTATGATGCTGCTGTAACACCTCCGTAGCTGCATTATTATTTAAGAACTGGTTGAGTTGAATTTTTTCAAGTGGTACTGCAATGTGCTAAGGAAGAGTTTGTCATTGGGTTGTAAGGTCTTTTAAGCTGGCTTGCTGTCTGTATGAATGGTTTCTGGTGGTTTAAATTGAACATCATCAGTAACTCATCCTGGTGTTGAAGTTTGCATCTAAATGAAAGTTGGATCGTATGCTTATTTATCTTTGACCGGTCATGGTGTTTGCTTTCTTGTTGGTACATACACTGGCTCCATGACTACTGGGGTATTTACCTTGTGATAATAAGATATCAAACAGTGAGCATGGGTTGCATGAACCTTGCAGGGCGTTCCACTGCCCCAAAACTGATGATCGACAGGTAGCTTTGGATCCGGAGAGTTTTTCCTCCTCCTCCTCCTCCTCCTCCTCCTCCTCTTCTTCTTCTTCTTTTTTAGGCCTAATGTCTCAGGAACAGTACGCCTTGGCAACAGTAGAAAAATCTGTAGATCGGGTTCATCTTTCCTTCCACCTCACTGTCCAGACTACCAAATAATTTGCCATCTGATTAGCTTTCCAACTTAATAGGAAAATTGATTGATCCAAGGAGTTTTTCGATTCAAAACGCAGTTGAAGCAGTGGTGCAAACGTATTAGGTGGCCAAGGGAAGTGGAAGGGGTCACTAGGAATTGTTCAAATGGTGTTAAAAAAGTCCGCTAGGAATATTTTTCCTTAATCTAAAAAAATATCTCAAGGTTACAAATATATCGACAGTTTGGCCGAGTGGTCTAAGGCGCCAGATTTAGGCTCTGGTCCGAAAGGGCGTGGGTTCAAATCCCACAGCTGTCAATCCGAACGTTTAATTTTTTTTTAATACATAAAATTAACCCCTCTTATTGCCCTTCTCATACCAATTCCACAGCCGTCGAAAAACTATTTTAATTTTCTCCCTTTCTAATATATATTATTTTCTTTTATTATTCTTTTCATAATTTCTAATGTTTTAAATTTAAGGGCCATCCCACAGCTATCATAAGATATTTTATTTTCTCTTTCCCATGCATAAATTAATATTTCCTCTTCTTATTGCTCATATACAAATCCCACAGCAACCAAAAAATATTTTATTTTTCTCCCTTTTTAGTACGTAATATTTTTTCTTATTCTTCATTTTATAATTTCTGATGTTTTGAATTTAAAGGATTGTTGGGTATAATGTTATTTTATTGGGTTTTTTTTTTTCCCCTCCTTGAAGCAAGTAAGATATTACATGGATATTGATTTTGCATATGGCATTTGCATGGATCATTCCTTTTTTTTTTAAAATTTTTTTTCAATGTAATAAATCTTAGTTGATAAAAGCACTAAAGGTTCTGCAAATAATTATCAAAACAAAAGCATTCATAGTTCAATATAGTTCAATCTCCTTCTTAATCAAAAGTAATACCAAATAAGTTCTAAATATTTTTTTTCTTATTTTGATATGCAGCTTAATATTTTCTCTTATTATTCTTTTCTATTTTTAAATTTACAATATGTCAAGAATCGAGTAAATAAATAAAATTTAAAATTTTAGTTTCTAATTTAATGTTTGGAAATATAAGTAATAAAGTTAATATATATAGTTATAGATTAAATATTTCTTATTTCCTATTTTTTATGTTTTATTTTAAATGTTTAATTTTTTGATCATCTCTTTGTATTCCTTTTTAATGTATAAAAAATAAAGGAAATATATATAATTAAAGATTATAATTCTTTTTTTTTTCTTGTGGATGAAATATTATGTTGTATATATCAAATATATCAAATTTAATGTAAAAATTGAATAAAGCATAAATATAATATATGGACCCTAATTCTTTGAGAGGGAATTATGTTATAGGATTTTTTTAATTTTTTATAAAAGCATATAGTGCTTTTGCTCAAATATGTATTAATTTGCTTACAAATCACATCATTCTTTTTTTTAAAAAAAAAATTGTTAACTTTACTCCATCTCCTTATCACCTAAATCATGAATTTTTTATTTAAAATATATAAAAATAAAGCTTGAAGTCTATTAAAACCTTGGCCTTTGAAGACGTCCAATCAAGAAGCTCTTTAATGTCATAGCTGTCATTCTTTATGGTATCCTATGATTCGATCGAAATTGATTAAATTTCTTCTCACAAGTTTTAGATGTTTACTTTTATTCGTAATAAAAGAGAAAATTCAATCTTTTTATAAAATTTGGTGTGTTTCTTATATCCTAGTTCCACAATTGGACAATAGGGGATTTTAGGGTTTTATTTTATATTTTTAGCATCATTTTACTGTACCTCTATTATTAATATGGTGGGATTTCACCTAGCTCAATATTTGTATCATTATTTATCTATTTGCTTAGATTTCTTCATATATTCTCATCAAATTAGCTTAGAATTTAAGTAGTTTTAGCACTAAGCTTGAGAATTAGAATGCTTCCGCTATTCACAACTTGCACCCTTCATTCCCTATAATTTTGGGTATTTAATTCTTTACAATTCTTTTTTTTTAAAAAAATCATAAACATGACTTGTATTTTTGTTTCACTGATTACATCAGTTTTTTTTTAAAAAAAACCAATAAACTTCCATTTCCTATCATTGGAGAGAATTTTCTAAATTTTGTATTTAAAATATTTTTCTTAATATCTTCAAAATAGCAAGTTGTAAATTAAAAGTTCGAGCTCGATCAAAGCCAATAATCAAAGCAACCATGGGCGGTAATAAGAATGTTAAGCATAGATCCTTTACATGTCAAATATATTAACATCCTTGGGTACTTCAAGTTATTCCTACTGCATCAAACCTTATAGCCTAAAAATAAGGGACTTAACAGAGGGCACTTAGTTTGGGATGCATAATGCATGCAAGATGAGAAATTTTGTACCATGGAAAAATCCCTACGGCATGAAGTAATAGTAATATTGTTTCATAAAAAGGTTCAAGAAAATTTAGCATAAATAAATAGATGTATTGTTTTGATATCAAAGATGATGACTAGTTGCTATTGTGGCTTGACAAAGCCTAAAACCAAAATTTATTAGCCTATCAAGGGCTACTGGTAAGGTTATAATTAGGTTTAGATAGATTGTATAATGCTGGGCTTTGATCTAATCTAGTTTTATTTTTGAATCATATTTTTGGACCTTGACTTATCTATTTTTAAATTGGATCAGATTAGATCGGGTTTACAGAAAGAATTTTAAACTCAACAAATTATACGAAGCGGTTTGAAATCAAGTATGATCCGGATTTAACTTGAAATATTAGAGTTCGAGTTTAAATCAGATTAGAATCAAATCCGATCATATTTGCATTTAAGTCAAATGCCTAACTATTATTTTATAATTAAAATTTAATTATTTATAATTAAATATAAAATTATTTAAAAATTTAAATAAGATAAAAAAGAGTCAATTTGAATTTAAATATTTACTCAAAAACTTTTAATTTTATTGAATTCATTTATGGCCTAAGTTTATAAATTATGACTTTTAAAATATATATTGATGTACTTAAAAATATCATAAATTAAATATATTAAAATAAAAAATATAATTATTAAAATAAAAAAAATAAATTAGATTAATCATTGATAAAGATAATTGAATTTAAAAAAAAAAATTGATTAACTCGGGTTGGGTCTATATTTATTGATTCAAATAAAATCCGGATGGTGCGGGAACGGTGCTGGGCTCGGCCCATTTTCTCTCGTATACACCGAGTGAGATTAGGGGAGGGGCAGCGGTGCATTGTGGGCGAAAACTAGGGTTCTATTTGTGGCGGATCAAAGCCTAGCGGCTCCCCGCCGTCGACTCCCTTGCACCATCGCCACCATGGTAACAGATCTAGAGACTCGATGATTTCTCCTCTTGTCCTCGTGCACTTTCGATCTCTTGACCTTTCTAATCCCTTCTTCTCTCTTTTCTTGGCTATAAATTTCAATTCTTTTTGTGTTCCTTGGGCCGTCTAATTTTTCCGAAGCATGTTTCGACCCGAGAGCTAGATGTTTAGAAACTTAGTTTTTATGTATTTTTTCCAGAATTTAATGAACCGACGGAGGATTTGGTTGGAGTCCTTGATTTTTTTGGCTCTCTGAGCGTTGAATCACTGTATTCGAAATCTGAAGTGTATGATTTTGTAACTTAAAAAAAATTACATTTTTTTAACGATAAATCATAGATTTCCTCGTGACCCTTGTCGGAGCTTGAGGTTGCTCTTTATGGATTTATGTATTTTAAAGCTTCGGTATATGATGTTTTTACCTAGGATTGCATCTCATATTTTTGGCTTAATATTCCATGAATTCTTACGTTCACTGGTGTTGGACTTACAGTCTAAAAGGAGGACCAGGGAGCCCAAAGAGGAAAATGTGACACTTGGACCAATAGTGCGGGAAGGAGAGCATGTGTTTGGTGTCGCCCACATTTTTGCATCATTCAATGATACTTTCATTGTGAGTTTTGATGCCTTTCTTTATTAACAAAAATGCACATGTTTTCCTGTTCCTATTATTGACTGTATATAATTTTTGAGTTGCAGCATGTTACTGATTTGTCTGGGAGGGAAACAATTGTTCGCATCACTGGTATGAGAATATTGCCTGGGTTGAATTTATTGTATTTTGAATTGTCTGGATATGGATCAATTTTCGGCCTGAAAGGATTAATTGCTGTGTAGTGTTTGTTTCAACTTAGTAAGGTTGTAAATGTGGGTGTATGGTAAGATTGGAAAATAAAGTCAAATACATTGGTTTTATGCTTTTATCGAATTGCATGATCATTTCATTGTAGTAAGATATGTAATCATATGAATTTACGATGTCAAAATGAACCCTGAAATATCTCATGGATTCGACTACTAAGTAAGCCTATTTTTGCATTAGAAGTTGAATGTTGAGGCAAATGTGTAATATTAACTTGGACGATGAAACAATTGTGTTGGAGGAGATTTAGCAACAGTAAGAATGGAGAATGATGTGATCAGAAGTGTTCGCAGTACATTTGTGCATGCAAGGACAAAGAATGCCTATTTAGGTTGTGGCTCGCGTGCAGCTCATATTTTGGAAAGGATTTAATTTTTGTATATGCAGAAGTCATGAAACAATAAATTCTTAATTCAAGTTTTATGTTTAATGTTTTGGTTTTTATTGTTTTATTTACTATTCTGACTACAGATCGTTATAACTCTCCTTTTTTTTTTAATTTTTAGATCTTAAGTGTGGCCTTTAGGATCACCTTCCTTTAATAATGTGGAAACCTTTTGAGTCGTAACCACACAATGTTGATGTCAGGAACCAAAGAGTCCATTGGGATATTTCTTTTGAACATCTCAATGATGGCATTTGATTTTTTCAGTAGTGAATGGTAGAGATGATAGCAGAGAGCCTTTTGTTTTTCATCAATAATGATTTCACTTTGGATATATCTTACCATTGCATTCTTGAGATGTCTCGCTTATAGAAGAGGAAGGTATACAAATTACATTTAGTTAGCTTCTCTTTTGTAAGTGCAATCTTTTATCATATCTTTAAACTGATTCTTTTTTGTATATTTTGCCTAATTAGTGCTCTTAGAATATTGTGCTTACTAATGGATGTCTAGGAGGCAAGAGTGATTAATACATGTATGAATAAAGTTTTCTTTTGTAAGTCTAATCTTTTAACAAGTATTCAGGAGTATTGTCACTGAAACCCTTAACCCATTGTTTTGGCATTTATAATTGGCCTCATTTTATCAAACACTACAAGGGAATACTCTTATGTTAAGTCATTGCTGTTGCAAGTTTGTTTCTTGAATTTTTTTAATATCTTGTATATCCAAAGAAAACATTGTTATTCCAAACAAACAGTTTCTTGTATGAAATTATTGATTCTTGTGTGAGTATGTGTGCTTGTATAACCCCCCTTTAGTAGAAAAGGTCGGAACTGCCCTTGATACAAATTCTATCTCAGATATTTGGGATTTTTTGTGAATCAGATTATGTTAATTTGCAAAAAATAGAACATAGTATGGTAGAGACATAGAGTAAAAACCTGATAAATCGATTAGTGCCAAATAGGCAATTTATATTTAAAGATCATGAGTGAGGTGTAGAAATTTTGTCATGCAGGCCTGTATAGCTTCTTTCTGAGTCATTTAGTTCAGTAAAAGTGATTGAAATTCCATTTTTTTCAAAAGAATAGTTATTGGCTTGGATTGTTAGAAGCAGTCCAAGACACTACTAACTTGACTTTTTTTACAGGTGGCATGAAGGTTAAAGCTGACAGGGATGAATCATCTCCTTATGCAGCCATGCTTGCAGCACAAGATGTTGCTCAACGATGCAAGGTCTCCTATTGTCTTGAGCTATTTTTGGTCACACTTGCATTTCTGTCTCTCTACTGACTGTATTTCATTTCTCATCTATGTTTAGGAACTGGGCATTACTGCTTTGCATATTAAGCTTCGAGCCACTGGTGGGAACAAGACAAAGACTCCTGGTCCTGGTGCCCAGTCTGCCCTTAGAGCCTTGGCACGTTCTGGAATGAAAATTGGGCGTATTGGTAAGTTAATACTTTAATTTGATTAGCATCTATCTTTTTTTCTGAATATGTAAGCTTATTAGCTCTGTTTTTGTGATTTGGTACCTCATGGGCATTCTTTATGGGTATGGCAATAATTGCTAAGATATGGATTCACCATTTTACCTCTGTTTTGGAGAAATGCATTTGTGGAGCTCATTGTCCGATTTCTCTGGTATAATGCAATCTGAAACACATTAGAAACATAATGTATTCATCTTATAATGTGGATACAACGTTCTGTGCCAGTACATAGTTTAAGAAATAATAGAATCTTGTGGTTCCCTGCATCAGCCAGTTCGTAGATATTAATTTTTAGCCTTAGCTTTTCTTTTTTGCATAAGAATAGTTGCAGGAAGTGGGTTTTCTAACTAGTGGGCAGCATGTGTTGACAGTCTGAGAGGCCCTGCCCTTATATTTTTCACATTCCAGCTACAGCTCTGGGTTATATTGAATACTTTATAACAGAATTTGGATAGCCTCATGCCTGGCTTATGATTTGTTGTAAGTTGCTGATGGCGATTTACATATTTAGTGTCGGCCTGCTCTGAAGACACTGTTAGTGTTAGTTTGGTCCTGAATTGTGCTGTTAAGCAGTATTTTTAAAGCGAGGCATACATGGGTATTCTTTTGCAGGACTTAATTTTGTACGTTTATGTAGGCTATCTCCTCACAAGTTGTAAGCATGCTGATAAAGACATCATTTAAAATGCATCATTGCTTAAGTCAAACATGCAATAATCACATTGATGACAGTCTGTTCACACTGATTGAACTAGGCATTCTGGGTTTGTGTTTCTGGTGTCCATGTTCTTCCAGATTCTTCCAACCATTGGTTGGCTGGCTTGGATTAAGCAGATCTTGGTTTGAGCAGAATTATGTCCTACAGGCTTCATATTTCAATATGGAATGAAAAATCCGGTATTTCATTATCGAATCGGGATACATGTTACCTAGGCACTTTGTCTTTGTCTTGCTGGTGGGCAGCATTGAAGTTATGCTCAATTGCCATTATATTTCTTGTTTGGTCAATGTGGATGAATATCTTGCCTCTTCCTGTGGGATATTTTACTAACATTCTGTAATGCATTGTCCTTTTTTCTCTCTGCAGAGGATGTGACCCCCATCCCAACTGACAGCACCCGCAGAAAGGGTGGGAGAAGAGGGAGGAGGCTGTAAATCTTCACCTCCATTATGGAGCTGCCACGGTTCTCTACCACTGGCCATGCAATTCCTTTGTTTTTAGGTTCAGTTTTGTAGTTTCTTAATATTTATCAGGCTGGATGTTGATTCATTTGATGAAATCATCTTGAATCATCAAGTGATACCATCGTGACATGTTTAGAAGTGCTATTGCATTTTTTTTAATCATCATTGGAGAAGTTAATTACCTTTATGAAGTTGGTCTTAATGCTGTGGTTGTTATAAGCTTTTGCATGGTCCTTTTCCCAATATATATGGATTCAGCAAAGCATTAACAGAAGGTTAGATAAAAGAAAAGCCATGAAGTTCATTTTTTTAATGAGCTATTTTGTATGAGGTGTCATTATTCAGAGTTCTATGATGAAGAGGGTTTCTCATGGTGTTGTAAATGTACCTCCTGTGGTGGTCTGAACTGGTAGGAACTAAATGTGATAAAATTATTTGTTTTGGACTGGATTTTTGAGGCCCGAAATACTGTTTCGTCGGCAAGTAGTTTCATCTTCCTGTGGTCCTGGATGCGTTTTGACCTGCTCAATGTGGGGATTTTAAATGTTAAAATTCATAATATAGGGCTTTTTGATGCTAGAAAAGTGAGAATGTAATGAGAATTTTTAGTGGACTAGTTCTTGAGCTAAGGTCATATTTAGTGATGAAAATTAGTTAAATCATAGTACAACAGCAATAATGAAGCTTAGATTTTAAGCTAATGAATCTTTTTTTTTTTCATTCAATTCTATTTTTTCTCTACATGTATTAAGTCATTTTTTCGCACAGGTACATCTTTAGGTTTATGTTGCATGTATACAAATCATTTCAGTCATTTTTAATTTATCCTCAATTGAAGCTAGTTCTATCTTTTTACGAATGATTTTATTTCTTCTTTCATCTTTTCTTATATTACTACGTATCAATGTTAACATTCTCATTTCCATCACATTCATCTTATGTATGTGTATTTTTCTAGTTGCCCAATATTTCGTGCCGTAAAGCATAGTTGGCCTTATGATTGTTTTATAAAACTTTTCCTTCAACTTA
Organism: Metroxylon sagu; assembly: GCA_017589505.3. Taxonomy (NCBI): domain Eukaryota; kingdom Viridiplantae; phylum Streptophyta; class Magnoliopsida; order Arecales; family Arecaceae; genus Metroxylon; species Metroxylon sagu. The sequence continues at coordinate 933,104 of JACVBY030000499.1, read as the reverse complement.
GTAAGTACTGTACGATCACATAATATTCTAATTGCATCCTTTCATTTTATCCAATCTGCTTTAATTTTATGGACAATATCATCATTAATCTCTCATTTTTTACGAATAATCGGTTCGAAATATCGAAAATAATCATTTTTAGCAACTTTATGGTTTTTTATTTATACTTTACATTCATTTTCATTTTTAATTGTATCAAAATTGCATTCCATGTATTTTGTTTTTATTCTATTTAATCTAAAACTTTTAGATTTTAATGCATTTCGTCCCAGTTTTAACTTATGATTAACTCTGGCTTCATCTACTAGTGCTATATTATCTACAAATGATATGCACTATAAAATATTATCATTAATATATCCAGTAAGTTCATATATAATTAAAGCGAAAAGATAAGGATTAAGAGCAGATTCCTGATGTAAGCCTATTGTAATAGGAGATTTGTTAGTATTACTGTAAATAGTTCTTACACTAGTAAATGCTTCATCATACATATTTTTTATTATGTAAATATATGTAACATGTGCTTTTTTTACTTTTTTTACATCCATTATAAATCTTTTTTAGAAACCTATCATATATTTTCTCTAAATTAATAAAAATC
>JACVBY030000499.1:600000-927500 GCA_017589505.3 Metroxylon sagu | reverse complement strand
TACTTTGCAGATTCTTTGTTGTCTTTTATAAAAATGTATTGATATTTGTTAGTGCAACCAGTTTTATTGTGTAAAATATTTCTCAGTATACTTTTTATGAGATTACAAGTATTAGATACATTTGAAATTTCCATCTTTTTTTTACCTCCGGTAAGATAAATATGTTAACCTTCCTCTAGATGAATGGTCTTTGATGGTAGATGGGGCTAACTGTCAATGTTGCACTACTCAACCATGGAAAGAATATAAATTATCTTTTTTGAAGTCATAGTATGGGTCTCGGATGAGATTTGTTAGTTACATATGGCTAGAATCAAACATTTTATTTTATCATTTTTGTGGCTGTCTTTGCAACATTTATTCTTTACAATTTCAATCCAAAGATGCCTTAGGTTAACTCCTTTTTCCAGACTGCTATGCTTAAATCAAGGCTTTCTAATTTTTGTGCACACAGATGATATGATGTTATAGTAAAATGAAAGATTGATGAAGTTGTCTTGATCTATGATAATCATGAATGACTAGCATCATTGCTGCTGTAGCCAATATTAACATTTGGATGGTGATAAAATGAAACATTGGATGATTAATTTTCATCTATGCCATTTTTTTGGTGGGGTGATGGATGATATTTTCTGCAGTATTTAACACTGAATCTTGTCTCCAATGGTCACCATTTGTAATGCATGTTCTGAGACAAGACTTCTAACAAATATTTTCTTTGTTTGTGACGTTCATAGCTGTTTTTTTTCATCTTGTTTTGCCATTGTCTGCATTTTGCTGGCAATTAACTGAATTTATTCTGGAATGAAATGATCCAATATGTTTTTGTTGCAAGAGCTTCTTCTTGCAAGCTGAATATTTTGTATTTAACTGCAAAACATGTTATTGTGCTGCCTTCTTTGCATTTGATTATCCCCATTTCTTTTTTCAGGTGTTATGCTCGCCTGCATCCTAGGGCTGTGAATTGCCGTAAGAAGAAGTGTGGCCATAGCAACCAGGTGCCCCCCTCCACCTTTGGTTTCTTTTTTTTTTTTTTTTCCCATTGGATGGCATATACTGGTTGGCTGAGCTTGATAGGCCTGGGTCGAGATGGTCTTCCATAGATGATATATATATATATATATATATATATATATATATATATATATATATTATTGTTCAATTTTACATACTTTTCAAGTGAATTGGCCTGTAGACTAGATTGCCTCAACTGGTCATCTAAGTTTTGTTGAGTTGATGTGAATGGCTAACCAAGCAGTATATTTGAGGTTCTGATATGTGCCTTATGAATCTCATGACATCACATTTAGAAATTCATTATTAGATATATCTGTAGTTTGACTTAATTACTTATTGAAATACATTAAATTTTAACATCGTTTTATCTTGTCTTGCAGCTGAGGCCTAAGAAGAAGATCAAGTAAACCCTCTCTGAGCTGTATTCCGGATGTTTGGTTGTTTCTAATATGGAATATATGAGACATTTTTGTTCCAATTTAGCTTGTCTTAATTTTCTTACCTAGTTTATCTCCCAATCCAAACTGCTTTGGTTCTTATGAGTGCTGGAAATGTCAATCTTCGACGCATGATAAATCTTTTTGGAATAATGCAGTCAGCTATTTAGTTTCTTTTATTGCTGGTGCTCTTTTAGTGCTGTTATTTCTCAAACATCACAAAAGCTATTGTAATCCCCTGGGGAAAATTTCTGCTCTAGAAATAATCCAAATAAGAAGCATGATTTGATGGTTGGATTGTTAAGAAGTTTGTCTGATGAGGGGCCCGGTGCCTTGAAGCTTTGAAGATGGGAAGGCCCTGAATTGTTTTCCACCTTAAAATGTAAAGGATATTTTTCTTTTAGGTGGCGTTTGTTAGGTTTGTCATTTTATGTTTTAGAAACAAACCGAAAAGTGGAATAAACTATCTAATTTTTTTAGAAATGGCAAAACTATTTATATACGATAGTGTTAATATCTTAAATATAATGTTAATATTATATATTATATGTTGTAATAATATATTATGGAATATTTTATATGATAATATTAGTATATGAAATATAATATTAATGTGAAAGAATAATGTTATATATTTTATATTATAGTTTTATAGCTTTATGTTATATTATATTATTTAAGGAATATAATATGAACAAAATATTTTATTTAGTGATATCTTATATGTATAAATATTTTATAATTTATATGACTAACTATGCTACGATGTTATAGAGTGACATGTTATTTTATTATATTAATATGGTATACTGATGATATTACAATATACTATTAAGATTTTACATAATGGTATTGTGTTGTTATATTAATATTAAAAATATCATAATAAATTTAAAAAATTAAATATAATATCAATAACATTAAAATATTTATATAATGAAATGTAGTGCGATATAATTTCATTATATAATCTATTTCATTGCATAATATCATATTCTCATGCATTAATTTTATATTTTTCATGCATTTTATCCAAACATTGATAATATGATAATGTATTATATACAACGTGACTAATGTGTTAGAAATATTTGAATACGTGGTACTATATGTGCTAAATAATAAATAAAGTGTCATTATATAAATAAATTATTATTAGAATAGAATATGATTTACATATTATAAATGCTGATACTTTGATAGTAATTTATTTACCATTAGTGAAATAATTAAATATTTTATTATAATTAGTGGGGTGTGAATGAGCTGAACTGAGCCTTGTTCCACCTTTGCTCGAAATTAAAATTTCTCAGCGCGAGCTTGGCTTGCGGAAGTTTCCTATTACGGCTCAATTTCGGTTTGGACTTTGCATAATGCTCAAATTAAAGCAGTCTGTGGGCTTGGTAATGAGCTCAATCTAGTGATTTTCATTCTAGTTATTCTGTAATGAAAAGTATTCTGTAATGAAAAGTACCTTGAGGACCATACGAACTTTCATCAAAGATTCTGTAATGAAAAGTACCTCGAGGACCGTAAGAACTTTCATCAAAGAAAAAAGTTTTAACGGTTCTATTATTCTATACTTGTAACACAAATATTGCAGTAGAACTTCATGAGATAGATCAAAGAGACCGGGATCGTGAATTGAAGTCCGGAAAGATGGAGAATCGGAGTAAGAAGAGATGGTCGCCCGGAAAGATGGAGGAATCGGAGAATCAGAGTAAGAAGAGATGGTCGTGGATGGTTGGATGCCGTGGTTAAAGGCTTAAGGTGGGGTTTCCATCACCTATCATTCCAGGGTTTGTTTGGAAGACTGCGTGGGATTGGACTTTTTGATATAAATGTTAATCATAGCTCATCAATCCAACTTTGGACTGCACAAATGTGACAACTCAACTAATTTCATCCAATCTGTCATTCCACACTCCAAATATCAAGCAGCTAGCTTGTGAGCTAAATACAAGCGGGGGTTGAGTCTGATTCGACTCAGTCATTTAAATGATTAAACTGAGCTTGAGAAGAACTTTGAATGAGTCAACTCGAGAATAACATCCTAATCATAATTAATAAAAATTATTATTATTATTATTATTATTTTATAGTGATATTATTTATTATTATAATATATAATATATGAAGATATGATATAATAATATAACAATATTATGTTATTTATTATAGTACTAAAAGAATAATAATATTTCATTCTAATATATGATACATTAATTATAATTATAATATTGATTGGTATAATTATATAATTTGAAATTGGTATAAAAAATATAAAGCTACGCTAAGACAAGCATTGATGGTGTTACCTGCATATCTTATTGAAAAATTTTTTTATGCTTCTAGCTGTATGTGGATGGTGCTGTAAATAAAGAAAAGATTCAAGGATATAAGGAGGTAATAGAAGGAGCTGAAAGCATTTAAATAGGGCTTTGAACGTTCAAGATTGAAATTTAATTTTCAAAAAAAACTTTTAAAAAGCATCCTAATTGAACTTTATCTTATTCCAAACTTATGTCCATATTTATAAATGGTTTTAAGTTGTAGAATGCTATTTAGAAGGCATTTTATTGGTGATAATTCATCGTAATTAGATATGGTAATCCAAATGGTAATATTTGATTTCTGGTAATTAAGATTACCACAAATCATAGTAATCTAATTTTTCTCTTTTGAAAGGTGGATATCTAAGATTATTAAAATATGGTAATCTCAAATTATGATCTTAACTTTAATGTAAATATTTAATAATATTTAATCTAATTATATATTTAATATACACTTAATAATATTTTAATATTTAATCATATATTTAGATTTAATATTATATATATGATATAATATATTAATATTAAATTTAATGTTAACATAATATTTAATATTTTAAACACTATTATATATTTATATGATAATATCAAATATTAAATTTAGAATTATTAATATTTGTTACCTTCATTCCATTAAATTGTTATATTTAAATAATTTATAATATATATTTAATATTATAGTTAAATAATACAATATATATGATATATTAAATAATTTATATTATTTAAATATTTTTAAATATATTATTAACTATAGTATATAATATATTATTACTTATTGATATATAATATATATTAAAATTTATAATATTTAAATGTATAATATTTATAAAATGATTTTAAGAAAAAATCTTGCTTTTTACTAAAACATTTTCGTATTTTAGCCCAAAAAAGATAATTACTTAAAAAAATTTATAACAAAATATAAATATAATATAGGAATATAGAATCTTGCATTTTTAAGAATTTAAGCTAACATTATCAAGGTAAACTAAATATGAAAATTTTTTATTTTAGTAATTTGATTAGTAAATACAAACTTATTAGAAATATAAGATTTGTGATAATATTATTACTGTGAATCAAATGTGACTTCAAGGTTTTATGGAGACGGATGGAAAGCGCTGTTGTGTACAACTTTTACGTTTAGAATGGTGATATGCAAAAAATCATTTAATTGCATTTTTGCATTTATATGGTGGCTTCAATGCAAGTATTAGTGAAATCTTGTTATTTATTTCTTTTAACTGACAAATTTTGGGAGCTTTCAGGTTCACAGAAGAAGTTTTAGACTTTTTTTTTTAAAAAAAAAAGTTATAATTATGTCGAGCGAGTAGAAGCACTAGGCCAGTTTGAATTTACCTAGTAGATTGTTTGCTAGAAAGTAGAATGGGACGAATATAATCCAAATCCCATAGTTCTAGAGAAGCTGTATATTGAATTCTGCACTTAATAAAATATCAAAATAAAGCTGCCATTCTAAACCTTTCATCTATCTATATCATTGATATCATTATTGTTGGAGCACAGGCATTGGACATGATAACTGCTTGGATAAAAGCAACCACAGGGGAGATTTAATATTTATTAATCAGTGGTTTAATGTATTTCAAATGATTTGTTAATGTATAGATTTTTTGTTTAATAATCAAATAATATTTTATGATAATTATTATCATGTGCATTGTAAGTGCTTCCAATTAACGGCGTCATTGGTATAGGTTGATGGGAGGTTTAGAATGACATTGGTTCTGGACTGTGGGATTCCTTTTGGTATTTTGTAATTACGACACTTGCCTGGTGAACTGAATTATATATCAGCTCTCTCTCTCTCTCTCTCTCTCTTTTTTTTTTTTTTTTTTTTTTTTTGTAATCTTTTTCTTTTAAACCTTCAAGATCCCTGGATCTTGATCAGTTCGCCCCTTCTAGTTCTAGGCAATGCGGCTCCTTGCAGGAAGCTTTTCTTGCCTTCTTTACACCGAACGCTTTGCATTTTGAGCGGTGGCAACCATTATTTTTCTGGAAAAAGAAGTGGTAACATTGCATTGTGGACAGTTGTGGTGATCATAAAGTATGGCTTCTCTTCTGATTCGTTCCATGATGTGGTTCTTTTCAACTCTTCCAGTTCCATTGTAAGACAAATCTCTCCAGAAGTGGCTGCCAGATTGCACTCCATTAGAGGTTTTAGTGGCATGATGTGGTCCATTGGAGGTTGCATCTTATCGTAGAAGTTCCCAGAGATGCTACTCTCTAGATAGCAAAAGACTGATTCAACTTTCAAGCTTTCAAGGTGGTTTCCTTGGCATGCTCGGTGTGTTTTGTTATGACTTGATGCATGGCAGGAACTTCTGCAAACTACATTTCAATTTAATATGTGAAATGGATTTTTATTGTTTTCTGATTTCAAACCTTTCATGAAGCAAACAGAAGGATGCAAAGAAGCCAACCGAGTTGAGCTCAGGGCTTGCTTTGCACCTAAATACTGATCAATTCTCCCTATCCAAGTACCATGATCCCATGTGAAAAGCACTGACATAACCTACCATTATGAAGCCAGATGGGGAGGCTTCCTTGGAAAAGTGGAAGATGCTTGTGACCTTAATGGATGTGGCCTCCAACTCCTCAAGTTCCTTTAAAACGAGTACACCTCTCATGTGACTCCCTGCAGCAGTTGCCACCTCCATAAATCCAGTCAAAATTTTGCCACCCAGCCCAACACATGGAATCCCATGAAAATTATGCATATATTTTCTTTTAGGAGAACCCATAGAAGTCAAGGAGGGACCCTCTATGATTGGATCTTTAGTCTCATCAGCGTGAGAATGCTGAACTACTTCGAGAAATGAGAAGCCGGGGTAGATCATGGAGCTCCACATGGTGTGCCTATGGCCTCGCTGTGACCCATTTGCTCAAGTGACAACTCAAAAAGGCCATTCACTCTCGCTTCTTTCTACTTCTTTGACTTGAGGCACAGGCATGAGTGCACTTTGGACAGGGCCACGCTTGTAGTCTCTACTGTTCTTCCCCATGGGATGGCAAGTTGACTGCAGCTTTGCAGTTACCCTTCGTTGGTGGTGCTGTTGGTATTTCTAAAATCTATTGCTAGTTCAGTCGAGCAACTCTGAGACATTGTATCACTTAAAGTTGAGATACAATACGATCGCCCACTAACTAGTGCGCCACTTGATGAGCCTCTCTTTGGGAGTTGCAGTCACGCCGGAATACAAAAATAATAATTTTCTTTATTCATTTAGTTGGCCTAGGGCACTCATCTTCTCCGTTTAGGTATCATGGAGTGGTCCATGGGAGACGCAGTCTCCAATTTCATAAGTGGATTCTTCTATCAATAAAATTTTAATATAGTATTGATATATCCAACATATTTTTGTATCAAGTATTTGATACGCTCTTCATATCGATATTGGTACAGTATTAAAAGGATACATCTAATATGATGACAGGTCAATTGATATAGTATACCATGTCCTCATGTTACTTCACAAGCTTTTTTGTCACCAACTTGAACCAATAAATAATATAGGCATCAAACCATATTAGTTACAAGGAGGATTACTCATCTCATGATTTTTTCACATGTTAGAGGTGTTCAACATATGGACATACTTTTCCTTTTAAGATACACTTTTTTTTTTTATTGAAGTTTTTCTTGCTTCATTGCCATCTTGTTTCATCCCTTTGAGAATGGTGAGCTATTCCAAGAAATGAGACACTGATGTGGCTCTCTACATTTTGTTGCTCCGTTAGAAAGGAGCATTAAGGAGGAGCACCATATAGTTTCTCTTTCATATGAAACTAGCATTTGGTGTTTTGGATTCGCAATCCCTTGATGTTGGACTTGTTTCCTATTGAAGTATCATGTCCCTTCACCATTCGAGCAAGAAAGAACTCAAGTCCATTTACTACCCATTAATTTTTACTCAAATTTTTGGGTCATATAGTTTTAGCCCGCTAATAGGTGGGTTAGGAGTGTTACAAATGATATCAGAGCCGATTCAAGTATGCAAAAGTTGATGGGCATGAGGAAAGAGCTATCCATGAGACGCGAAGCCATCCTTGCAGCAACAACGACTCAGCTCGGGGTAGATTCTAGCTAGCTTGTGGCGTGCAATGAGGACGTCACATTCGTATTATAAGGAGAAGAGATTGTAATACTTTAAAAATAGTCCTACATCGGATGAGAAACATCTGTGTTATGTGCATATAACTCAAGTTCACCTGCTATCAATTAACTTCCACTCAAGTTTTTGAGCCATATGATTTTGGCCTGCTAATGGATTAATTGGATCAGCAAATAGAATGGAGCATTACACTCTTCAAAGGTAAAGTATGGTTTCCATTTGTTCACAGTGGTGTCTTAAGTCTTGGTTAAAACCTGCAAAGAAGGCAGGCTTTTTACCATTGGAACTTAAACAAATAGTCCTTGAACTTCAAGACTAAATCGTTCCCTCATTTGTACAAGCATCATTCCATCTTCTTCTTCCTCATTTGTACAGTGTAAAGATTACCTAACAAACAAAGTAAGTAATGATTTTGTATAGGATCGATAACTAGGACTTTTTCTAAAAAAAAGATTCTTGAATTTTTCTTATGCCATGTGTGCCACATGTATGCCATAATCATTGATCTTAGCTTTTTTACCGAGTAGCCCACACACCCTTCTTTCTCCTTCTTGTTCAAAGACTTATGAGACTGAATGGAAAATGGTTCAGTCTAATCGCACCAAGATTTTCAAGATAGACCACAAAAAAGGGCAGATGGTAAATAAGTGATTCACTGACTCCTAATTGGTTCCACATAAAACACATCTATAGCTTACCGTTCAACCTTTCTTAGATAAAATATTATTAATATGTAGTTTATTAACAAGGACCAATCAAAGAAAAACTTTAACTCTATTTAGGATAGATGCTTTTCACATTGCACCTTAGAAGAGATGGACAACGCTGTGATTGATTGATAAATCTATAAAGAGAGTTAATATTAAACCTAGTTAATATTAAACCTAACGTTTCGACTGAGCTTCTAAACTGGCACATCAGGCATAAGCAATCAATGGATAGTGGAAAGCAAGTTTTGAAGCTTCTCCAACTACTTAGATTTTAGGGTTGAAAGGGGCCCATCAATAAACTCTGCATTGATGTTCTCCCTAGCTTCAGCTAAAGAGAGTTTAGAGATAGTGAGGGCATAAAGGTCCTCAAATAGTAAGGTGAGTGAGTTAGGAGCAATCTAGTTATCCTTCTAAGATCTGATGTTCTCTCCACTACCTAATATGAAGGTCTAATAATTCTAAAAGGCATTCAAACCTTGGTAGATTTTTTTCCATATTGGCGATGTTCTTCGCACTCTTATCCTCATTCATGTAGTGAAGTGACCTTTCGAATAATAAGCTTTGCATATAATCATTGACCAAATAGCATTCTCCTCACCTTGATTATTAACAAACCTCCATGCTCACTTAGCTATCGGTGCTAGGTTTATACTCTTTAAATTCCGAATACCTAACCTATCTTTTCGATTATTTCTGCAAATAATCTCATGATTGATGAGATAGTTGAATTCACTGGCTGATTCTTTTCTTTTTAATAGGAAAGCTCTTGTTAATTTGTTAATTCCATGGCTTACCCAATTTAAAAGTTTGAGCACCGATGTGAAGTAAATTGGGAGTACTATTAGAATTGAATTGAAGAGGCATAGTCTTCCACCAAAAGTAACCTTTCTTTTTGGGATGCAAGCCTTTTTTTTATTTTTTATTTTAATCCTCTCAGTAAGCGACATTCATCGTTATTTAGCAATCTTGCGATCAGAAAGAGGCAGACCGACATCCATCATTATTCTTTTGCTAGCAGTTTTCTACCCTCATACCACTCCAAGCTTCACTTGTGTCTCTCAGTTCAGTTTGTGGATATAAAAACTACATTGATCTTGCCACCATAATGGATGAAACTAAGCTTCATTTGGGTTCTGAAAAACCAAAAATGAAACGAAAAAAAGCTTAATGCTTCATTTGATATCCATTGAGTAACATGAATCTCGTCATTTTCTAGCTCGAATCTGGTGTCATTATTCGAATGCTCTCTTTGGCAAGACAAGACAACAGACCAAGCAGTCCCACAAATATCCTCCTATGCTCCATTCATGAGAGGCTTCCTCATCTCCCACGCTTTCAGTTCTGAAACTTTTATGTCCTCCGATCCGTTGTTGAAAACAAACAAATGAGCATCCGATCCTATTGCTAAAGTAGGATAAACTCTTGATGTAATGCAAGTCTTGCCTCCAGCACCAAAGCTCTCAACCACAGAGTTATCAATCTGCATGCCAACAACCAACAAGAAAATTAAACATGAAAACAAAACAATATCACCTGCTTAAATCCTTCCAAAATATCACTGAACTAAAAGACATGTAGGGGGAGAATATGATTAGAAAATCATGAAGAGATGAAATTTGATTCAACATACCAAACTCCTTAAAGAGATCTTCTTAGTCTTCGCTATGTCGATATCAACGAAGCCGGCAAAGGTTGGTTCATAGACACGTTGCACCAGAGATGACCTGCATGTATAAAAAGGACTCTTTGTAACATCGACTAATATAATATCAGCAATAGCTTATTTATCAATTAGCAGTGCGTTTTATACTAAACATGTTGGTATCTTCACTGTCTCCTTACTCAGTGCTTTTATATCTCCAACCACAATCAAAATCATACTCACCAAGGTGGACTATTGGAAGTCAAGCACAGACACATCTCTGATCAAGATGAGGGTGGGTGGCATCATCACAATCATTAATATTGTGGTCCAAGTTTCAGATAATGCACCATTAGCGGTGGTTATGTGTTATACAAATTACAATGATTGCTCTTAATCTTAAACTAATGGTGGCCGGTTACATGAATATTTTTTCCTCCATTCCATTTGATTTAGGACCATACTTATTATAAAATATAAAAATATAAAGATATTAAAACTTTCTTTACTATTACTGTAATTAGAGAGAGAGAGAGAGAGAGAGAGAGAGAGAGAGAGAAGGGGGAGTAGATTGAGGAAGGGAAGGATGGCAAACCTTGTGGGATCATGGCACATGAGGACTACATGCTTGTTCTGAGCTTTGAACACCCTAAAAGATGCAGCAGTCTTCTCCTCCATCTTGGCCGAGGCCAAAACCAGGAGCCCAAAGGGCCCGACTCCACCCTTGACCTCTGCTTTCTTTAGGCCACAGAGCTTTTGTGGGTCAGTCCAAGCAGGATTGAAGGCCTCAGCTTTTTCCAAGCTTGACACATCAAACATTACCTCCACATCTGCCTGCAGAGCACAAGAAGAAATCAACAACCCAACACCAAATCTGATCAGAAATAAAGAACACAGGCAGAATAAAAGAAAACCAATGGTAGAATACAGTTAAGAAATTTGATAGTAAGTCTTCTACTAATATCAATATTTTTATCCCAAAAAAAATTTCTCTAGGAAGATAAAACAGGGGATAACAAAAAGAAACAGGCTTCTGACTGTCTTTAAAAAAAAGCAGAATACATTGCAGAAGTAACAAATGGTTCCAAAGCTGGTAGCAGGAGTATGCAGATAACTTAGAAACCAAGATTGGAAATGAAGCTTAACCTTGTAGGGAAAAAAGAAAAAAAGCATGGAAAGTTCTAATAGAAACAAATACTAGCCTGTGAAGTTTGTATTCCTTTTACTTCAAAATAATTTCCACTTCTCACTTCCTTGTCATGGATATAAACTTGCTTTCCTCTAAGGCTTTCAAGCTCCTCGATTGGCCATTGCACCACCTGTCGTTTGTTGCTATCGAGCCAGAGAACCCTGGGAATTGCCTAACAACAACAATTCAATGCAAGAACAAGATATCTTCAAGTTAATATGAAATAAAACAACACTCATGTCATCAACCACCATATCCAAAACTAAGAACAAGGAATGCTCACCTGAATGCCAGCCCAACCTTTCATAGTTTCATTCGGAGCTCTATCAGACTCGTTCGACCACCCCCACAGAACTCTTCGTTGTTTTGCTGGATCGTAGAACGTCTTAGACGCGTAAAAATTTCCATAATCAAACCTCAGCCCTGTGCTATTATCGGGCGATGTATCATCGGGCACATACTTGTCATGCCCATGGTGGTAAGTCCCCACAGTATAATACTCAAACCTCGTGACATCCAAACTGACCTTGAACACATACTTCATCCCCTTGCCATAAGCTGAGGCGTCGAAGCCTTCCTTTCCCTCCACTGCCACTGGGAAGAAGTCAGGACACTCCCACATCCCAGTGTCCTTGGATGAGTGCAGTGGGTGCTTGGCCTTGATCCAGTGCACAAAGTCCCTGCTTCTATACAGGTATGCCATCCCCCTCTTTCCTCTCCTGCTGCCAACGGCCACTCTCCAGTGTTTATCAGGCCCAAACCAGGCCGTCGTCGGGTCGCGAAATGCGCTGCCATTGACGCCAGCCGGAAAGATGACCGGATTGTAGTCCGGCTTGATCCATTCCCGAAGGTAAGGATCCGATAAGTCCTTCGGGAATGCGATATTTTGAAGTTCATCTCCAGCCGCATTGATGCCTGTGTACAAAATGACAGGCTTGTTGCCGGGGAGGATCGTCGCCGATCCCGACCAAGTCCCATTGATGTCAAATGGCTTTGAGGGGTAGATCGCCGGTTCCAGCTCTATCCAATTGATCATGTCCACTGACACTGAGTGTGCCCACACAATGTTGCCCCACACTGCGCCCTTGGGATTGTACTGATAGAAAAGGTGGTATACTCCATTATAATACATTGGTCCTACATAAGCTTGCAGTTAGTGAATGCCTACACTCTTAGTTTAAACTTAATACCAAATAAACAAGTGACATACCATTTGGATCTGCTCCTCGCGTTCATTGCATTCATCCACCAGCGCAAATGGACATGAGAATAGAACACAAAATGTCAGCATGCCACTTCAAAAGTGGAAGATAAAGAGTCTAGAAGTTTATTCAGTGAAAAGGCTGGGATTGAGCAGTGAAGTAATCATCAACGTTTTCTCACAGGATGCTCATCATTTCGTGGTCCATATCATCATCATCATCATCATCATCATCATCATCATCATCATTATGCGATGGTGGTGTTAACGATCTGGCCGTTGTTAAAACTATCACTATGTTTGATTTTGATGAGAAGCCTCTCATGTGATAACTGAAAGGTGGTGGTTTGGGGGCGCTACGACGTCGGAGGAGAAGTGTAGAGGATCGAATGGGCCGCAGGAGTTTGACCACCACCACCCTTGACGGCCGGCGGGAACAACGTGAACCATAGGATACGGATCCTACAACCTCTCCGTTATTACGACCGTCCGGATTGTTGGAATTAACCGGCTCATTATAGCACGTTCCTATAATTTATCACTAAAATGGGCCGCCTTCTGACGGTAAAATAACAGGCCATTGGAAAAAAAAGATTAAAAAAAAAAAAGAGTAAAAATAAGGAACAGGATCCAAAGAGAACCCAGAAGAACAGTTCAGGATAAGAGATAAGATGGAAATTTTGAACTCTACCAAATGACTAAATTAACAACTGATAGTTTTGCTCCAAATAATGATATTGAGAGAGAGAGACAGAGAGAGAGAGAGAGGAAAACAACATGAGGAGAAGAGGCAGTGCGTTGAAGAGAGAGAGAGAGAGAGAGAGAGAGAGAGAGAGAGAGAGAGAGAGATGTTACCGTTCATCCAGTTTCTGGGTGGCTGGAAGTGAAAGCCAGTCCTCAACAAAGAGTTGACGAAGGGGACTTGCAGGGACTGGAGGCGCGGATACACCACATGAGAAGCATCCACCACTCCATTCCTCTCTGTGGAACGCCAGTTCAGGAGGAGAACCACCAGTAGTATCCACGCAGTCCAAACTCCTTTTCTTTGAGCCTTCATTTAAGAGTTCCAATGGCCGCACACAGATAGAAGGAAGAGAAGGATCTAATGAAGGGTTAATGGCGGAAGGGAGAGATGGAAAGAGAAATGATCTCCGTGGAGTATATATAGAAGCATATACAATGGAGTTAAAGTGGTGGGAAGGAGACAGATGAGAGAGAATGGTCTGCAGGGGATAAGCGGAGAAGGGGTGGCCTCTAGTTATAACAGCAAAATAGAATATTCAGACACGATAAAATTAAATTTTTTAAAAACTTTTTACTATAAATTGCTCATAGTTTCTTCTAGTATTTTAATAATTTCAAATTTAAGATTTATAATTTATTTAAATAAATTTAATAAAAATTGAATGAATGCAATGCATAATTAGTGATGGAAATGGAAAAAATGAAGGAGACTTTGTGCTGTTAATTTTAAAAATATAATTAACTACGATTGGATTACTGATGAGAGAGAGAGAGAGAGAAAAAAGACAATACCGGCACTCATATGGGGCACGAAATGAGTTTGTTGAACATCAAGAGTTGTCTTAAATTGTTCAATGTTAAAGGGAAAGGAAGGATGGTAAGGAAGGGTTGAAAGGTGCTGGGTTTGGATGTTCATTTCCTTTGTTGATGAAGGCAAGTTTACTTTAATATGACTTTAGTGCGTCATGGTCTTAGATTTTGGCGTGTCATTATCTTCCTTAGATTTTTTTTTTTTTTTTTTTTTTTTTTAAAGGATATATTGTATGCATCTGTTCACATGCCACTTTCCCTGAAGTCTTTTTTTTTTTTTTTTTCAAGATATTTTACCCTCAAGTCAGTTTTTATTTTATTTTATTTTATTTTTTTAAAGTCGACTTAGTTTAATTATTTGCAAGATATTTTAAGTCATCTTTTTTTTTTAAAAGACAATATAGTTCCTTAGATTTTTTTTTTTGATATACTGTCTGCATCTGTTCACACGCCTCCTTCCCTCAAGTCTTTTTTTTTCAAGATGTTTTACCCTCAAGTCAGATTTTTTTTTTTTTTTTTAAATCAACTTAGTTTTAATCACTCGCAAGATATTTTAAGCCAGTTTTCTTTTAAAGACAACCTAATTGTAATTAAAATGTTGTTGTTAACAACTCAATGTACAATTAGGTATACTTTATAAGTTATTCATCATTATTTTTTAAAAAAAATATTTTTATTTTTATTTTTTTATTTTTTGGAAGTGATGGAAGAAAGTGCACCTTTTCTTCAAAGGGCTAATAAAGAGAAGGCAAGAGAAGAGCCAGCTGCCGTCCAACGCCTCCTTTTTTTTTTTTCCGAGACAAAGTTGAAAGATTATAAAAAAAAAGTGCCTAAATTAGAAAATATTAAAGGAGGTAATTCATTCAATGAAAAATTTTGAGTATAAGATTAGCCAATAAATATTATACAAATTCTTTTTACTAAATATAACTAAAAAAATTCTAGTAATTAGATATCAAATATGTGTCAAATAAAAAAATATAAAAAAATTATTTTTATCTTGAAACCAACTCGGAGTCGAACCGATTTAAATGGGTTAGTCTTAGGTTGGTTCTAAGGCATGATCAGATCAATTCTAAGTTCAAAATCTTGGAACCGATTCTAATTAAATTAGTTCTAGGTTTTAACCTAAAATCGACCCAACCCGACCAATGCTCACCCCTACGTAGAATATCATTTGATAAAATAATATGTTAGGTTCTTATAAGGATACTTGAAGATTACTAAAGATATTTTCTGAGAAGGCTCTATAATACTCAAGTTAGTAGAGGATGGAAGAATAGAGAACAAGAATAGAGAAAGACTCTGAGGTCTTTTCTAAAGTACCTATGGCCTTTGGTATCCTTTATAGTTGTGGAGTGCCTCTTGAGTAGAGTTCATTTATAAATGAATGGCTAGAGAATTAAGATTGACTGAAGTTGTAGGCATTCTTAGCACTTCATCCTTTTTGAATGGAGTTAACCTTTCAATATATACCTCCCTCACCATATGTCATCTATTGATTTAGTACTTATTTTTTGCCACATTAGGTAGGAATCACAATCGAACCCACTTCGAATATGTTACAAGCATAAAATTTATATCCGTACTTATATTAATGGGAATCATGTAATATCTATACCCACCCCATTACCCATTACCCATACTCCTCCTGTACTACTTCGTACCTACCTTTTGTTATTTTAAAATATTTTTTATTGAATTAAATATGTTAGATTAATTCCTAGATATTAATTCTATCAAAATTTAAAGTTTAAAGACACAAAAATCATATAATTTTAATATTAATGAAACATAATAAGATTTAAACCACTAATAATAGTATCAATATAATTATAATAAAAAAATCTAAATAGTACTTAAATATATTCTAAGTTTTCATAATATTAATAAAAAATATAAAATAGAAAAGTAAAAATTTTATGAACAGTCGCCATAACCAAATTGCTTAAAATAAAATCAAATTATCTAGTAACATAATATGAATAAAATATTAGCATAAAACATAAAAACAAATTTTCATTAGAACAATGCACTAGTAAATAATCGTAATTAAGTATATTTTATTAGCAAGCGTAATGGACATGGGATGGAGAAATCTTTATGTCCATATCCGTCATGTACCCATGATGGGTATCACTATATGTCCTCATTTTCATACCCGCATCATTTTTGACCTTGATATTTGTTCTAAATGAAGAGGAGATTTGTGGATACCCATAAGTTTGAAGGAAATTGCCTTATGCTTGTTTAAGGTGATTTTAGTTACTACCTTAAATCGTTAATAAGCTACGGTGATGTAGTCTAGATACCCATAAACTTATAGAATGAGTTGACTTGGGCACTAACCTACAAATTTTGATATTCGGATTATGATAAAAGTGCCAATTAGGGCATGCAGTCTAGATATCAAGTTTAATCTAGCACTCTAATTTGGGTATTTGGCTTACTTGGCTGCACATTGAGTTAAAATCTTTATAATTAGATCAAATCTAATATTCAAGCTCAATTAGCATCCCCAACCGATACCAATTAGCTCAATTTTAAATCTTGAGCTTGATCAGTGAATCCGATTACCAATAATTGGGTCAAACTCAATTTTAAAACTCAATCGACAAGCCTGATTATTAACGATTAGGTCAAATGCAATATCTTAGTTCAATCATTTGGCTTGATTTTTGATTTTCAATTAGTTGGGTTCAGATTAAGGCATCTAGCCTAATTTCCTAAACCAAACTCAATTGTAGTAAAAATTTGATCTGAATGAGTTCAAGATCAACAAACTATAGCCTATAATCAAAGAATGAGATTATTATGATTACCCCATAACATAATATTTTACATAATAGTCTCTTTATCAACTAATATTCCAAATAAGCCAATAGGATTGGACCATTAAAATATTACAACTTCCTACCTTATGTGTGTCTTATTATAGTATTGGATCATTGAAACTTAATTTAGAAAATATCTATAAATAAGATAAAACCTTTTATATATAAAAATATTTAGTAAAATTTCTTTTCTAAATTAATCGAACCGAATTTTAGCCCAATACATTAGAGATACAATCTTGAATATTCTATCTTACTTTAAGAGTGATAGATCCCATTTTA
This sequence comes from Metroxylon sagu, assembly GCA_017589505.3. NCBI lineage: Eukaryota > Viridiplantae > Streptophyta > Magnoliopsida > Arecales > Arecaceae > Metroxylon > Metroxylon sagu. Next base: position 910,156 of record JACVBY030000499.1, on the reverse strand, counting down.
GATATCTACTAATCTTCACGTATTAGATATCATCGATTGATAATATCAAAGTTATATAGAGTCTACATAAAATTTAGCAATGCCCTCAAGTCGATAAGGACTTTCTATAAATATGATTAGAATAATTCTTTTATAACAACAGTTGATACAAAAATGTTTCTATTAGTTTAATCAATGCTTGTCACCTTACAAACATCCATGTTATTTATGTAATAACCATAATAGAATTTGGAGTATCATCATCCTCTATTAATAATCTCTATTATTAACATGATTTCCATACAATACAATCTAAAATAGAAATATCATCTAATGAAAATATTAATTACAATGTACCACGAATACAAAATGCATATTGATAAAACTGATTTTATTATAATGAATATGGGGCATACAAGACATGTGATAAAAAAAAAATTATGACATTAAATTGAGATGGTTGAGTTGGTTTATAGGGCTAAGTTAAGGTTTTGATCCAAAAATCATATTAAACCCACCCCCAACAATTTTTTTTTAATTAATCATCCAAAATTCAAAAGTCAAAATCATCTTAAAATCTAAAACTTAAACTTTAAAATCCAAAATCATCTACAAATCTAAAATTTAAAATTTAAAATTCAAAATATCCTCTAAAAATCTAAATTTCAAAATCCAAAATCTAAATTTCAAAATTTAAAACTCAAAAGATCATTCCAAAATTCAAAATTTAAAATCATCTAAAATTCAACATCTAAAATTTAAAATTCAAAATTGAGAATCAGTTTAAAATCTAAAATTCAAAATTCAAAATTCAAAATCATCTTAAAATCTAAAACTCAAAATTCAAATATTTAAAATCCAAAATCCAAAATTCAAAATTCAAAATCTAAAAATTTAAAAACTAAAATCATCTAAAATTCAAAATCTAAAATTCAAAATTGAAAATTTAAAATCATCTAAAAGTCAAAATTGAAAATCATCTAAAAGTCAAAATTGAAAATCAATTTAAAATCTAAAATTCAAAATTCAAAATCATAAAATCTTAAACTCAAAGTTTAAAATCTAAAATTTAAAATCCAAAATCATTTAAAACTATAAAATTTAAAATTTAAAATTCAAAAGATCATCCAAAAATCTTAAAATTAAAATTCAAAATTTAAAATTCAAAATCAATTTAAAATCAAAAATTCAGAATTCAAAATTCTAAGTCATCATAAAAATCTAAAATCTAAAATTTAAAAATCAAAATTCAAAATCATCTTAAATTCAAAAATCTAAAATTCAAAATTTAAAATTCAAAAATCTAAAATTATCTTAAAATCCAAAATTCAAAAATCAAAATAAAAATAAAAAATCACTTCACAAAACAAAAAAGGAGAATATAAAATAAAATAAAATAATAAAGAGAGAGATCACGTAACCTCCAACTTATCTAATCCTTCCTCATTCTTATCTTAATCTTACCCATATCCCATCTTGTCCAATATTTTCCAATACCATCGTATCCCTCTATCCTTATCTCAATCTCAACTCTATCTTTTTATCGTTATCTCAATCTTAACCTTAGAAAATATCCTTCCTCATCCTTATCTTAATCTTACCTATATCTCATCTTGTCCAATATTTTCCAATACCATCGTATTCCTCTATCCTTATCTCAATCTCAACTCTATCTTTTTATCCTTATCTCAATCTCAACCTTAGAAAATATCCTTCCACACTCTTATCCAAAATAATGCAATGTCTTGTAGCTTCTTATGATGTTCCCACGTTGCTTCTTACATCGCATCCCTAATCTATAAATAAATCTCTCTTGATTTTAATGGCCTAGACAAAGCCCTCATCAATCCGCTCATGAAAAACAAGCAAATTCCCAAAATCATTCAATCCCGATCCAATCCTCTCTAAAAAAAATGTATCCCTCCCCTTCTCAAATCAGCCCACATCAAGTTAGATCAAAGTTGTTATCGAACCAAGCCCGATCGAACTCAAAGGAGAGTCCTATTCCTAAATCGAGCCAGATCAGACGGTAATCGAGCCACTTCAAGCCAAATTGGGCTAGATTGAATTTAGATCAAGTTTGAGATGAGTTAGATTGAGCCAAATCAAGTTAGACAAAGCTCAAATCGAGTCAAATGGAGCCCAAATCAAGCTCAAAGTAGAGTCCTACTCATAAATCAAGTCCGATCGAGCCAAAGGGGAGTTCTATTCCCTAGATCGAACCCAAATCGAGCTAGATTAGATAGCGATCAAGTTAGATCAAGCCAAATGAAGCCCAGATCGAGCTAGAAAAAGCCAAATTAGCTTAAAAAGGTATTCTACTCTCAAATCAAGCTTGATTGAGCTAAAAGGGAGTCCTACTTCTTAGATCAACCTCAGATTGAGCCAAATCTCCTAAGTTGAGCCGTTTCGAGCCAAATCAGGCTAGATTAAGCCAGATCGAGCCACTTCAAATTAAATTAGCTAGATCGAGTCCAGATTGAGCTTGAGTTGAGTCAAATTGAGCCAAATTAAGTCAAACTAAGCCTAAATCAAATGATGATCAAGACCAAATTGATCCAAATCTCTCAGATTGAGCCCAAATCAATCAGATTGAGTCAGATCTCTTAGATCAAGCCAGATTAAGCGGTAATCAGGCTGCATCCAGCCAGATCAAGCCTAAATCAAGCTAGAAGGAGAGTAGATCGAGCCAGACAAAGCTCGATCGAGATCAAAAGGGACTCTTACTTCCTAGATTAAGCTAGATCTCGTAGATCGATCTAGATTAGACGGTGATTGAGCCACTTCAAGCCAAATCATGCTAGATTAAGTTTGGATCATGCCTGAGATGAGCCGCATAAAGCTAGATTGAGCCCATATGGAGCCAGATCAAGCCCACATCAGGTCTGATTGAGTTCAAATTGGGGGGGGGAGGGGTTTTATGCCCCCAAATCAAGCCCGATCAAGCTCAAAAGAGTATCCTACTTCTAGATCGAGCTAAATCAGGCAAGATCAAGCCACATAAATTCAAATATAGTGGTGATTGAGCCACACCCATTCAAATCGAGCCCAAATCAAGTTAGACAAAGCTTAGATTGAACTCAATGAGGAGTCCTACTCCCCATATCAAGCATAGATCGAGCTAGATTTCTCAGATCAAGACAGATCAGGTAGTGATCGAGACAAATTAAGCTAGATCGAGTTCAGATCAAACCTAAATTGAGTTAGATCAAGCCAATTAAGCTAAGCTAAGCTCATATCAAATGATGATCAAGCCTAGATCAAGCTTGAGTCAGCTTAAAGCAGAGTTTTACTCCCAAATCAAGGCAAACGAAGCCGAAATCAAGCCACATTAAACATACATCGAGCCTAACGGAGCCTAGATAGGGCTAGAAGGAGTCCTACTCAAGTCGAACTCAAAGGGCAGTCCTACTCCCTAATCAAGCTCGATCAAGTTCAAAGAGGAGTCCTACTCCTAAAATGAGTCAAATTAAATGGTGATCGAGCTAGATTAGGCAATGATCAAACCAGATCAGGCCCAATGGAGCTTAAATCGAGTTTAAAGGAGAGTTCTACTCCTAAATTAAGTTAGATGGAGCCTAGATTAAGCCTGATGAAGCTCAAATCGAGCTCAAAGGGAAGTCCTACTCTTAGATCGAGCTAGATCAAATAGTAATCAAGCAACATCAACCTTGATCAAGCGGTGATTGAGTTACATCATGCCAACATCAAGCCAGATGAAGCTCAGATCGAGCTCGAGGAAGCCCAAATCAAGATCAAAGGAGAGTCATCCTTCCAAATCAAGTCTGATCAAGCTCGAAAGGAAGTCCTACTCACAGATTGAGCTAGATTAAGTGATGATCAAGCTACATCAAGCCTGATTATGTGATGATGGAGCCACATCAAGTCAAATCAAGCTTAAATGGAACCTAGATCGATTAGATCAAGCCCAAATAAAGCCCAAGTCAAAGCCCGATTAAGCTCAAAAGGAAGTTCTACTTCCAGATCAAGCCTGATCAAGTAGTGATTGAGCCACATCGAGCCAGATCAAGTCAGACATAGCCTAGATCAAGCTAGATAAAGCCCAAATCAAGCTCAAAGGGAAGTTCTACTTCTAAATTAAGTCCGATTAAGCTCAAAGGGAGTGTTACTCCTAAATTGAGCTAAATTGAGCGGTGATCGAGCCCAAATCGATCTTTGAGTCAAATCTCCTAGATAAAGCTAGATCAAGCAATGATTGAGTTACATCAAGCTAGATCAAGCCTAGATGGAGCCTAGATTGATCAAATCAAGTTAGACCAAGCTCAAATTAAGTCCAATTAAGCTAAAGGGGAGTTCTACTCCTACATCAAGCCAAGATTGACTAGATCAAGTCTGATAAAGCCCAAATCAAGCCTGATCAAGCTCAAAGGAAAGTTCTACTCGCAGTTCAAGTTTGGGAATCCTACTCCCAAATTGAGCCTGAGTTAGTTTAGAGGGAGTCCAACTTCCTAATCAAGCTAAAGGAAATCCTATTTTAAGTCAACTCAAAGGGAGTCTTGAAATTACTGACATATTTACACTGCAAGACCCTATGAATCCAACTGATATTAGCTCTATAATCATCATGTCATGCACTTGTATCGCATGGTTGATCCCACAAAAATATAAAGCCAATAATTCTAAATTTTTAGAGATGTTCAGATGGATGAGTGAACCAATATCATTGTTTGGCTGAAACCTAACTAATTCTTCTTTATTTTTTTCCTTTTTTTTTTCCTCTCATTTCTTAAGCTCTTCTTTGTTTCTTTCCTTTTTTTTCTTCCCTCTCATTTCTTGAGCTACATAATAATTGCGCATCCATCAGTGCCATCATTGGAGAGGCCTATATTTGATCACATTAGAACTTTTTTCGATCATATTTTAGACAATTCTAGTGCATTTTAGGATTATGTTTGTATATAATGTACGTATACATGCATGCCTACTGCATGTGCAACTGCATTTGTGTGCTTGTGTTTGCATGCATGTACATGTATATACATGTCCTAGTGAATTTACATGTGTTGTTTCAAAAATTTTGCAATTTTAACATTATAAAGGTCAAAAATGGAAAGCATAATTTAAGACTGCACCAATGGTAGGGAAGCAAGAAGATGTAAGATATGTTTAGATTGATTTCCTTGGGGAAGATATGCAAAGATATATTGAAATATAACAAGCTAAGCATATAACAATAAAATATTAGTCTATACATAGCTCATACAGTTTCAGTTGTGCTCATGTTGAAATCTAATCTATCAAGCTAACAGTATAACAATAAGATATCAGTATGGAGTTCATACAATTCCAGTAGTGCTTCACCTGTGATTTCAGCGCAGAGCAATCTATGAAGCCACTTGTTGACAGTCACATTGATTCCCAGGGCCCAAGGGGCGTCTGTTAGGAGGCTTGGATATAATCCTATGGCATCGAAGAAGGTGCTCGAACTTTTTTTTCTTCAAATCAATTATTATTCATCATGATGAGTCTTAGCACAATGGTAATGTTGTTGTATTACGTCGGTTTAAAGTATGAAAACGACATTTTTACATGCAACGTATATTTAATCCTATCTAGATCACAGGATAAGTGTAAAAATTTAAGGAGCATTCCAAGAGCAACAATTTGGAATAGAGGTTATTAAGGCAGATAACTCTTTATGATAGCTTAAACCATCACATCTATATCTGCCTTAAAAAAAAGAGACATTGACTTGGATTACTAGTGAGACTTTACCGTCCCTGTTATGCTGTTGTCGCTTTCTCTCGCCAACCCATTCTCCCTGTTCTCAGATAGAGTGATAATGGAAGCACATATAAAGTATGATGCAATTATTAAAATATTGACTAGGTTACTAGTGAAACCTTAGAGTCCTTGTTATGCTGTCACTTTCTTACCTGTTCTCAGATAGAGAGTGATAACAGAAACACATCTCAAGCATGATGTAATTATTAAAATCAGTGCAGATACACAACACATAAAAGAGAGAGAAGAGAGTCTCTCCAATGAAACTGTTGTTCAAGGTCCACAAACATTTAATTCTCGGCAAATTCTATGATATTTTGGTCTATTGGTAAAGTGGTGATGTAAATAACAACTACTTCAAGAGGCATAAGGGCATTGTATAAAGGCATAAAGACATTATATAATGATGGATTTGAGCTTCATTTTTAAAAAAAAAATTGAAGAAAACATGATAGTTGAACCCTTAGTTCTTCTGAACAATTCATCTATCAGAGTCTTTGCATGCATCCATGCGCACGTATGTATCCATGTGTATGGTCATGATTGGTTGGGTGTGTATGTATGCATGTGTTGTTATGGGTGTCAGTGAATGTACACATTTGAATATATATTTTCTATCATATTGTAGGTATTTGTAGATATTTTTTCAAAAGTGTAAGCCACTAGTTGATGAAGTCATATCTATCAAGCCAATTACTAGAGAACTAGATTGATCAAAGAGGTGACTCAATTTGTAGAAGAAATTAAAATTTCTTATAGAGTATAAAATTTTTTTAAAAAAGAAAGAAAATAAGAAAGTAATAACTCATGGATAAAGAAACTATCTAATAAAGATTGTGATGTGGTATAAAATAAGTGGTTAGTCAGCGGATGATATGTAGAAAGATACATTCTTAGAAGGCCCAAGACCATTCCAATCAAGGATAGAGATGCCATGAATGCTTGTGATTCTAATCAATTAGAATTCTCAAAATTTTCATGCCTAAAAGGATTCTACAAATGTTACCTAAATTAGAGGTAAACTAGGCTCCACAGCTATAAATTATACGGCAAGAGCTACAAGTAGGGAAGATATAACCTTTGCAAAGCAATAGCTCCTCATGGAAACTCTCTCTTTCTCTCTCGACTCCCTGTTCTCCAAAGAATGCATGTAAAATTTTGTTAAGTATATTATTAAGTAAACTTTTTTTTATTAAGTAAACTTTCATTCTTTTTGGCTGAAGCATCAAAGTATATTACACGTAAGCATCATATAACGCTTACGTGTATTGCCAACATTCTGGCAGGGGCAAGTTGTATGCATCAAAAGAATTAGAAGCAACTTGGATCCTAAGCAAATGGTCCAATCCAATGCCAACCTCCATCTTGTATTGTGACCTCTAAAAAGACAGATGTCTGGTGATCAGAAAGCTGTGATTTTATGGAATTTGATGCAAGATTATACACAGGTGTTCTTTTGGACAATCAGGTAGTCTGATGACCACAAGACACAACTCATGTCCAAATTTCCATTTGCTAGATCTGTCTGAGTTTCCTTCCACAAATGCAACTTGTGAAGGCTAACTTTGTCCAAGTTAGAAGTTAAATATAGGCATTATTCCATGAATCAAATGGGGGAAAAGGTAAACCAATTCTTCTTTTCTTTTATTCTTTTTTTTTTTTAATCTTTTTCAACATATGCATAGATATACTATTAAAATGGAGAGCTATCAAAGTTGGATCAGTGTTCTAAACAACTAAGGTTAGTTTGGTTATTGAAAATTCCAGTTTCTAATCTCCAAGAAAATACATTTCGTAAGTAAATATAAAAATTATTTTCTTATTTTATTTTACATTATAAACGATATCTTTTAAAAGGATAGGTAAAGAAAAATTAAAAATAATATTATCAATTCTTATACTTTCAAGTTTTTTGATCTTTGTTTTCTACTTTATTCTCTCTTTTGATGGAAAATAGTGAAAACACCTTTAAACTATTTTTGAGTTTTTTGTCATTTTAAAGTTATATTTTCTAAAAAATTATTTTTATTTTCATTCACTAAACATGCTTTTGCAAGTATTTTTTATCTTCTATAAAAATAAAAATAGAAAATGAGATGGTTCTCAAAAACTACACCCATCTTAAGTTTCTGTGACCTATCATTTTGTTTATGCTGCGTAAAACAAGGCATTCACTGGGAATGTTCACAAAGCTCTGTGCTTCCCATTTCACTGCAGTTTTGTTTGTCAGACCAACCCATTCCCCCTTGCCTCAGCAATTGGAATGATCTCAAGGATTTAACTAGTTTTATATACAGATTGTAATTAAAAAAAAAAGAACTATAGGCAAAATGACCCAGTAATGTAATAAGAAGGCAACTACTGCAACTAATCTGAATGCAATGGGACAACTAACTATGAATCTTTCTGGTAAAACCATGGCTTAAAGTCTATAGACATTCATTGTGTTCCTTGATTAGCCTACAACAACTGATCTGTGATGGTACTCATACATTACACAAGGCAGCTGAGAGTATGTGGGGCATGGGAAAATTATCCTTCTGCTTTATTAGTTTTGTTTTTGTAATCTCTTTCACAATGCAGGCTCTCAAAATTTTTAGTGGAAACTGTTGTTTAACGTTTGCTGTTCTGATTTAGAACAGGGCACTAATTCTCTGCGTTGTGATCTCTGAAGAGAACTTGCTAAACGCCTTTAAAATAAATTTCAAGCGATGTCTAGCAGCCATTGGTCTCTCTTCAAGCCAAATCCTTGTTGTGCATTTAAAATTGCATTTTTCCCCACTTGCAGGTCAAATAGCAAAGTAGCTCTTAACTAGAAATTGGCAAACCATATAAATGGATGAAACTCTGTGTTAGGACTCCCTGGTTGTAATGTTAATCCATTTCATTTTTTCCATCTTTCGGCTTTTAGTTGTGTGTTTCTATAACAGTTTTATATAGAAGCTAGGTAATGCTGCTCCCCTCTAGGTTTCTAGTGGATGTTTTGGCTACTTAATGTGACCTGTTTTATTTTTGAACCCTTAATTTTATTTTGTTTCATTTCCACTTCGAAATGAATTATTGATGGGCCTTCCAATCTTCTAAATCACCCAAAAATGGGAAGTTATATTTCACTTTTCAAGGAAAGGATGTGGTCCATAAATTCATTTCAATGGGAGATGAAATGAAGAAAGGACAAAAGACTAGCATAAAGTGTCAACTGAATAGAAAGCAAAAGAAAAGGATGGAATCTACCTTTCGACCTTATCTTTCATACAATGTGTGGATGTTTGAACATATCTTTATGACTTTAAGCATGCCAAACCTGCACATTATTCATGAACTAGAGAAGGCAGGTGTATCATTGTGCTTTTTAGTTCTACATGAATCAGACAAGGTTTCAGACAAAGAATATGACCCATCAATCTTCTCCAAGCTGATTTCTCATGACTCATCTTCAACATTTATCCTAGGTTTGGCCATGTCCCATGCCTGAAGTTTTGAAATCTTTATGGCCTCAGTTCCATTGTTGAATGCATATAGATGGATGTTGCCTGTCACTAGGGCATCAGGGTAAACTCTAGCTGTCATGCATGTTCTCCCTCCACCACCAAAGCTCTCTACAACTGAATGATCAATCTGCATTCAAAAATTTCGAGCATTAAAAGTCATTCAGATTGTATATTTTTGAGGGGTATAAAACATAAGATCAGATAATATATTATCGTATGTCTATTCTCTAATTACAAAGGGGCCAGATAGATAAAAGAACTAAACATTCATTTACCCACCAAGGTCCTCAGAGAAATTTTTCCTTCCTCCTTAATGTCTATATCCACAAAGCTCCCATATGCTGGCTTGTCAACTTCTGGTCTCAAAGAGGACCTGTATTTGGCATTGAAAATAGAACAGCAATGAAACTTGCAGAAAGTAACATGTTGCCAAGCTTACTAAACACATGGGTCATTATAACTCTGAAAGTAAACTGACTGCATGACAAGATTTTGATACAATTAAAGATTCTGGTATATGGTTGTCATTAAGTAAAATGCTTTTAGTGCCAAGAAAGTGGTACTATAAGTTTTAAGACTCTGGTAGTTTCAGTTTTGTCCTACATGTTTCACAGGCCTAAAGACAAAGTTGCATGAGTTACCTCCTTTGGTCAGAACACATCAGAACCATGTATCTGCTGTGAGCTTTGTGTACCCTGAAGAAGACAGCAGTGTGTTCTTCCAGATCATGAGAAGCCAAAATCAACAGCCCAAAGGGCCCAATCCCACCTTGAACAGAAGCATCCTTCTCACGGCAAAGCTTTGGAGGGTCTATCAGCCAAGAAGGATCAAATGGCTCTGCTCTCTCTAGGTTTGGTAGCTCAAATTCTACTTCAATGTCTGCCTGTTTGGAGGATCAATGCACAAGCAAAAGCACCAAACAGGAACAACAGAAGGCTAACATCTATAGGATAGTACTATTATTTCGAGGAGATAAAATAATAGTATCTTTGAACATAAAATCAGATGTTAGATGAGAGACTAGCCTGTGAAGCTTTTACTCCTTTGATTTCTAAAAGGCCTCCTGTTTTGAGATTTGTGTTATGCAAATGGGCTTCATTTCTTCTAAGGGATTCAAGCTCTTTAACAGGCCATTGCACCAATTGCCTTCCATTACTATCTAACCAGATAGTCCTGGGGATTGTCTGAAAACTACTAAGAGTTAGGATTCCTCTGGTATAAATTTGCAGAGATAAAAAGAAATCGAGCTCCCTCATGCAAGAGATTGGATATAATATAAACATTTATTGCTGCAACCTGAACTTCTCTTTATTCCGAATTACTCACTAAGAACAGAAAAAATTCCTCAAAATGCTGTAGGGAAAATGATGAAATTAAAATGCACATATTAAGAAAAAACAAAAAAAGGAAACCCATAATGTTTTCTGAAGGAACAAAAAGCACTGCTACTGTGATGTGCAAAGCTTGAAAGGATCTGATTTGCATTGCTAACAACCTCATTGATATTCTTTTTAAAATGAAATTGCCCCATTACAACATGGATAAAAAATAAAAGATACCAATCTCATTAACAATTGGTTGTTAATCACATATATACAAATAATCTTATCTTAATATTAGAAGAACTTATAAGTTCTACTGTGTGATCAGGAGACTCACCTGAATTCCTGACCACCCCTTGGCCAAATCATCGGACTCGGTATCCGATTCATTCAACCAAGACCACAAGATCCTCCGCTTCTTCCCTTCATCGAAGAATGTCTTTGAAGCATAGAATTTGCCATAATCATACCTCAACCATGCCCGATAATCATCGACTGTGTTGTCTGGCACAAAAATGTCCTTCTCAAGATTATATCTTCCTAACATATAGTGGTCACTGCGTGTCTCACCCAAGCTCATCTTCAACACATGCTTCACATCCTTGGAATTCTCTGAAGTATCCAATCCTTGCCTTCCCTTTGACAGCACTGGATAGAAGTCAGGGCACTCCCACATGCGTGAGCCTTTTGAAGTATGCAAAGGAGATGAAGCTCTCATCCAATGTACAAAGTCACTGCTCTTGTACAAGACGGCCGTTCCATTTCCCTTAATCTCAGCTCCCACTGCCACCCTCCAATGGCCATCAAAACCATGCCAAGCAGTCATTGGGTCCCTGAAGAAGCTTGAATTGATCCCATCAACTGGTTCCATTAGTGGGTTGTAATCGGGCTTCATCCATTCCCTCAAGAAAGGGTCTGACAGGTTCCTCGGGATCGCAACATTCTGGACTTGCTGGTTCTTTGCATCAATGCCTGTGTAAAGGATCACAGGCTTGTTGCCAGGAAGAAGAGTTGCGGACCCAGACCAGCATCCATTGATGTCGAAGGGCTTGTTCGGGGAAATGGCAAGATTGAGTGGTGTCCAGTTGATCAGGTCAGTAGATATGGAGTGCCCCCATGAGATGTTGCCCCACACTGCACTATAGGGGTTGTATTGGTAGAAGAGGTGGTAGATGCCATTGTAGTACATGGGTCCTGGTTTGGTGTTGGAGGCCGTTATAACCTTTCAAATTTCAGTTGGGAATGGAAATTGGATAAGATAAAGGAGTACATACCATTTGGGTCTTTGGATTGGTTGATGGGCCAAGTTTGGGTGGCACATGCATGCAAAGAACAAAGATAAGTTAGAACAAAGATAAGTTAGAGCTTAGAAAAATCATAACAATCTATTATATTACTCCAATATTTTGCAAAAGCGACTAAAACCTGATCAACATAATATTTTACCATCCCTTCAAAAAAACATAATATTCTACCAATTTTATGTTGATTTCTTTTTTCTTGAGAAACAAGGGGCCTGAATGGAGGCCTAACCTAAATTTCACCATATTATCATGATATTATGATGATGGAAATATATGATTTGGCTAAATGTTAATTGATTTTCTTTGCTCGGTTTACACAACTTGATTTGTCGTATTCTATATAAAATATAAAAGCTCAGGGAAAGTACAAAATCTTCAAAGTTTTCAATACATTCCTTAAACAATTATAAAACATTAGGTGTTAAATATAAATGAAACATAGCAAACCCAAGTTGGTAAGTTGTGCTTGGTTGGCCCAAGTGTCACAGCCAGGCTGTAATTTATCACACTTATAGCCTGCAGTTTGCTTTAATTAGTCTCAGAACAAATTATCAATCAATAGAAAGCACACAAAACTAATCTTCTGCTATTATTATTTCATCTTTAGCCCTTCAATTTCATCTCTCCCTCTCTCTCTCTCTCTCTCTATCTATCTATCTATCTATCTATCTCTCCATATATAGCATTTAAGTGTATCTCCATTTAAGTGTAGACCATGATGCATTTAAGTGTATCTCCATTTAGATGTGGTCAAGCTATGATAAGATGATGAGAGTTGATTAAAGCTATTAGATATGATTGACTATTTATAAACCGTTTAGACATTAAAAATCATGCAATTTGAAGATCCTAAATCTATGCATTAAGTGGTTAAAAATTAAACAATTTAAATAATACAAAATAATATATGTGTGTGGAGAGGGGGGGGGGGCAGAGAAAGAGAGAGAGAGATTTGAAGGCCCCTCTAATCAATTATATTAAGCCCTCTTAGATGTTAAGAGTTTTCGGAGGGAAGAGGAGGGAAAACTCAAAATTTCCCTTCCCTCCAAATGTCCCTAAACCTTTTTTTAATCTTGGTCTTTAGTCCCATAACAGAAAGAGAAAGTTATTTTCTCTTGCTTATTTGCATTCCCCCACCAACCCACCTTTGCTTGGGCTTTGATGGGATGTGGGCTTGACACCACACACATACGCTGGTCTAGTGACACGTGAAAACACCTATGCATGGCTTCTTTCTCATTGATTTGATCTGACAAAAGAAAGTTTGTCAACCCTCTTCATGATTATGCTCATAAGAAAGCGGATCCCGATCGTATTTTAGGGTAGAATTTCTGGTGACACTGGATAAGGGTCGAGACTTTGCCTTACGATAGTCCCTTTTCATCTACAGGCCAAACTATTACATAGATAAATTGATATAAATATATAAACTAATCTTTGCTTTTATAAACAATGGTAGATTATTAGTATACCTGAAATTGCACCATTATTTTATTATCTTGCTTATATCAAAGTTTAATTACTCGCATAAAATTCTACTATTATCAAGTGCTGTTAAACTATTTTTCAAAAAGAATTCTATCCTGAATCTTGATTCAATTAGCAAATAATTTTTGGGTTTCTTGTACTTAAAATCAATCTTAGTGCAAATTGTACACATGCATAACTTTGAGAGTCTTAATTAAACATCCAAATTTTCTTGCAACTCTAATCTATTCCTCCTAAAAACAAGTTTCTTGTTTCTTCTCTCTTCCATCAATGGGTGCCGAGGAAGCCTTGTCCCTTAAACCTGTAATATTTAATGGTCATAGATTCCTTAAGTGGCAGGAATAATTAGAAGCCTGGTTAATCATGCTTGGCCTTATCATTGTCTTTGGAAAGAGGCTATCCTATGAAGTATCTTCCTCTTCATCCAAAACAAGATCCTTCTTTTCTAGATCATCAGATTCCTTAGATACTCTTGGAACGGATAAATCACTGGAGGAGATTGAATTTCATTGTAGGTTTAGAATCCTAAGTTGCTATTCTAATGACCTTTATAAAATCTATAGAAAATATAAAATTGCTAAAGAGCTATGGACTACACTAGAAAATGCCTATGGTAGAGATAACGAGGTGGCCATGAGATTTACCATTAGTGAGTTTAACAATTTTAAAATGGTAGATAATGTCCCCATAAATGATCAGATCCATCAATTCTAGAATTTGGTCCAAGAGATCCATAAAGAGATTAGATGAGAATTATCAAGTTTCCTATCTAATTGACAAGCTCCCACCATTATGGACCAATTTTGGATGCGAACTCAGAAGAACCTAAAGCAACCTTATCCTTAGATTAGTTATCCAAGCCATTAGAATAGAAGATCTATATTGGCTTAGAGAATTAAAGGAAAATCAATTGAAAACCAAAATAAACCTAACAGAATCTCAAAACCTAAAACAAAAACCTAAGGGTCAAAATTACCATGACCTTTAGACCCAAGAACTTCAAGACAAGGATCAAGAGAAAAAGGGTAGATTTCAAAATCAAACCAAACCCAATACGCAAGCCTTGAGAAATAAGAAACCTAATGGTGGGAGATTCTACTTCGTATGTGGCCATGTCAACCATTAAGCACATTAATGTTTCTACCGAAAGAAAGAAAAGATGGTGACAAAGAAGAAGAACTAACTTCAGTTCAAACTTTAAGTCAATATGGTAGAAGGCAAACCTTCTACCTTAGGATAGTATTTTTTATCCCATCAGTGAACTTTACCTATCAAAATTCTGATAGGTGGTTAGACTCAAGTACCAATATCCATGTTTGTATTGATAGATCATTATTTTCCACTTATCAAAACTCAAGTAGAAAAAGTATAATAATGGGGATGGAACAGCTGTCAATATCCTAGGTAATGGAAATGTCAAAGTTTACTTCCGAGAAGATTATTATCCTTCGAGACATGCAACATATTCCTGATGTTAGAAGAAACCTCATCAGTGGGTCTCTATTAGTGCAACTAGGATATAAGATTGTACTAGAGTCTAATAAGATTGTTGTATCTAAATGTGATGTATTTCTTGGTCAAGGTCTTGTGTTTGAGGGATTATTCAAACTCAATGTAATTTCTCATTTAATCAATATTAATTCCTTTTTGATTCTTCTCAAATAATCTTGTTAAATACTGAATCTTATGAAGTTTGGCATGAAAGATTGGGACATGTGAATTTCAAATATATCCATAATATGTCCAATCTTAATCTCATTTCTAAATACAAGATTATCATGAATCTAAGTGTATGATTTGTGCTCAATCTAAACAAACTAGAAAACCTTTTAAATCCATCACTCCTTGAATAAATTCACAATGATTTTTGTGATTCTTGTAGAATTCCAACCCATAGAGGTAGTCGTTATTTTGTGACCTTTATTGATGACTACTCCAAATATTGCTATTCCTACCTCTTAAAGACCAAGGATGACATCCTCAATAAGTTTAAGGTTTATAAAGCTAAGACTAAAAACCAGACTGAAAAGAAGATTAAAATCTTAAGGTCTAACAAAGGAGGTGAGTATACTTTAAATGAATTAACCATGTTTTGTGAAGAACATGGTATAATTCATGTTACTACTCCTTATTCTTCTCGATCCAATAGTGTTATTGAATGGAAGAGCATTACCTTATTGGACATGACTAATACCATGATCATAGGTTATAGTGTTATAAAAAACTTATAAGAAGAAGCTCTCTTATCCTTTACTTATATCTTTAACAAGATTTCATCAAAGGATAAAGAGAAGACTCCTTATGAGTGTTGGAAGGGACATGCACCAAAATTAAGTTACTTCTGAGGCTAGGGGTGCCTAGCTAGGGTTGTTGTTCCTAAGTCTAAAAGAAAAAAAATGGGTTCTAAAACTATTGATTTTGTCTTTGTTAATTATTCCCCTGATGGTAATATCCATCGTTTCCTTGTTATTCATTCTGAATTCAGTAACACATTTGTTAATTCCATAATTGAATCTAGAGATACAATAATCTTTGAAAATATATTCCCTTTCAAGGCTTGAATCCCTAGATCAATATCTGATTATGGTTCTTCTTCCCTAGTTAGTTTATTTTCGATCTCTAATCCTCCAACATCTCATGAGCCTGCATCATATCAACCTGATCCAACTGAGCCTAGGAGCAAAAGTGTTAGAATCAAAAAGAACCTACATGAAGGTTTCTTTACCTTCTTAGTTGAGGATATCCCTACCTTATATCAGGATGCTATGAGATCTCCTAAAGCACCTTTCTAAGAGAATTAATAGTGAGATAGAATCCATTATTAGAAATAATACTTGGATTCTTACTTATTTGCCTCGTGGAAATAAATCTCTAGGTTATAAATGGATCTTTAGAAAGAAGTTGTGGGCTGATGGATCAGTGAATAGGTCTAAGAAAAAGTATAAGGCACAACTTGTAGCCCAAGGTTCTAAGCAAAAGGCTAGTATTGATTTCTTTAATACTTGTGTGTCTTTTACTATAATAACCACTATCCAAGTTCTTGCTTTAGCTTCCATCCATAAATTCTTTGTATATAAAATGGATGTGAATATTGCTTTCCTCCATGATGATCTTGATGAGAAAATCTATATGATTCAATATGAGGGCTTCGTAGCACTAAGACAAGAGCATAAAGTGTGTCAGTATATTAGGTCATTGTGTGGACTAAAGCAAGCACCTAAGTAATGGCACAAGCAGTTCAATAATATTACTCTTTCTTATGATTTCTAAATTAATGAATCGGATAACTGTCTCTATTATAAAAGATTTGATGATTGATTTGTTCTTTGCCTCTACGTTGATGACATTCTAATTCGATCTACTGACCTTAATCTTATTAATGATATCAAGAAATTCCTTTCTCATCATTTTGATATAAAGCATTTAGGTGAAACTCACCTAATCCTTGGCATAAAGATCATTTGATCCCCTAATTCTATCTCTCTATCTCAATCTCATTATATCCAAATAATGATTGATAAATTTGGTTATTCTGATCTTTCTCATGTTTTTACTCCTTTTGATCCTTCTAACTCTTAAAAAACTCTAATAAACCTGTGAATCAAGAAAGATATGCTCAAATCATTGAATCTCTCATGTATCTTTCTAATCCTATTAGACTTGACATTGCTCATGCCATTTCTAAACTTAGTCGCTATACTAGTAATCCTAGCAGGCTTCATTGAATTGCTTTAGAAAGAGTCTTTCAGTATCTTAAAGTTACCATTTTCTATTGTCTTAGATTTATTGGCAATCCAACTATATTAATTGGATTTCTAATTCATCTGATGTTAAATCCACTTCTAACTATATATTCCTTCTTGGTAGTAGTGTTGTTTCTTAGAAATTAGCCAAACAAACTAAACTAACTAGAAGTATAATTGAAGCTAAACTTATTGCTCTTGATTCTACTTGCATTGAGACCAAATAACTTAAAGATCTTTTATCAAAAATTCCTTTGATTTCATCTCTTATTCCTCCTGTTTCAATCCATTGGGACTCTAAAGCTGCAATTGATTTTTGCAAGAAGAAACTTATGAATTTTAAAACAAGCAGACACATAAAGGTGAGACAAGAGTCTGTGAGAAAACAAGAAATCCACAGTATTATCTCATTATCTTATATGAAAACTAATAATAATCTTGCTAATTGCCTTACTAAAAGCTTAAAATAGGAATAAATTCTTAGAGTCATTGAGTGGGATGGGATTTAGCTTATGATGGACCCTCCAGTGGCAGGAACCCAACCTGTGATACGAGACCTCTTAATAGAGGTTCAACGTGGTAATAACAAGCTAATTGGTTGGCCAAGGAGCATGCATGCATGCATACATACATACATACATATATATATATATATATATGGAGTCCGTACTCCAATCCATCCCTATGATGATTAGTGCTCCTACATAAATGTTAAGGAAGAGTGTAGCTCTAAATGAGATATGAGGAGATTTTTTCTCGAGATGTGACTCTACACACATCCCTAAGATGTCTCGCCTACATAAGAGCTTTTATGTACTGTTGTGTTTATGGGACATTGGAAATCCCTATGTGCTCTTATAAACAATCAAGATATTTATGCCCTCTCAGTAATGCACAAACCTGCGATAGATTTATCTGTACTATGTGTGTGATAGCTGAAGTCTAGGTCAAAGGAATGTAGTTCAGACTTGATTTATTCCAATTCCTACAAATAGAAACTATCAACACTAAGTGAGGTTAACACACCTCACACATTGTATAGTATAATTACCCAGTAATGAAGTTTCATTTACCTTGAATTTTAAAATAATTATTATTTTAAAATTTTGAGTTTTGAAAAGGACTAATAGAATTTTAGAAGGGAACACTTAAAATTTCCCTTCCCTCCAAATGTTTCTAAACCCTATTTTGTCTTGATCTTTAATCTCACATCGAAAATAAAAAGTTACTTTCTCTTACTTATTAGCATTCCTTCCAAACCCACCTTTGCTTGGACCTTGGTGGGAAGTGGGCTTGACACCACACACGCGCGCCGGCCTAGCTTGACTCACATGCGTGTGAATGCGATGTGCCTGCAGCTGTGGCATGGTGTATGTGTGGTGAAAACTTATTTGATTGGATGCTTATTTCTGTTTGGTCAATTTCCTTCATTGTCAAATGGTCAAATGATCACTTGTACCATTTATAGTCATTGATGTCCACTCATCAACAATCTCTTCAGCCATCCGTTGCTTCTCTTTTGGCATCCAAGGGCTTCTCCTCATGATCTATATAAGATCACAGATACTGAGGTTCCAGGATCTAAAGAAGTATCTCTTAATTCGAGCCTTAATAAAATAAGTTCTCTCTCTCTTTCTCTCCAAATCAAATTTCACTCTCTCTCTTTCTGTTGCTGCTTTTTGATTCTTTTTCCTCTGTTGTTGGGTGTTGAAAGAAAGTCTGTCAACCTTATCCACAATCGTGCTCACAAGAGAACAAATCCCAATCATATATCAGGGCAGATTTCTAATGACACCGGTACGAGAATCAAGAATTTGCCTTAGCATAGTGTCTAGCATGCTTTTGGACCTTTCTTCTTTCACTATTTTCATTTACAGACCAATCCAATCAGGACCTTGGTAAGTCAATTTAATTTTTTATTTTCTTTTACTTTTCATTGCTGCAGTTAATCAGATTCGGAATCTCTCAAAACAATTTATATCAATCACTAGATTCAATACATTATAACAATACATTATAACTATATAGTGCAGGAGTCTAGAAAACATATATACATATATTTTATTTAAACCTTCTAGATCAGCTTGTATACTTAAGTTTTTTATTTTAAATATTAAATTTAATGATGGGAGTAGAATTCTTTCTTGTACCTTGTGTCTATTACAAGAGTACCCAGGTATAGCACTTTGAGAGTTGGGAGTCGTTTCGTTGGAAATCACTGGCTACATGTATAAAGGAAAACATGCATAGAAAAGTCTCGCATACATTTGTATAAAGAAGCAAGTGAACATCGAAAAAATATATATATACACGAAAACATCCACACAAGGTGGCCTTATCTACTGTGGTACTTATTGGGATGGCAATGGAATGGAACGGGTATAAGAAAAAGTACCTCCATACACATATTCATCAAAAAATTTATATGAACCATACTCGCCATGTAACCATATCTATCGGGATTATATAACATCTATAGACACTCCATTACCCACAACATTAATAAAATATATTAAATAAAAAAGCAAATGTTTCAAGAATAATCTTCGCAACCAAACCATACGAAAACAAAATTAAGATGTCCGGTAAGAATAAGGATAATTAATATTAATCATGTAAAATTTTTTAGTGAAATTTAAACTATGTTAGTAAATATGGGTAATTAAGTAATTTTACTAAAGGATGAGGCATGGTACCATGGAATGAAATACCTCTACGTGGATACCCATTCCATACTCATAATAAATATTATCATATGGCTCCGTAACTTCTTCTTCTTCTTCTTCTTCTTCTTCTTTTTTTTTTTTTTTTTTTTTTGTGTGTGTGTGTGTGTGTGTTTTGACCTCCAATACCCACTAGGGAGGAGGGGATATCTACGGATTCGGAGGAAGTTGCCAGGTCCAACTTGTTCACCAATCTATATGGAAGCCCTTATAAACGTTATATGCGAAAGCAAATCAACAAACAATATATATGCGGACGACCGAGATCAATATTCGAGGGAAGAGGCCCTTACACAATTCCGGCCGTAGGTAGCCTTAGTCCGCAACCCCGCCGAGCATCCTAAACTCCGGCACCGAATCCTTCAACTCTTCCATAACTCTCTCCACAGAAATCCCACGACCCCAACCCTTCAAACGACTCGAAAGGTAGACTCGGGTCATTCGATGGGGTGACGAAGCCAGCAATCGAAGAGTCAACTTCGGAAGTGGTGGTCGCGGCGGCCAGTGAGCTGGGGAAGGGGGGGTCACTGTTAAAGGCCGTGGGATCTCTGCGAGGAGTGGTGGGGCTAGCAATGCACGACATCCGTTCGATTAAATGCTAAAAAAAAAAAAGGGACAGCTCTTTGGAGGTCGATGCTATCAGAATATGTACAGTGTCACGTATTCGTGGGACGAGATTGAGCCGTTGAGATAGCATTTGGGGTTGATGGTGTCTCAGCGTACTATTTGCTGAAGTCGAGATGGCAATTTTTTCTTGATTGGATTCGAAAAAAATTGAGAACTTTATGGTGGGGTTGGGGATCAGGATGGAAATTAAACTTATTAATCCGGGCTGCCATAAAATTTTAGCTGAGATTTACGACAATGGAAACAATAATCATTCATTGAATGCCATGTACATTCCCCCCTCCCAAATGCAAGCAAGTAAACAAACAAACAAGCAAACAAAACTATTTGGGCCTCTGTCAGGAAAGCGAATAGATCCGAACCAAATGCCTCTTAACATATCGAATTCTTGTGGTAAACTCACAAATTTTAGCTTTTAGCTTTCAATAATATACAATATGAGGTATGGAAGGCGATACAGTTGGGTTGATGTTAGCGATCATTGCATCACCTATAAAGAGAAAATATGATAACTCCTTTCTTTTTATTTTTTTGGAGAAAAGCATACAGAGATCCCATTGTTCATAGAAGACAATTGTTAAAGATTTTGCAAGATAAATTCAGATTATTTTTCTTTTTCCCAAAACAAAACACATTTAGGATCTCTAGATAATTGATATTGAGAATATATGTATTATTTATTCGATGTCTGTTTTTTGCTAATTCCAAAATATGTATTATTCTAACAAAAAATAATCCTCAGTAAAATCAATTATTCAATGATTTTTTTTGAACCCAAAAAGAAAACAGGGAGATCCAGACGAATTGATAAAGTAAGCTACGTTAACCGGGGATATGACCACCTTGAAAGATATAAAAAGACTTAAAAAAGATGGCTTGTGGAAAACATACCATTCATCCAGTTCTTATGAGGTTGGAAGTGGTATGCAGTTCTATACTGGTTGCTGGTAATAGAAGAGGTCTTCTGAGACTCTGGAGATCTGAAGGCTCTAAGAGAAGCCACGGCACCATTGCGAAGAAACACGTAGTAGCAGCAGAAGAAGCAGAGGATCCAACGAAAGGAAGCCATGATCAAGAAGAAAACATGGGAATGGAAGCCGGATCAGAGTTTATATAAGAAAACAGGTTGCGTAAGGCACTGAAAAGGGGTCTTTTTTTATAGATAGGAGGAGGTAGAAAATCTTAATCAAGGACGGGGGAGATGACTTTACCGTTGACACCATGCGTTCACATTATATTATATCCATTTTTTTTTTTTTTATCCCGCACATGGAATTCAAAATATTTGGCTTTGTCTCTGCGTGAGAATAGCTCAAGCTTTCAAGTTTTCATTATAAAAGATGAGTTTCTTGAGCTTTGGACGTTTGACTAAGATGGGGCTCTCTTTAAGTCTCCATCTGTTGGCGAAGGGTTCTTAACGTCTTCCTGACGAGGACTTGTAACTTTATATGAAGCCACCAGAGTTTTCCTTTGTGAAACGTTAGCATTATCCCATTTGTAAGGGCAAGTCAATAGCTATCAAAAGTCATCGTTAGGTAATACATCTGCTGTGAAGTTGCTAATTTTCTTGGAGAGGGGAAGAAGACTATCTATTGAGATTCCTTCATCAATACGGTACTCACGGCGCTCCAACTAAACTAAATAGTATATTAGTTCATTTAAATACTCGTTAAGCTAACTAGAAGGTGCAAGTCCCGTATTATGAAAGCGAAATTTATTCCAGCCGTGTAACCCGCCAAGAACAACCAAAAGAATATAAACTACTACTTGCAGCCATCGAAGAATAGTTGGTCATAACAAACTTGATTGCTAATGGATCAATCAATCAGAATATAAAGTTTAGTTAAGAATTCCAAATCATCATGCATAAGAATGAAAGCTACCATTTAACATTGCCATTCTTTTTTTTTTTTGTTCTTCTTGGGAAGCATATATAGATCACCCTATGGGTAGCCCAGAGCAGCAAATCCATGAATAGCAGCAAAATTTTGGGGAGGGTTTAGTCTGAATTGATGTTGAAGCCACCACAAGAGTTGGTCATGGCAAGCAGTAGGAAGATGAGGTGTTTTTATGTTAATGGTTGCTCAGTTATCAGCCTTATATCCTTGTTATCTAGATAAGGTGTTTTGAATTATGTACTTCACCCCTTTGCTATCTGTACTCTGATCCCTGAAGTAATTGCATCAAGTAACATGTAGCAGCTTGCAACTTATGGAGGAGACTAAAAGGGTGGTGCATCAAGGTGCTTCAACCCTTAACTTAGGAGCAACACAAGCAACTTATTGAGCCATAAGATCTTTTTGTCTCTCTTTGTTATTGGCTCAATTTAGACCCTAATGGTATATTAACTGAATTAGGTTGGATTGAAAAATATAAGGTCCGAATGGATCCTAAAATTTAGATCGGAGCTAATTTTTGAATTCGATGTAACATACACCGATCTTCTAATATGAATTGAACCACGTCTAATTAGGTTGGGACCGGATTAGGTCACAAGTCGATCCGATCCATTTGCGATCCTATTCTTAATACTAATTATGTAAGATTTTTGACTCATTTTGAGGTTACTCGAATTTCTAACTTATTTTTGCGTTAGATCCTTCCAAATTTTATTTCTTGACCCTTTTATTTTATTTTATTTTGTTACCTCTTTGAAATGAATTATTGCCCATCTTCTTCCTTACCCAAAGATGGGAAGTTACATTTCATTTTCAAGGAGAGGATGTGGCCCATCAATTCATTTCATGGGAAATGAAATGAAGAAAGAACAACAGACCACCATAAAGTATGCACCAAGAGAGAGCAAAAGAAAAGGATGGGAACTACGTTTCAACTTACACAAGAAAAGCTTTTCTTTCCCCACATTTCCTTAAAAAGTATTTATTTATTTATTTGTTTTAAAAGAACTTTCATGCAATGTGTGGATGTTTGAACATATCTTTATGACTTTAAGCATGCCAAACCTGCACATTATTCATGAACCAGAGAAGGCAGGTGTATCGTTGTGCTTTTTAGTTCTACATGAATCAAACAAGGTTTCAGACAAAGAATATGACCCATCAATCTTCTCCAATCTGATTTCTCATGACTCATCTTCAACATTTATCCTAGGTTTGGCCATGTCCCATGCCTGAAGTTTTGAAATCTTTATGGCCTCAGTTCCATTGTTGAATGCATATAGATGGATGTTGCCTGTCACTAGGGCTTCAGGGTAAACTCTAGCTGTCATGCATGTTCTCCCTCCACCACCAAAGCTCTCTACAACTGAATGATCAATCTGTGTTCAAAAATTTTGAGTGTTGAAAGTCATTCAGATTATATGTTTTTGAGGGATATAAAACATAAGATCAGATGATATATGATTGTATGTTTATTCCCTAATTTCAAACGAGCCAGATATATCAAAGAACTAAACATTCATTTACCCACCAAGGTTCTCATAGAAATTTTTCCTTCCTTCTTAATGTCTATATCCACAAAGCTCCCATACGCTGGCTTGTCAACTTCTGGTCTCAAAGAGGACCTGTGGTTGGAATTGAAAATAGAAGAGCAAATGCTTTTAGTCCTACATGTTTCACAGGATTAAAGACAAAGTTTCATGAGTTACCTTTTTAGGTCAGAACACATGAGAACCATGTATCTGTTGTGAGCTTTGTGTACCCTGAAGAAGACTGCAGTGTGTTCCTCCAGGTCATGAGAAGCCAAAATCAACAGCCCAAAGGGCCCAATCCCACCTTGAAAAGAAGCATCCTTCTCACGACAAAGCTTTGGAGGGTCTATCAGCCAAGAAGGATTAAATGGCTTTGCCCTCTCTAGGCTTGGCAGCTCAAAATCTACTTCAATGTCTGCCTGTTTGGAGAATCAGTGCACAAGCAAAAGCACCAAACAGGAACAACATAAGGCTAACATCTATAGGATAGTACTATTATTTTGAGGAGATAAAATAATAGCATCTTTGAACATAAAATCAGATGCTAGATGAGAGACTTGCCTGTGAAGCTTTTACTCCTTTGATTTCTAGAAGGCCTCCTGTTTTGAGATTTGTGTTATGCAAATGGGCTTCATTTCTTCTAAGAGATTCAAGCTCTTTAACAGGCCATTGCACCAATTGCCTTCCATTGCTATCTAGCCAGATGGTCCTGGGGATTGTCTGAAAACTACTAAGAGTTAGGATTCCTCTGGTATAAATTTGCAGAGCCAAAAAGAAATCGAGCTCCCTCATGCAAGAGATTGGATATAATAATAAATGTTTATTGTTGCAATCTGAACTTCTCTTTATTCCGAATTGCTGCCTAAGAACAGAAAAAATATCTCAAAATGCTGTAGGGAAAATGATGAGATTAAGAAGCACATATTAATAAAAAGTTCAAAAGAGAAGCCCATGGTGTTTTCTGAAGGAATAAAAAGCACTGCTACTGTGATGAGCAAAGCTTGAAAGGATCTGATTTGCATTACTAACGACCTGATTGATCTCCTTTTCAAAATGAAATTGCCCCATTACAACATGTATAAAAAATAAAAGATACTGATCTCATTAACAATTGGTTGTTAATCAAATAAACTTCTAAGTTCTATTATGCGTTTGATCAGGAGACTCACCTGAATTCCTGACCACCCCTTGGCCAAATCATCGGACTCGGTATCCGACTCATTCAACCAAGACCACAAGATCCTCCGCTTCTTCCCTTCATCAAAGAATGACTTTGAAGCATAGAATTTGCCATAATCATACCTTAACCATGCTCGATAATCATCGACTGCATTGTCCGGCACAAAAATGTCCTTCCCAAGATTGTATCTTCCTAACATATAATGGTCACTTTGTGTCTCGCCCAAGCTCATCTTCAACACATGCTTCACATCCTTGGAATTCTCTGACGTATCCAAGCCTTGCCTTCCCTCTGATAGCACTGGATAGAAGTCAGGGCACTCCCACATGCGCGAGCCTTTTGAAGTATGCAAAGGAGATGAAGTTCTCATCCAATGTACAAAGTCACTGCTCTTGTACAAGATGGCGGTGCCATTCCCCTCAATCTCAGCCCCCACTGCCACCCTCCAATGGCCATCAGAGCCATGCCAAGCAGTCATTGGGTCCCTGAAGGAGCTTGAATTGATCCCATCAACTGGTTCCATTAGTGGGTTGTAATCGGGCTTCATCCATTCCCTCAAGAAAGGATCTGACAGGTTCCTTGGGATCGCCACATTCTGGACTTGTCGTTTCTTTGCATCACCACCTGTGTAAAGGATCACAGGCTTGCTGCCAGGAAGGAGAGTTGCAGACCCAGACCAGCATCCATTGATGTCGAAGGGCATGTCCGGGGAGATGGCAAGATTGAGTGGTGTCCAGTTGATCAGGTCAGTAGATATGGAGTGCCCCCACGAGATGTTTCCCCACGCTGCACTATAGGGGTTGTACTGGTAGAAGAGGTGGTAGATGCCATTGTAGTACATGGGTCCTGGTTTGATGTTGGAGGAGGTTATAACCTTTCAAATTTCAGTTGGGAATGGAAATTGGAACTTATAGGTGTGGACTAAGGAGTGCATACATACCATTTGGGTCTTTTGGATCAGTTGATGGGCCAAGTTTGGGAGGAAGTGCATGCAAAGAACAAGGATAAGTTAGAGCTTAGAAAGATCATAACGAATCTATTAAATTACTCCAAAATTTTTCAAAAGCGATTAAAACTCAGTAAACATAATATTCTACCAATTTTATGTTCAGGCCCAACCTGAATTTCATCATGATATTATGATGATGCAATGTTAACTGATCTAATTCTTTACTCGGTTAACACATTGGTTTGTTGTATTCTATATAAAATATAAAAGCTGAAGGAAAGTATAAAATCTTAGAAGTTTTTAATAAATTCTTTAAAAAATTATAAAATATTAAGGGTTAAATACAAATGAAACATAGCAAAAACCAAGTTGGTGCAGGTCCAAGCGTGGCCATTGGGCTCTTCAGTTACTACGGTTTACTTAAAAATCAGAGTAAGAACATATTATCGGTCGAGAGAAAGGCAACAAAACTAATCTTCCACCATTATTCAATTTGGCATCCTTGAGCCCTTCAATTTCGTATCCCCACCAAGATATATTCAAATATATATCTTTCTTATATCTGATCGGACTATGGTTAGATGATGTGAGTTAATAAAATATTAGATGTGATCTATTATTTATAAATATTTTATATATAAAAAATGATTTAATTTGAAAATTTTAAAACTATGTATTAAATCGTTAAAAATTAGATAATTTAAATAAGATAAAATAATATATTATTTTGATCATTAAAATTATTTAAATCATATAATTTTTTATGTTAAATAATAGATTACATTAAATTATAAATATTAAACTTCATTAACCATGACCTTATTAGACTTGAGCGAAAATATACCAACTGTCCCTTAATTTCTCTTTATATACACAGGCATACGGATGCTTTATATACACATATTAGACCCGGGTCGTTTCATCTGGTAGCGACGCCGGCGATCGAAGAGCGGACTTCGGTGGTGGTCGCGGAGGCCAGCGAGCTGGGGAAGGGCGGGGGGTTGGTGTCAAAGGCGGTGGGATCTCTGCGAGGAGTGGTAGCCTGGTAAGGTAAGGCTAGCGATGCCCGGCATCTGCTCGATTAAATGCTCGAAAAAAAGACAGCTCTTCGGAGTTCAATGGTATCGGAAATTTATATAGTTGAGCCAATGACGGTCTAAACGGCTAATATCATTGGCTATGCTGTGAAGCTCGAGGTCAGAGACATGGTCCGTCCTGCGAGTTAGATTTAGATTTAGATCCTCAGGTTAGATACGTCCAAGGATTTTAATTATGGAGATCTTGGCTACAGGTGCCCGTTATTGAGATGGACCGAAATTTTGATCTATCTTCGCCGCCGAATAAAGAGAACTGAGATTTACGACATTGCTAACATAAAGACCCATGTGTGTTCCCCTCCCTAATGCAAACAAACAAAGAAACCAAGGTCTTGGTTAGGAAATCAAGTAGACCTAAACCAATTTCTTCTAGCATATCATATTCTTGTGGTAAACTCACAAATTTTAGCTTTCAGTAATATACAACTGGGTTGATGTTGTTGATCATTCTATCACCTGTAAAGAGGAATAATGATAACTCCTTTTTTTAATTTTTTGGAGTAAAGCATAGGGAGATCCCATTGTTCATAGAAGTCAATTGTGACAGATTTTTCAACCATCAATTTTGCAAGATAAATTCAGATTATTTTTCCTTTTTCCAAAACAAAACAAATTTAGGATCCCTGGATAATTTCATCTAGTGACATTCCATAATCTAAACAGATGTATACTGGTTATTTAGAATATATGAATTATATATACGAAATATGTGTATCACCCATCCCAAACTCATGTACAGGACATAACTTTTTGTAGATTCCAAAATATGTATTATTCTAAAAAAAAAAAAACCTCTGTAAAATCAATTATTAAGTGCTCCATGGTATACTCACAGAATTAATGAATTATCAAATTCTGAACAGTCCAAAAGTCTTCTGAAACCAGAAAGAAAACAGGGATAGATTCATACAAATTGTTGAAGTAGGCTATGTTAACTGGGGATATGACTGCCTTGAAAAATATAGAAGACTTAAAGATGGCTTATGGAAAACATACCATTCATCCAGTTCTTAGGAGGTTGGAAGTGGTATGCAGTTCTATACTGGCTGCTGGTAATAGAAGAGGTCTCCTGAGATTCTGGAAATCTGAAGACTCTAAGAGAAGCCACGGCACCACTGCGAATAAACACGAAGTAGCAACAGAAGAAGCAGAGGATCCAATGAAAGGAAGCCATGATCAAGAAGGGAAAATTATGGGAACCTAAGACAAAACAGAGTTTATATATGAAAACAAGTTGCTGCAACGCCTGCGATCATCGTGGCGTTATCAGTGTGACGCTGCGATCATCACGGTGTTATAAAATTGAGCCAGAGGATAAGGTTTCACTACCTCCTTCCCTCGTCATTCAATCACGCCGGCGAGGGGTGATTTATTTCTTCTTTTATCTCTTCTTTTCAGGCGAGGAATGATTTATTTCTTCTTTTATCCCTTCTTTTCCGATGATTTATTTCTTCTTTTATTCTGTTTTTTCCTGGCTTCAGCGACTTTCTACCATTGCCACCTCCTAGATCTAGCATTAGGATGTGGGGCGTGACTACAAGACACTCGAAAGGAAGGTTTTTTTTAAAAATTTTTTTATAGGTTGGGGGACGTAGAAAAACTTAATTAAGGACCTGGGAGATGACTTGACCGTTGGACACCATTTGCTTACGTTGGAAACAGCAAGGTGAACGCACGGTAACCAACGGATATCCATTATTTTTCCACCAAGAAAGGGAATCCTGCACATGGAATTCAAGTTTTTTGTCGGCTGTGCATGAGAATGGCTCCTTGAGTTGTCATTAAAACACGAGCTGTCTTATGTTTTGGACGTTGACTAAAATGGAGTTGCCTCTTTAGGTGTCCATCTGATGGCGAGAATTCTTAACTGGTCTGTCTGCTTGACAACGACTTGTTACGTTTTACATAGCTATTTCAGGACATTAGTTGTAATCTACATCCATGATTGACCACCAGACAACCCGTTTTTACTTTGTGAAAAGTTGGCAAGGGTAATTTGGCCATAAACTGTTTAGATTTTCCCATTTTGCAAGGGCACGTCAATGCCTATCAATCCATATCGTTAGGTAATACATCTGCTGTAACCTTAAGAATACGAATCTTATCTTGTTGGCCAAATAGAGGTGAAAGCTCTTAAATAGTCAGAACGAAAGGCACATATTTTTGATCAAAACTAGTCTCTCAAATTTCCTATTGAGATGCCATATTGCTCTAAGGGAAAGGAGGAGACCACGGAAGCTTTTTCAATTTAGAAGGACATTTGTGATGCTTTTTGAAATTGTATAACATTTAGGCTTGAGAATAGAGAGAGAATCAGATTTTGGAAGAGAACAGTTGCATTGCTCTTATTCTCCTAGCATACATATTTGATGATTTGTATGAGCGCGCAACAAAGAAATAGAAATCAATTGCCTTATTTTAAAGTCGTAGAGTGCAACAATAGGTAATTTCTTTGCTCGGCCCTCCTGCTGCCTTCATACACCATCATCTGCAACAACTTCAAAGCCTCCTAATTGATACTCAATTTTCACTAGCAATGGATGTTTCAGTATAGAAGTCTTGCAGTGATGATAGGTATAGTATAGATTTCTACAAATTTATCAATCAAAGGAGAGTCAAATACCTTTTTACTGCTCAGCACGAAAAACTTTTGCTTCAAAAAAAGTCAAGATCTTCCTCTAATTGGTCCTTCACAATAAGTTGCACATAGGTGATACTTTAATGAAGAAAAGTTAGGCTGCGAGCTTTTGATATGTGCTTTATGGGGCTAAGCAGAAGTTTGTGAATCAATTATTCACCACACTCCCTTTATCGAGGTTGATTTTGATAGCCCTAATAAGGGTGGTTGAGCTGACGAGATCACCAAGTAGTATTAAAATAGTATCTCTGAACAAAGTGGAGAAAAAAGAAAGTGCTAGCCTTATGAAGAAAAATTTAAGACTAACAAATTATGTCATTAATATGATATATATGGAATGAGAAAAATTTTAGAATCTTTATTAGAATAAGCTTATCCTCTTCTTCAGTCTAACATAAGATTATTATCACCTTTACTTCATCGGATAATCCTTGTTTTACGAAGTAGTTGAATCATCACAAAAAACTCCATAATCTCCTTCTTCTTAACTTCTTGTAATCTCTCTTGTAAATCCTTATAATTTTAATAAAGTTTTCTTATGGGGAAGGAATTTTTCCTCATGATTTCCTCGAGAAAAGATAATACAACTGCTGTAAATTAGTTGGCTCATTTTTGACATTGATTATATAAGATTTCTAACTCATTTTGACATTGCTCAAATTTCTGACTCATTTTGGCATTAGGTCCTTCTAAATCTGCATATATTTTAACGATGCTAGCCTTATTTAGTAAGTTTCTCCAGGATTATTTACTAATTTACAATAGCCCTTTAGAACTAGTAGGTCCAAATCTAATACCAATCTCCTTTATTTCTTTGTTCATCATTAGAAATGAATGAAGTCAAATGCATATCGGTTAGGTCCATGATGTGTATCATCTAGTCATTTGCCTGCGTAATTATTTTTTCAGATGATGGGATGGAAAATAAGTTGATATTTTAGATGAAATATATTAGCCGTTGTGTTTACATTTTGCAAATGCTTGGGCTATAATGTTTAGAGGCTTTCTTTTCTTTTAACAAAATAGACAAATTTTAGCAGAAAATTTGTGACAAGGTATCTTCTTAGATTATAAGTAAGAGAGGGTAGATGAAAATTTCAGTTGGAAAGTGTAATACTCAAAAATAGTCCCACATCGGATGGAAAAGAAATATGTTATGTGCTTGTAGCTCAAGTTCACCTGCTACCTATTAACTTCCACTTAAGTTTTTGGGTCATGTTGTTTTGATCTGCTAACGGAGTTAATTGCATTAGCAGGTAGACTTGGGGCGTTACAAATGGTATGAGAGCCGATCCGAGCCGATCTGAATGTGTGAAAGTTGATGGATATGAGAAAAAGACTACTTATGGGATGGTGGTAGAGATAGACTTAGCGTCACAAATGGTATGAGAGCCGATCCGAGCCGATCTGAGTGTGTGAAAGTTGATGGACATGAGATGGTAGTAGAGGTAGACTTGGGGCGTTACAAATGGTATCAGAGCTGATCCGAGTGTATGAAAGTTGATGGACATGTTCGCTATGGCAGCACCAATAACCTAGCTCGGAGGCAGATTCTGGCTAACTTATTCTTGTGGCGTGCGACGTTTTAGGTAGATTCTGAGGACGTGGTTTCAGCCTCTTAACAAAGTTAATAGGACTAGTAGGTGGACTTGGAGCATTACATGGAGTCATTGATTTGCAACACAAATGAAGGCCTTCCAATACATCCTTGTATCCAACTAATATACTCCTTCTAGAACCTACCTTGAAGAGTGAAATAAGAAGTCCCATTGCTCAAGGCTTACTAGCAACTCCAGCATAGGTTGCATCCTTTTGATTTGGATTTTTGTGAAATTTTGTAAAGAATGGTACACAAGCTGATAGTAGAAGTACACTGGCATTTCTAGGGTACTAGTTGCATCATCTCCCTCCTTGTTTCTCATCCAATCCATCAGTATAATTGTCAACAATTGCAGCTATCCACATGATTCTTCTCTACTGATAATACTATGAGTAGCTAAGGATCTTGATTTGGTTCAGATATGACAATGAAGACCTATTGGTTGCAATTGTTGAATACACCAATCAATAGCTGCAAAGTCCCTTCTCCGAATTGCTATGTTGCCTCGTGACAGATTCTATGGTCTAATGGCATGAAAACACCAATAGCCTGGCAAATGATGATGAATCATAGCAAGGCTCGTTCCTGCAAGTTGGATTTCACAAAAAGTCACGTTGGTTCAATCTAGATGAAACCCCTCTCCCCGCAACTCGTACCGCTCTTGGTGGTTGATAAAAAATACAAAAATATTTATAATATAATAAAATAAAAAAAATATTTTTATACTATCATATAGCATGTTTTTATGATAGAAACCTAGGCTATATTATTTTATCAAATAAATATTTTTTTTAAAAAAAAAGTAATTAACAATAATTAATAGATAGGTTTTTCGCTTTAAAATTCATATAAATCTAATGACGAGGAAGGCAATTGAATTTGGGCTTGACTGCCTGTAGATATATTTGAGTCTATCTAACATTTGAATGTAGCCAAGTTTAGAATTCAATGATCTTTTTCATCTTTAAATTCATACGGATTTTAGAGCTACTCACTTTTTTTACTTTTGTATTTTTGAGATTCGTAAATTATATGAATTTAAGGATGAGAAAGATGATCAAATTTAAGCTTGACTACATTTGAATATAACCAAGTCTACCATTTTCTCTCTCTTTATGTATATTAACATGTTAAAAGAAAAAGAATCTATAAAAAGGAAAATGAGATTATAAAAATGATTGCGAGTTTCTAATTACTTTCTAGTGCAAAGATTATCCCATTCGGTAAAACAGTTTATGATCTTGAACAGAATGGAAGTGTAGATGACTTTCTATTGTATAATATTTTTGTATTTAATTTAAGCTTGACTACATTTGAATATAACCAAGTCTACCATTTTCTTTCTTTTTATGTATATTAACATGTTAAAAGAAAAAGAATCTATAAAAAGGAAAACGAGATTATAAAAATAATTGCGAGTTTCTAACTACTTTTTAGTGCAAAGATTATCCCATCAGGTAAATGAGTTTACGATCTGGAGCAGAATGGAAGTGTAGATGACTTTCTATTGTATAATATTTTTGTATTTCCTTTCTTTCGTACTTACCATATGAAAGCTATGATCAATTGGGTTCAATGAGCCAGCACATTCTTCTTCCTCCACAAAGATCAAAGCTTTGAGGTATTAGCTGGCAGTTCATTTCAATCCCAATAAGAGATTCCAATTTTGATCTCAGAAAATAATGGGCATCTGGCAAACGATCGAAGAGAGATTGTAGTAGATACCATCAGTAGCTTTATGCCCAGGAGCACGCCAAATGATGATAAAGAACTACCTCAGTAAACAACATATGTTCTGAGGCTCAAGTTACCTGAAATTGCTTCCCACGTGGAGGACCATCCGCGAGAGATGCAGCCTTTCGTCAAAAGCGCGTCGACCCCGTCCTCGGTTGTCCATTAGTGCAGCGTTTTCTTTGACCAGTTGCATGAGAGAGCAAAAATATGAGGTAGAGATCGATAGAAAAGCTAGAAGTAAATAGTTTTTTCTTTTCTTTTTCCTCCCGACTTTAGTGGCTTCTCCTTGTCACCAGATGTCATGCCGCATGTCACCCTTCTCATGGGATTGCTTTGGCTAAGCTCTGTTGTCTTCTTGTCATTGATTCAGTTAGTTTAGGTGCAACGCAATTCAACTACCAGCGAAAAGTGTACGCCTATTAGTGCTCGCTAGCCCACCGAACAGTTGTCCCGTGCTGCTGAGCAGCGGGATCGGTCCCCCTGGTCCTTTGGACAAACACCACGCAACCATTCCTGGTACTCTGGGTTGGAGGCATCGCAACGGTAGATGGCTCTATTTTTTCCTTTCTTTCTTTTAGTATGAATAGATAATTAGAAAATAGTTCTTGGGGATAAACGGCACCATAATATATATGATTACCATCAATCGTTTTGAGATTGCAGGCAAAGTCCAGCTCCCTTTTCTTATCAGCAAAACGAGGCACGTGTATAACTTCGTGGTGGGCTCGCAATCCCACCATAAGAAGAGAACCCAAAAGGAATAATTCTACGTATATGTATGTATGAAACCGAAAAACGTTAGCTTCACTTCGGGCGTTTGGTCTAGTGGTATGATTCTCGCTTCGGGTGCGAGAGGTCGCGAGTTCGATTCTCGCAACGCCCCCGCCCCCCACCAACTTGAGACTTTTCTTTTTTCTCGTTTGCCCCGCCCCGCTTTCATTTTTGAATTTGAATTTTTTTGTCTTTTTGTTATACCTTTTTTCTTTATAAATATAATATGTTTGTATTTACTTTATTTTTTTGTACCATGGAGTTGCTTTTCCTCGGTCCTGGAGTGCAAGAGCAAACCAATGGATTCGTGCCGTTTGGACTCTTAGAGAAGAAGTTTTGATAAGACTAAAAAACTTATTCATAGGTAGAGTTCAGGGCTTCCAATACGAAGTCACATGAATCAACTTGCATTATCGAATACCATCGCTTCACTCACTGATATCCCAAGATAACGCACGCGGTATTGGTTCCCCTGCAACCACTCTATAACCTCACCTTCATCCACCCCACGCTCATCAATAGAAATTTTGCAGCATTCTTGCCAGCCAATTGAAACTTGCAAGGAGGTTTCATTAAGCTATTATTGAACCAAGACATGAAACATAAACAAAACTAGAATCAGAACAACTGTCTCCAATGGGATGTTGCAATATTCCAGAAATTTTAGATAAATTGATGGCTGGGCCTTGGTTGTTTCTTTGGAGTTTCTTTGGCCGTAGCTTACCTACCAAGCACCAAAGAAGAATGTCGCTTATAAGGAATCTCATCCCTCAAGCAAAGCTTCAGTAAAGGTCCTCTTCTTTATTCGTTGCATCCATCTAGTTTGTTTGTTAGGTCATGGGGCTACTTGTTAAGACCAAATCTATCCTTTCTCTTTGACATATTGCTGTTAAGCCCCGCCATCTTTCGCACAACTGCACTTCCAACGAGCGATAAT
This sequence comes from Metroxylon sagu, assembly GCA_017589505.3. Taxonomy (NCBI): domain Eukaryota; kingdom Viridiplantae; phylum Streptophyta; class Magnoliopsida; order Arecales; family Arecaceae; genus Metroxylon; species Metroxylon sagu. The sequence continues at coordinate 875,398 of JACVBY030000499.1, read as the reverse complement.
AAGCTGCCAGATCTTATCCACATGAGAGAGAGAGAGAGAGAGAGAGATAAATGACCCTATATTTAAATTCTCAACAGTGCTCAAGATCTTTATATCGAGCTTATAAACTAGAACTAGGGAATTCAAATTAAAGCCGTGACTTTAGCTTTCGTTGATGAATTAATATGGTTTTCAGTTTCGAGAGTCTCCATGTTCAGTCTCGAGCTTTAAAATGTCTACCAAACATCTGGCAGTGATGAATTAATCGAGATATTTAAAGCGGCTAAAGTCTATGACCCTTTATTTTTCTTTATTTGAACCTAGATATCTGTACTTAAAATACACTGGCCTTCAACCTTAAACCCAGAAAAATTCATAATCACATCTTATTATCAATTAGACTTTTGTGTTGCCTCTGTCACCATTCACACAATTTAACTTTAAAGTTTAAGTTTAAACCACAATGATGATGATGATGATGTTGCTGATCACCCTCTCAAAGCCATCATTCTCCTTTCACATTCACTTGACTATATTTAACATATACTCTAAATGCTAATTTCATCTTAATCTGGAGCATGACCATACCTAAACATTCTGTCTCTGAAACCATGGAAGTCTAACAGTATACCAGGATATGGTACACTACAAAAACCATCAGGATTAAAGAAGCCGGTCCTGGCTCTAATCCTAAAAAAAACTTCAATAGGGGCATTTCCAGAAACCAACCCACCATTATTAAACGCATCATTCACTTCAACTCCTAAGATGAGGAGGAGTCTTGGTCAAGGAACCAGCCACCCATGCAACCAACTCCACCACCCTGTGATTTTTTTTTTCATTTTCCCTCTCTCTTCCCAATCTACCCCCATAAAAAGTTCTCCAATTTTAAATACGTCTGCTCCCCTCTCCATTTCTTCCTCCATGCCATACCTTGGCTTCTTCAAAGCCCAAAGCCAGCCAAGAAAGAAAGAAAAGGAAGAAAATGGCGGAAAAATTTTAAACCTCCTCCCAAAGTTATGATTCTCACGACCCACCAGCAGGACCACCAAATCCTTACTTCAATCCAACTCCACTCCAACAAAATCCAGCCACTCTCCTCAAGTCACCACCCCAGGGGAAGCTTCCCGTGTCCTAAAAATCCCATTTTTATTTCCCCCTCTCTTTGGCCCACTCCACACCAGTAGTCTTCCCATAATACCCCCCATCGCCAGCCATGACGGAGGTGCTTCGGTCCCCCTCCCACCTCCCTTCTTCTTCAAGCCGGCCTTCGTTCTCCTGCAACACAAATGATAGCCCCCCGGGCCTTTTAAGCGGCGATGGGGTCGAGGGCCCAGGGGCGGCTGTAGAGAGGAAGAGAGACAGGAGGACGCGAGGCGGAGAGGAGGCGGCGGCGGAGGAGGAGGAGCAGTTGTCGGTGTCGGCGCTGCTGCTGGCGGTGGTGAGGAAGTCGCTGCTGGGGTGCAAGACGGAGGGCGCGGAGGAGCTCCGGGGAGCCATGGAGATTGGGTGGCCGACCGAGGTGCGGCACGTCGCCCACGTCACCTTCGATCGATTCCATGGCTTCCTCGGTCTGCCCGTCGAGTTCGAGCCGGAGGTTCCCCGGCGGGCACCCAGTGCCAGGTCTAAACTCTTCTCTTACATTGTCTTGTTTGATGATAGTGGATTGCTGCAAAAGCTGTGAGCTTTGATGTGATTTGGTTTTCAAAGATGAAATCTTTTTGAAACAAGGTGAAAGGTGGTTCATTTTTACTTTCCTGTTCAATGCTGTTAGGAAAGGAACGTTTTTTTGTATATTTATAAAGGGTTTCAATTTTCAATTTAATTTTTGGTTCCGAGTAGATACTTTAGGTCTATCGTATTGGAGTTAAAATTGTTTAATTTCCACATCGATTCTCTTGATGACACGGATGACTGCTTACACTGTCTTTTGCATCAAATTTTTTTTTTTTTTAAAAAATGGATTTCAAATATAAACGAATGAAAACTTTAATATGTTTTTTTGATAAGTATGAGTTTTTTTTAATAAAAAAAGAAAAAAAATTTGCGTTGATCTCATGGATGATCAACAGAAATTAGCAGTAATATCCTGCTTCATTTCTAATAGCATGTTTTTACTTCATCACTTCATCCGGAATAATCAATTCAAGTGCCATCAGTTCTCCAATCCACAAGGACTCCATGACTATTAATTTTGATCCAGCTGTTGCTTTCTGAATCCTTCGCCTTTTCACAGATCAGTTGTATGACAGCTGTATCTGTTTTTACTGCAAACTACGATTCTAATCCATGTTATGTCAGATGATCACCTCCATTTCCTCGACTCATTAACACAAATGCTAGCCCCAATCCTTGTGGAATTGGAAGAAGTACTTCTTGTTCTATGTTGGTTTCTGCATTTTCTTAATGATTGGATATTCCATAAGGCCACAAACTATTCATATTACTACATTTTAGACCTAAGACTGGTCTTGAAGCATGATGGGGCTTGCTAATGGTCCCTATCATTCGAAAATCAGTATCTGAACTTTCTTATGCATTTGTCAATAAGTGCTTCATTCATTGATTTTTAGCCTCATTTTCATATCCTCTTATGGGTGGTTCCCTAATTGAAGCACCTGATCTACTGATCTACCACACACCGCCATCAGAGTTTTGCCCCTCAGTTTTGTCTTAGGTAGTGCACTGATCTTTCATCTATTGAATCATGCCATTTGGATTAGTCTTTGATTGCAGTGATCCAATCAAGGAATGCAAGAGATAGATTTCTTTTCCCTTAAATTCCATAGTAATCATCCATCCTTGTGGGCAATACCACCTTACAAATATTGCCTTTGGTGTTGATCTTTGCTAGAGATGGTGCCTTCTGCTCCTGGTGGTTAATTGCACAGTGCACTCCTAATGAGCCAGCAATTTTGGTGCGAATTGATCACATAGGGAAGGTTTGAAGAATAATTGATTCTGTTGGGGTTGATTAGACAGATAATATTTCAGAAAAATAAAGGGACTCCCAGAAACAGGGAGGTTGATGGAAGCCCTTGTTCTTCTTCTTCTTCTTCTTTTTTAAGTGGGGGTTCCTAAAGGAAAATAGGTAGGAGGCTGGGTGAGGTGAGGTTAGGAAGGATATAGTTTCAGTCAAGGTAAAGGCTGAATAATAATGAATTCTATAGAGACTGGACTGACATTTAAAGAAATCTTATGCTAAATATGAGGATTTTTGCTTGTTGAAAAGAACCTGTAAAAATAGAAAATCAATTCTATGAGAGAAATTGATGCTAACTTCATTCTAGAAGTTAATTTTGGTGGAATAGTTGGAAGAAAATATCATCCAAAGTGGAGAAGACAGAGAAAGAGAGGTAAATGTCATAAAGGTGTATTGGTGGAACAGTAGCTACCAACGTGTGCACAATCATCACATATTGTCTGTTAAAGTCTTCATCCTTGAGTTGGACCTTCAAGAAGAAACAAACCCTTGATATTAATTTTCAACACTGTTGATTATTTGTCACTCCAAATGTGGTAGACCTTGAGAGAAGTCTGAGCTAAAGAACTATCATATGACAAAACTGACATGACCAGTTGAAAGGTCACATTGTGATTGAGAGTAAGTGTAACACTTTTACTTTTGGTGTCTTAAAAGAAATCATCACAGATGATGGTTACATGACCAGTCTATCCAAAAAAGTAGAAATTAACCCAAAAACAAAATGACATATTAAAATGCTTAAACTATCCTTCACTCTGATTTCTCCTATTAAATCTCCAGTCTGGCAAAATTTATTTGTTTGTTTGCTTCTTTTTCAGTGCTGCTCCACTTCCTCTTTTACTTGCTTTGCTCATTGCTGCTGAAAAGGGAGCCATAAACATAAACATAAATTAAAACAAGGTCTTGTCCTTTTCATTTGGCAGATTATGTGAATCGTGCTTTACCATTAGTTCATATGCAATTCAAATCGTTGAAAATAAAAATAATTATCTTACCAAAAAATAAAATGGAAATAATTATCAAATCTCATTTCAGCTCTTTGTATGTAACTATATGCTTAAATATAAGTATAACGTGTTCGAATATGCCATGCAATGCTGCACTGATGCATGTTCTCTTTTATCAGACAGTCAGTAACCATATTCATGTCTTCAAGATGTTTATGTTAGTGCTTATCTGGTCTGGTTATCCATAAATTAAACTACTTTAATACAAAATTAACAAAGTTTATTCTGCACAGGTTGAGCAGGCTTTTACTTCTCAATTTGTCGCTTATAATTCTCAATCAGCAAAACATCTTGATACTGCTTAAGTTTAATCAGTTTTTGGTTACAAGTTCTTTTCTCTTTGGAGGATTCTGTAAACAAGTCAACCTCCATGATGCCCTAATGCTGCTTTTGCTTTGCTTTATAGCCACCTGTTCCTATTAATGCATCATCCAGCATCTAGCTCTAATCACTATTACCAGTCCTTTTGTCATGCATGTATGTTGGTATGATTTTTTTTTTCATTCTCTTGTTGGTGCAACTAGTTGACTGCCATGTGCTGAAAGAATTTAACTCTACATCCAATTCCTAGTGCAGTGCAAGTGTTTTTGGTGTCTCTACTGAGTCTATGCAATGTTCCTATGATGCGAGAGGGAACAGCATTCCAACAATACTCTTGCTAATGCAAAAATGCCTTTATGAGCAAGGCGGCCTTCGGGTAATCTTCAACTGAGGCTAAATACAGTATGTTACAATTTCTGAAGTCTAACACTTGATTCCCTTTCTAATCGAACAGGCTGAAGGCATTTTCAGGATTAATGGGGAAAATAGCCAAGAGGAGCATGTCAGAGACCAGCTAAATCATGGAATTGTACCAGATGGTATTGATGTGCACTGCCTGGCAGGTTTAATCAAGGTAATAAATGGAAGATGCACTAATTTAGATTGACGTTGCATTCATCAATATATTCGGACAGTTCACCTACAGCAAGCAGCATACATGAGTAGCAAAAAGTAACAAATGTCAGGCCTGAGAAGGTTCTCATCAGACTGGCACATAGGTTTTGGCCAAGTCATATTCCTGCTTCAGGGAGAGTTAAGACGGCTGTGATCATGTCTAGATCAATAAATTCAAACATTTCTATTTGTGACCCCCTCTTCTCTAAAATGAATCATGATAGGACAAGCCTGCACACCTCTTGGTAATATGAGGATATAATCTAACCTGGCCTTCTGCTTTTCTATGTTGGATGAATATATGTTTTATAATATACACTGAACTTCTGATTGCATAGCACACTGTGTATCATGATGTTCTGGGTCCCTAGCTATGACTTACAACCAAGAACATCCAGTTGTTTTAAAATTGACCTTTGGTTCCATTTGCTAACAAATAAATGTGATGTTTATAAAACCAATGTTGAATTGGCAATTTTGAAATAGCCAAAAAAAAAAATTCCCCTTCCCCCTCCTCCAAAGTCTGCCTATTCTGTTACACTTTAGAATGTAGTGAGTGAACTATTGAACTGAAAGGTGTGTGTGTGTGTGTGTGTTAATTTCATTGCTCTGGTAATGGTTCTTTCAAAAGGAGGATGATTTTTATCAGGGATTTAACTCGTTCTGCATGATATCATAATGTCTTTTGCTGATGCTTCTGTAGGCCTGGTTTAGAGAACTGCCAACTGGGGTTCTGGATTCTCTTTCACCCGAACAGGTGATGCAATGCCGGTCAGAAGAGGACTGTGTTCAACTTGCAAGACTTCTACCACCAACAGAGGCTGCTCTACTGGATTGGGCTATTAATTTGATGGCTGACGTTGTCCAAGAAGAAGAGCAGAACAAGATGGATGCACGCAATGTTGCATTGGTATTTGCTCCAAACATGACCCAGGTAACATTTGATTAATCTAACATACTGTAATCCTGCATTACTTTAGCGGGGTATATATGAACCTGAGTTAACCATCTTTGTTTGGCCTAGTTTCATTTGTCGTGTTCTTGTTTATGTTCATCTTACAGATGAATTGAAAGGTTGACATTGATTAATCTTTCATAATTGTAGATGGCCGATCCTTTGACCGCATTGATGTATGCGGTGCAAGTGATGAATTTTCTCAAAATGCTGATCTTAAAGACACTCAAGGAAAGACAGGAACCCACTTTGGAGGATGTTTCAGTCCTCCATTCAAATCCATCTGATGAAAATGGTCATCACGGCCCTCAACTTCATCTGGTGGGTTGCAGTGAAAAAGCAGTTGAGCAAGTTTTTGTTCCTGAAGAGCCTGCTTTAGATAACCCCATCCATCTCCCCGAAGAAAATACCGCAACGGATGAGGCAGCTGATGGTTCTCGACCCTCCTATGACAATGCTGTTCCAGAAGGAACTGCAGTGCATTCCACTGATGAACTCTTTTGTGAGACTCCAGCACAAACTGATGGTTCAACTACTGCCCCCGAATATGCTGCTAATGGTTCTAATGCAGTTCATGTAAATTCTCGTAGGAACAAGACAGGGCGGTCAAGCAGTTTCAGTTATAAGAAAGGAACAAGAAGAGCTAAAGGACATTCTGCCATCCGAGCAACCTTGCCAGCTGAGAAACTAAGAGGGGCCAGCATTGTGGGTCGTATATATTCAAAGATGGAGCGAGTAGAAGCATGGAGGTGAAAAATGTTAAAAGTGGGTCTGTTTTACATGACTGACTTGTATTTGACAATAGTTTTCGAGTCGATGGATCTTGGCTTTGCGTTGATTGTTTTGGTTTATGGTTGGAACATGTTTTCCTCTTTTAACACATTCTATGCTAACTGTTTCTGGTTTCTGAAAAATTAATGTTCAAGTGATCAAGATTGTGTTTGTTTCTCCTGTAGATCTCTCACAACTTCTAATTTTGCCTCTGTTTCTAAACTGGACAGCTCTGAGACTGATTGCTTGCTTAGTGCAGGATTTCACCAGATGCTATGTGGCCATTTCATTTAATATATCAACTGCATAGCTACAAAAAGTATTCAGCTTGTGCGATCCTCTTCATCCATCAAGCTGATGTCTGGATGATGAGAGCATGATGAATTTTTTTTGGGCGAAAATGGCACCACTGCTGTTGTGTGGCCTCCACCCTGCTCAGTTTAACACAACAAATGAGAAAGACCCATTTCTCTTCCATCCATCAATTTCAATAATGTGTTAGAGATGCTGTCAGAGGATCGCGCTTTGCGAGGCATAAAACCTCAATTGAATTGGTGATCAATCATCCTTCTCTATCTCCAATCTATCGAGAATGATCTCTATTGTTTGATAGTAGAAATTCTCAAGAGGCATATTCTCTGTTATCCGCATGAGGTATGATTGACAAGCAAGTGCACCGAAAGGTACGGCAGCGGAGGCTGAATGATGCCAGGAGAGGAGGCCACCATCAGCCCACGCTTAGCATGGGACTCGACACGTCTACTCCTCGGCTTACACACGAACAGTAAGTGGCTCTCTTTCACGATCCAGTCCTTGTTGTGGCAGCTCGATCATCGTCCGTATTGGAGGATTTTGCAATGATATCAGCACCATATCTATAAGATAGTCATGAATTGTTGATCGAGCAAGGTTGCGCCACGTGGCAGCCTTCAGCTCCTTATGCTCCTAAAAGCTGTACTCACTGATCCTTTGGGTCCCATGGACAATCATCCATTGTTGGATTTAGAACAACACAACTTTGTCTTGCTGAGAGATTCACCAGTTTTATGCCCAAGATCTTGGTTAAATCGATATTAGTGTCATCTAGTGCTGCCTTTTACCTTTTTTTTTTTTCCTTTCTTTTTTTAAATTCGGATTGAAATCATCTACCTTCTTTTTAGTTTGAATTAGGATCATCTATGGTGCAACGGTATGTTTGAATGGATCATCTCTTATCCACAGTTCATCGATTACATCGTGCCTAATAAATATTTCTTTATTTTCTAATAATACTACAACGATCAGCATCTAAATTTACACGATACTCTGTTATATAAAATTTATCTTTTTACCTTGTGTCCATTAGTGCTGAATTGATAATTGCATAATTAACCAACTGTGATGTTTGATGAGTTGCACCAATCCTCTTTTGGTCCATGACAATTGATTTTATTGTGCGAATATAACAAAAGCTTCTCACATTACCAAAAAGATTAATGAACATAACCAAGTCATGCGTGTAGATTCCTCATGGATTTTATTCATGACTCACCTTCACATGATCACATCTAATTAATCGAGCAGTCTAATCATGGCCTTTGATCATTATCCACTCACCCTCGACCAAAGTTGGAGCTTTATAGTGACCTTAATGGATGTGAATTCCCCCTAGACATCCTCCTTATCATGTTAGAACCCAAGATGATAGCCATCTGATCTCCCAACTGTGGTTTAACAAAGGACTTCCATGCGGAGGACTCCCACCCAAACTCACCATCCTGTGGCGGTTATATATATGCCAAGCCATGCAGGAGGCCATGGTGGCCAAGCTCCACTTGTCTACGAGTCTAAATGGAGATCCTCAGAGAACCAGCTCAAAACCCCTCTCTTCCTTTCACTCTATACTAACAATCAATCCCTCTGTCTCCATATTTAGTTTTTATATTCTCTTAGTTTCCACAGCAGGATCATGGCCACCTTGGGTAGCTTGAGCTCATTGTTCGAGAAACCGATGCCTGAAAGCCCGACGCTGTTTGATTCCCTGTGGAGCCAAATGAAGCACACGAAGCCAGTGGAAAACTCCTCCTTCACCGAGATCTTTGGTGAGCTCCACTTCCAAGAGAAACCTAGTCCACCACCCTCTGATGAAAAGAATGGCAGGAGTGTCTTCCCTGCCAAGAACTCTGAGTCCCTGCTGCTGTGCACCGAAGGGCTTGGCTCTGAGAGCTCCGACGACGTCGATGACTTGATGGAGGGTGGTGGCGATGATTGGAGGAAGCTTGATAAAGGGAGGGACGCAGAGAGGCGAGGTTATTCGGAGGTGCGGTCGAGGAGGAGCGGGGGGGGGTTCCCGCCGCCGATATCATCCATCGGGAGGAGCGGCAAGCCATGGATCTTCTTCGAGTCTTCTAGAGAGGATGGCAGGTTTGTTCTGAGAGAGATCAGGATCCCCACCCATGAGTTCTTGCAGGCGTCGCGAGAAGACGGGCGGCTTAAGCTCCACATAGTCCACCCGGACGAAGCCATTTCGGAAGGAGAAGAAGAACAAGATGATGATGATGATGATGATGATGAGCAAAAGGAAGAAGTAGAAGAGAGGCACAGCAATTAAAATTAGTAATCCTGTCGATTGCCTCTATGTCATGTACTAGGAATTTACTGTCATCTTTTCTAAAGAAAAGCAGAGAAAAAAAAAGAAGAAGAATGAAACAATGAACAAAGCTTATGGCAAAATGAGAAGCAAGGGCCTTTCTTCCTTTATGTTCTTAAGCGCCATGAATCAATAAATTATAGGATGCTTCACATGAGGAAAGATTTCAGTATTCTCAAACATCACTATTGAAATAGATTTAATGCAAGCCCATGCTTAGTTTTGTAGACCTTTTTGATTAAATCAATATATATATATATATATATATACAAGTATTTTATTAATACCTGCTGTAATGATTCTCATAATGTCAGCGGATGCAACTAGAGCTGCTAATATCTTATTTCACAATGATTAAGATAGTTTTTCTTTAGCAGACTCAATTAAGCTTTCTCTAACTTCCCAGCTTGAAATAGCCTGGAAAATATAATTAGTGTTAAATCAGGTATTGACCTCTATCTTATGTAGAGAAGAATAAATCGAGGACTGCTTGATGTTGAAACCTTCCATTTTTGAGTCAGAGCTTGTGTCACAAAATGTCATAGTTTGAAACACATCACAGAGACACTTGTTTAATTAGCTTAGTTGATGCATCAGAAATGTTTATTTAGTTCCTGTTGCTGATGGACTGATCATCTGAAATCATCATAAGATAAAAGGCAAGGAAGGCTGGGATGCTTGACAAGTTGATGCTCTTAGGTTGCGACGCCTTGGAAATGCGTTCATACTCCATTCCACGGCTTAAAAACGAAATCAGAGTCATCCACAAGAAAAACTCTAAAGACTTCGTTGCTACTTGCTGATAGGAACAGGGTGGGTAAATATGATGTGATGGCAACAGTCCTGTATGCTACTCAACAGCAACCACAGGATTTGGATTCCATGGAAGGTAACCGCCCTCATCCAAAAGTCTTGAGGATCAGAACTCTGTGGACAGAAATTTCACATCCATTAATTTAGACCAAATAAATGCTCCCCCAATTAAAAAAGGATGCACTCAACTTTCAAGATCTCAAGACACTTGGTCCCCCACCACCCGTGGTGGCAGACACTCTTTTTAACTCTTTTCACATGAGATTCACAAGAATGGCCAGGTCCTCACTGGAAAGAACCTAACAAGAAAAAAAATGAAGTAAAAGCAAATGAGACTCAGGTGAACATCGGTTAAGGTATGCCTGGTAAGATTATTCAAAGCTTTCCAGGTTGTTCGCGATCTTGATGCTTTTTCCTGTTGATGTGTTCCACCAAATCCTTGTGAGATTTTGTACGGCTAAATATAGATAGATTGTCTTTTTTTATCGATGCCTTGTAGACCAGGGCATGTATTTTCATTCATTTTAAAGTAATGTATCAGTTTCTGAAAGAAGCCGCACACTAGATTGGCATCAGCAAATTTCAAGCGCCTGCTCAATATTTGCTGCCATCCAATACCAGAGCACCAAGTATAAATTTGGACAACTGTCTTGATGCTTCCCACGCTTGGTATTGCCCAGGTTGAACTCTGCAATCAAAATGTCCTCATCATTTGCAAGCACCACAATTTCCCCAGTTGGTGCTGTTTTTCATATAACCAATATCACCGACCAAAAATTATATAATGCATTGATTGTGAGTCATGGAACAAGAAAAGCATGATACATTAAATGCAAAATATAATGGTAGAGATGTAAAGTGTACCTGCAAGAACAGCCATAATTTGTTATTAGCTATCACCATGTTCTGTTTGACCTCTTTTCCAATCCAGTTCGAAGCTACAAGAGGGACCTCCATCATCTAAAACACAGTGGGTTAATAGCAAGGCTTAAGAGAAGACAAGGACACAAAAGATGCATCAACTAGATTTACTAGTTATACAGCTATCAAACAAGGTCAACAAATATGTCACAAAACATCAAATAAAAAAATGGCACGATTAACTTAACCCATCATGGCCTTGCATTACTCACATTCAATCTTCTCAAGAGTTGTCAAGTGCTTCATCTTGTAGTTCAGATCCAATGACAGTGGAATGCAAAAAAAAATTTGCATATTGAATAATCATCGCCTGTGCAGCCTATGGAAACAACTGATCCCAGCAAATTGTTGCTAGGGAAAGGAAGCAAAAGCTTTAGTGCTCATTTGGTTATTTTTCGGGGAAAATGAAAGGGGAAAACTTTTCTCCCCTCATTTTCCCATATGTTGTTAGAGAAGAGAGGAAAAATTATACCAGGGGCCCATGTACATATATAAAATTATATATGAACAGCAAATGGAAGATAGGATCCATCTAGCAGTCTATTTGTTTTAGTATCTCCAAAGTGAAATCTACACAGTGACTTGCGACCAAAATCTGTAAAATTCAAAGCAAAAGCTTTTTCCCATAAAATGGCCTGCATCTTAAGGCAACAGGTAGAATTGTAGAATGCCCAAACCTTGTATTTTTCTCTGTTACTGTACCTTCTAAACCAAATATGTGACACTAGCAACAAATTGATCTAATCAGCACAATGGCAAACTTCTGATAAAATATTGACAAAAGGTGCATACACATTTCTTAACTATGGTTATCAAAATACAAGTCTAATAGAAGAAAAATCAAATAAGTTGATGGTTTTCTCAAGTTAAATATTAAACACTCACGGCCATTATGTTAATGAAGATAATTCTGATCTTCAATTAGTAATTAAATTTGTCCATTCTTTCCATTTCAATCACTCTAAAATAAAGCTGATGGGGCTTCCTTGTCTTTTCCTAGAAAAAGGAAAGAAAAAAATATCAAGGAATGCATTTATAAATGTCAAAAGCCATTTTGATCTTTGCCGCATGGTCAGCACGTTTCTCCAGCATGAACATCTCACATTTAAATCTGTAAGATCCAGGCATCACCAGTTCTTCTATAACATATGCTTCAAATGGGTGCCATGCTGTGAACCTCAGCCACATCATATTTGACAGTGAAATATAACCTCAAGAATCAATTTATCATTAGCAAAACAGAGTTTTTTGAAAAAACAAAACTTTTGTTCTTAAAAGTAGCACTGACACATCCTAGATATCTCATTATAAGACAGACAGTGTGAGGTCTCCCGAGAATAAATTAACAGAATTGATGAACTATGCTTAAATAATTGCAGTGCCATAACACCAAGTTGACTGAAGCAACCGGACATGCACTGCATCTTCTATTATGGAAAGCTACCATTGAACATCAAAGTTTCCACCTGGAGCAGAACTACGGTCAACATTGTCAAAAAAAAAATTAAGGTAACAAGATGCCGGGAAGCAAATAGAATGCAATCACAAAGTGATGCAGGAAGTCGACACTGAGTTTGGTTTAAGAAAAGCCCCATTATACACGGTAAGTTCAAAGTGTGAACATGTCAAATCCACAAGAAGTTAATTGGAGGGCTATTTACTCATGGGTAGAGCTACCAACTTGTCAAAATAGTGGTCATCACAAAGATTGGAAATTCTTACAGCTGTGTCTAAAAGGGCCTTCTCATATTAAAACTTTAACACTGCATGCCGATTGTAAGTATATTTCTCACCTTGATTTAGTCATTGAATTCGTTCGTTCATGAGATAGGATAATCATGTCATGTAATCATGATGTCCCTTAATGATGTGTACGAAAGATTCTACCTCGAGGCAAACAAACAAAACAAAAAATGAGAGCCCATGCACAGATAAGACAAAAACATTTTGCAATTGTGGGAGGGGTTTACACTGTATTACAGCTTATAATCCAACATTAATGAGATTGATAATCTTATCAATAAGGAGGCAACAGTACTTCATGGCTTTTCAGATATCATGTATCTAGAAGTTTATATGCTAAAACTCAATTTTGGATCAGAAAATCAAACGGCAAGAACAATATCCAACCCTTAATGCAGGTATGCAGAGGCATAGACATTTCCTGCAAATAACAAAGAATAATGCTCCATTCCTGTATCTATCACTTTATAACAAGTAATCTCTCACTAACTTCTCGATTCAAAGTGAAAAATCCAATAATCGGCCCACTGGCCATGCTTTCAATTACACAAAGATCTTTAGCTTCAATTCAAACACAATTAGACTTCTGCCAATGGTTCTCTTGTTCTTCATTGACATTTTATCACTCACTTAGTGCACAAAACAGGAGCAGCAGGCAACACTGATTAATAGAAGAATCTGCGAACCAATTACGACGTTCCGCAAGCTACCATCTGAACATGCCTAGAGACCTGCACTGTGATACTAACAAAATTGCGGATGATACTAACAAGAAGTTCAATCAAAGAACAGAATTTGATCATAACGAGAGGGAGGGAAAAAGGTGATACCTTTCCACGGTGTCGACGTTCTGAGAGACCGATTAAGAGCAAGCGAACATGAGAGCAACGACCGCGCCTTTCCTTCTCTCATCTAGTTGTTGCTTTGCTTCCTTTCTATGAACCCAGGGTTTGTGAGAGAGAAGAATGGGCAGCCCCCAAGGAGGCGTAGCAGGATGTCCACCGTGCGTCGGCCTCGGGATTCGTGGAGAGCTTCCATGGCCGTCGGCGAGAGGATGATCGCCGGAGAAAGGGACTCGGAGTCCCGATACAAAAATAGGCCAACGAAGACTGGAGGACTTCAAAAATAAGCGCTGGTCTGAGCAGGGACCTCTGATAATTTTACGCCTACGTGACCGTGGAGACGTTAAAATGAGAGCCTATAAAAATGAGAGAATTGACTGAAAAAAAAAAAAATGGTGATTTTCTCTGATTTGTTAACTCATGATGAGATGGAAATCCATTTTGGTCCGTCTGATTCGGTGTTAGAATCAGAATTGAAATAAAATCGAATTTTATTAAAAAAATTCAAAATTTCTCATTCTGTTAAACCTAAGAAAATTGAAATCGAATTGATTTCTATTACAATTGTTTAATTCAACAACTTTGGAATCGATAAAAATCTAGATTTTAAATTTTCCTTCTTAGCCAGCAACTTCAAAATATATTTGTTTTAATTTTTTAAATATATCCATCTAATTTAATATTTATTTTATAAATAATGGATCTAAAAATAAGAGATAAAAGAAGATCATAATAAAAAAAGATTTAAGCTTAGTCAAAGAACAGAAAAAAGAGAAACCCTATGAGATTTCCATACTAGGTTTTTTTTTTTTTTAAATGTGCAACTATAATGTATACTTAAGCAAAGGAATCAAGGAGGAGAAGAATGGTTACGTACCCCAAGGATGAGAATGGTTATTATGTTGGATTAAAAATTATAATATTAAGCAAGATCTGAATTTTCAATCGTTTCTAAATTATAATTTTAATTTCATATGAAATAAAAATTAAATTTTAATTCCATTCAAATAAATAATAAAATTAGAATTAATGATTTCAATTTCTATTTCGGAGCCCTATTTCCATAAACCAAATTCCCTCTAAATGTATTAAGTAAAATTTATTTCTAGACCTTATAATATACTTGAGTTGCTTAGGCCTATGGGCCTTCCCTATGATATCGGTCCATGGACCTTTAGACTTGATGTGATGAACATAATAACTTAAATTATTAAACGGATGGGCCTTCTAAAAAATATTAGACATTTATTTAAAAATATTTAATTTGAAAGAAAATTTTGACCTATTTAATTATTAAATAGATGGTACAATTCAAGTATTATACAAATGATATATAAATATCTTGATACTTTAGACATATATTGCAATACTTTTAATATATATATATATATATTGACAAATGAGTTCCTTTAGATGTTTTCCTTTTATTAACTATGGTTGACTTAACAAGTCTGATGACAGCTCTATAATCAATCAAACCATGTAAAGAATGTCTGGACCATGTATGTCAAATGGGTGGGGTCTTCCCAAAAGCCAAACTAACACTTGGCTAGTAAGTGAAAACTTTATATGCACCACCAAAGTTTGAAAATAGTGCTTTTAATTCATGATGCATATTTTTTCTTCTATTTTTGCATTTTGGATTATTTGGTAATAAATGGTAGAACACAATACTTACAGGGTTTTTATCTACTTCTCTATAGATGATAATAACCATGGTAATATTATTTCTTTGATATACTTGATGCTTAACATCTAATTATTAAGTTGTTGAAGGCATTGATAATTCACTTATTACCCTCATACATTGCTTTTTTTTTTTTTTCTTCTTCATTTTTGCTTTTGCTTTTCCTTTTTCCCCCCTCAGGTGTGAGAGGAACCTTTGTAAGGTTGATATAACTATGCCTCTATCTTGTTATCTTTCGGATCGGCTTTGCTCTTTGTACATAGATAAACTAATGATGAATAATATACATAATCTATGCTTAAGCCAGCCTTATTGTATGTGGCCAGTTGTTATTGTGAAACCTTTTTTCCTTGCTGCCCTTTTTTTTTTTGAATTTTGTGATTGTTCTTAGTCAGCCATGATGTTGTAGTTGTTACGTCCTAAACTCTGCATAAAAGCTGACTCATGAGATGAATGCACATTTTCTGAAGTATATCTCTAAGACATGGTGCAAGACATGTTGATAGATTTTATAGAAGATGTAACAGGGGCTTACCTTGTTGCAGTAAAGACTTTTAGACTCTTTACACCATTGGAGGCAGCGAGTTATTGGCGGTAATGAAGGCTATCAGAGTTTCTATGATGGTCCACACCCTTAGCCACAGTGTTAGAGAGGAAGGAGATCGAAGGTTCAGAATGAAGAACATGAGAACTGAAAAAGAGAAAGACGAATCATCGGTTGCTTCTTTCTTCTCACTTCTTTATACTTAAGAGATCTGCGACTCCAAGAGCTTCACTCTGTCATAGGAACATAGCCTCCGACGCATGAGGCTCTGTGTGGATGCTTGATCTGGCACCAGTACTAGATCAGCCCACAGATTCAATGATATAATATGATAATATTTTTTATTTATTAAAAGTAAAATAAATATTTTTCAATACTCAATGATATTAAACTAAAAAAAATATACATATTTAGTTTACTTAAAAACAGGTCAAAAAAAAAAAAAAAAATCTTTAGCTACTTTACAAAATTCTTATAGTTAGGAGGTATATTTACGAGCCATAAATAGAATTTTAACGGCAAAGGTAGGTTCTGGTTTCCACCAGACCCCACCCCCCCCCCCCCTCCACCCCAGCGATATCTTATCCGTTCCTCTCCGCTTCCTTGCTTCCCTTCCCGTCGCCATGGAAGCCATCTCCTTCTCGGCCGTTTCCTCCCGCCATCTCTCTCCGTCCGCGCCCTCCCTTCCTCCCCGCGTGGCCCTCCGCACCTCCAGAACCGCGGGAAGGACGAAGCTTCCGGCCGACTCCTCTTCGTCGTGGACCGGCTCGACCCTCTCCCTGGGAACTTCTCCCAAGAATCCCTTTACCGTAAGCTCGTCCGACTTCGATTCCAGTGGAAAGTCTCCTCCTTTCGAGTTATTTCTCATGCATGACTTCTCATTGCGTTTGATCTCAGAGGGAGGTATGGGGTTGGGTTAATTCCAACTCTCGAAATGTAAGAAGAGAACGCAGTTTCTTAGTGCGGGCTGAAATGTTTGGACAGTTGACGAGTGGCCTCGAATCGGCATGGAACAAACTCCGGGGAGTAGGTCTGGTCCTCTTCTTCTTATTTCTCTCTACTGTTGCTCTCTTGCTTTAAATTCCTTATTTTGTTAGTCATTTTATTCAAATTGAGATTCTTTTATTGCTTTACAAATATAATTACTTGTGGCCTCTCTTAATCTTGTCAAAATCCTAACTTTCACTTTTTTTTTTTTTTTTACATAGTTACTGTTCATTTCAGTTGTGAAGTGTTTCTTAAATTCTACCAGAATGAAAAAGAATAATGACCATGCCAACAATCTTTATTCCATTCTATTTACCGTCAGCTTGAGTATAATGATTTTCAAAAGCATATGTTAGTATGTACAATGCTTACAGAATTTGAGAGGAATGCTTTCTTCCATGCACCTTTTTTATGCTTCAGATGTTCTTACAAAGGAGAATATTGCTGAACCTATGCGTGATATTAGGAGGGCGCTTTTGGAAGCAGATGTGAGTTGATGGTTGAGCTTCGGCGATTTGATATATATCATTGGATTCTATCTGTCTTCTTCTAGCATCATTGTTAGTAACCCTAAGTTGTTCCTTTTTGTGCAGGTAAGCTTGCCAGTTGTGAGAAGGTTTGTGCAGTCTGTTAGCGAACAGGCTATTGGTGTCGGCTTAATTCGAGGGGTGCGACCAGATCAACAATTAGTGAAGGTAGTAGGCTGACTGTTGGGCATTATTTTGATGGCTAATCAATAATGGACATGGGACCTTGTTGATTGACTCTGAGTTGGTTTAGGAACCAATCTGGTTTATGTTCAAGATAAACCAATTTAATTACCAATTAATCTTTATGACTTTTTTTCTTCCTCAATTTCAAAATCCCAGCAGATTAAGATCCTTCGCAATGCAAAACTGCAATATTTTGAAGCTTATCATGTGGGAATCTTAACAACTAGACTTGATGAAATGTGAAAGATGGAATGCGCATAGGAGCTCTAATTTTGAAAACTTCAGTACACGTTCTGTTCAAATTATTGATAGGTTAGTTGATAAGATAATAGCAGAGAAGAATGTTTATAGAGTTCATATTGGAAGATTACAAGACAATACTTGTTTTGGGTTGTGTGCAACACTTGCCTTTTGGAGTTGTAAAAAACTTCTCCTTGAGCACAAATTGTGAAAAACTAGCAAAGCTGTCTGGATTAAAACCTTGACAAAAAAAATGGTTTTATGAGCATGGAATGGGCTTAGTAGGTTTAGGATCCTAAAGTGGGTTTTGATAAATCTGGAAGCGCAAAATGTTAAATGATTATGTTGGAAGAGCTCAGTAGTTGCATATATCAGAGTCTGGTAATGGAGAACCAATTCAGATAGGCTGTGAAGAATACAGAGGTCTCAATGGAACAATCACCAGGAGTGGTTTCAAAGGTTTGCAAGAGCACCAGATGAACAGCAAAATATTGATGAGTCTTGGATTGATGGTTGAGTATGGTCAGAGATCACCAAATTAAATGCTATGCCGTAGGTCATGTCTTTTAGATGCCCTTTTTTCTGGTCATGAGCTAAAGTGTAAACATAGACAGAGGTATAAATGTTGCTAGCATGATTGGAAAACCTTTGGTTCAATATTAATAATGAGATATATGCAGGATTGCTGTTTCTACATGATCTTTTCTCAATAAAATCTGCAATTTGTTACAATTTGATCATGTTACACTCTTACTTTCATAAGCTAGGGTAAGCCCAGATGAGAATCTCATAGAGGGTTTTTCTAGCTGAAAGTGCCTCCAAGGAAGTGCTGAATAATCACAAGCGAGATATAGAACTCTCCTGTCTTCAATAAGAAAAGAGTCACCACTACCTAGGAGCATTCCATTTACTACTACTAGTAGGAACGAAATGCATTATCTACTTTGCTTGGAAAGAGGGGTGGTGATGCAGACGTATATTTGTCTCCTTGTTTTCCAGTGCTCTCTTTCTAAGCACCATTATTTCATTTTTTTTAAAACTTTAAATGTTTACATAATTCTTTTTATTCCCTATCAGAGAATGAAATTAGTTTGGTATTCAAATGCTAGAAACCAACTTGTGTAAAGACAGCAATCTTCACATAACTCCACATTGCAGATCGTACATGATGAGCTTGTGAAACTGATGGGTGGTGAAGTTTCTGACTTGGTATTTGCAAAATCTGGCCCCACAGTCATACTACTAGCAGGCCTACAAGGTGTTGGGAAGACTACTGTTTGTGCAAAGCTTGCCTTATACCTTAAGAAACTGGTGCAGTTTGACTCTTTTTTGTTTTACTGCCAATTTATGTAGATGAGTTCTTCATAAACTATTGATACTAATAGACATGACACAGGTTACAGGGGAAAAGTTGCCTGCTGGTTGCTGCAGATGTATACAGGCCTGCAGCTATTGACCAACTTGTAATTTTGGGCGAGCAGGTACTCTCAATGAGTTCTACATCAGATTTTGTAATAAATATATCATTTGTGATATCTTGTTACTTTTTATTTACTTACATGCATGCTTGAGCAAGTTTGGTCATCCAGAAGGCATTCATCTGTGGAGCTTCTTTCCATGTTTCCTGCATCTATTTTCAAAAAAGCATCTCATAATATAAATCATTAAGATTATTATTTCAATTAATTCTTTATTGTGGCATTCAACATGATAAACATTCTCCTTCTTGTAATTTCTTTGTTTTTAGTTCATCTTCTTTATCCTTATGCTAAATAATAAGCTTGTCACAGGTGGGGGTACCTGTTTATACTGAAAGTACTGATACAAAGCCTTCACAAATAGCTAAGCATGGTCTCGAGGAGGCCAAAAAGAAGGCCATTGATGTGGTTATAGTGGATACCGCTGGAAGATTGCAGGTTCCTTGATACCCCCCCTTTGCTTCTTTATTTTTTTCCTTTCCTTCTATTTTTCTTATGTAACAACATGGCTGAATACTTTTAACCAGGAACACCAGATATGCTCAATTATGCCATGGAGTTTCCTATATGGTTGTCGACAACTAAAATTTATAAAGATATTGCTTAACAAAAATAACAGACTTTTAGAGGACTGGTTCTGCAATGGTATGTCATATTGGAACATGGGGAACTATAAAGCAGTTTGGACACTTGGTTCTGTTCTATTAAAAGACAAATATTTGGCAAGCTGCAATATTCTATCTTTGTGATATTACAACTTTAATGCCATGTAATAAGCTATTGGCTGGAATCTGCTCTATAGCATAGCAGCTCATGGGAGGCTATGATTCATCTTTGAATTACCTTTTGAGTTGGCCTGTTTTTGTTATTTAATCAGAAGGTTCTTAGTTACCCATCAAAAATCAGGATGTGCTTAAGTCACGTCTTTGAGATCAGGGTTCCAGTCCTTGCAGTTGGCCATCAGAAGTAAGATTTACACATTCTCTTTGCATGAAAAGATTTTCATGCTATCGGTCTCGGGGATATGGTTGTTGATCTTAGTTATTGCATTGGATTAAGGGCTGTAAATGCAGGTGTATTCATTGATGGAATTGGGAATAGATATATCTTTTCTTTCTTTTTGGTTTGGCCAATCCCTTATTTTTGTGATCAATATTTTTGGGCCAGAGTTTATCTTTTTTTTAGGCTATTTTTCCTGTATCAAATTCATAATTGAGCATTATGAAGTGATCTTAGCTGATTTTCCTTGCTTTGATTCAGATTGATAAAACAATGATGGATGAATTAAAGGAAGTAAAGCAGGCAGTGAATCCAGCAGAAGTTTTGCTTGTAGTGGATGCAATGACCGGCCAAGAAGCTGCAGGTATTCGAGATTATTCTGCTTTGCTTCGATGGAGTAATTTCCTATATGTTAAAAATCTCTGAATGGTGATTGTTGTAGTGTTGTTTCTTCTGTGGGGTTACAAATCTTGCTTCCTCTGACCTGATACTTTATCTAGTAGTTCATATACATTTTTTATGATGTACAGCAACTGACAAGTAATACTTTGGCAATAAATTACATTATATCTATGGTCTTCAAGGAAAGGGTTGCTTTGATAGTTATTATTGGCTTTCTTTGCTAAGATTTCTCCTTCAATTGCTTTATCTTCTACATTACCCTCCATCTTACTCTCTTTTTTGGTATTTTTATTTTCCATCTCAGCCTTGGTCACAACGTTCAATATCGAGATTGGTATTACTGGTGCTATACTGACAAAGTTGGATGGTGACTCCAGAGGTGGAGCAGCTTTGAGTGTTAAAGAGGTTTTAATCTTTTCAGTATCTCAGCAAAGGTCATGTTTCTTTTTCTGACATGATCTTTTGCATGAAGAAAATTTGTCCTCATATGGTCTTAGGGTGCTGATGACTTACATTGATGCCCCCACGTTATATTGAATAAACTGTGTCCAGCGCCTCTTATATTTACCTTTATAACATGCCAGCTTCAGAATCTTTTGAGGCATATATAATTCTGCATTTTGCATTTCTATATCCTGCTGGTTGTTCCCTGTCATTGTATGCCAGTACATTCTTAATTTCATCCGAGGTATAATCCAGTCTACGTTCTCTCCAATTGTGGATCCAGGGTTCAACTCTTATTTTAAGTGTTGCAAAGTAATAAGAAAGACAATTAGAAATCATGTGCAAATTTTTAAATGGTTGAATATCAGATATCTGTACAGATAGCTTGGTAAATTAATGGAACAAGTGTCAACCTGTGTATGCAATCATGCTATAATAGTGTGACTTCAATAAAACCTTGACTTAGAATCCAAGTATAAACAACACAGTGCTCCACTATTTTGTTCCACATTCTGTGTAGAATGAAGGACCAACAATTTTATATGGCATGATGTTATTTTCATCTGCTTTTATTATACTATTTTTTATCTAATTGTATCTTGTTACTTTAGGGAGGGTGAACTGAAAAATAGCTTCTAATTACTTTATCATATTAGTTCCATACTTCATACATGCACTCATTATTTATGCAGCAATAAATGTTGGGCCATGGCAGGTATCAGGAAAGCCAATCAAGCTTGTAGGTCGAGGGGAACGCTTAGAAGACCTTGAGCCTTTCTATCCCGACCGCATGGCAGGTCGCATATTAGGGATGGGAGATGTTCTCTCATTTGTGGAGAAGGCACAGGAAGTTGTATGTTTCTGCTTTTTCTCTTTCTTTTTTCTTTTTTTTTTTTGAGTGAAGTTATGTTATGTTAATGAGTTGGGACCTAAATTGTTCAAATAGATGCGACAAGAGGATGCTGAGGAATTACAGAAGAAAATAATGAGTGCAAAATTTGACTTCAATGACTTCCTTAAGCAAACACGTGCTGTTGCACAAATGGGATCTATGAGCCGTGTAATTGGAATGATCCCAGGCATGGGAAAGGTAAGTTTATTTGATTTTCTTATTGTTAAGCTTTCTATCCTTTGCCCTCAAAAATATAAATTTTTTAATAAGAAAAGTAAATCTAAGAGGTTATTGCAAGAAATAGGGCAGCCAGTTGCAAATTTGAAGCATATTACATAAGCTCAGTGTCCTTATGTATTGTAGAAAATAAAACTGCAACTCACTTGACATTTTATGTTGATAAAGGTGACTCCAGCTCAAATTCGTGAAGCAGAAAAGAGCTTGAAAATTATGGAATCAATGATTAATGTGATGACCCCTGGTATGTATCATATCTCAGAACAATTTCTAATTTACTAAATCAAATGGTTCTCTCTAACCTTTTTTATTTTAATTCTTTATTTTTTATGGTTCATGTATGCTGCATATGGGTCACATACTCACACATTAATATATATATATATATATATATATATATTCTACTTTTGGTTTTTATCCATGGCTCCTTGCTGTACATCCGGAACCGTTAATCTGAATTTGAGAACTGTACCCTAGAAGTTTCACTGAATTCATTATTTATTTCAACCGGACAACCTTCCTCCATATGATGATTGTGCTGAGAACCAGTGTTACTTTAAAGAGGAAAAAGGGGGTTTGGTCAGTCTTATCTTAGATCAACTTGTGGAATACTGTAGAACTTCATTGTTTCCTTTAAAATACTGCATCAGTGACAAAGTTGGTTGTCAACAGAAAGACCTAATATACAATTGCACTTTTGTAGGTTCTCATATGTCCAGTAGCTCCAAGATAAAAGTCTACATGAATGTCTAATCGTATGTTTTGCTGTCGATTCATTGTCATTTAACTTGCAGAGGAACGGGAAAAACCAGAACTGTTAGCTGAATCAGCTACTAGGAGGAAGAGAGTTGCAATGGAGTCTGGAAAAACAGAACAACAGGTTTATTCTCTTAATGTTTCTGAACTCCAGATGTTGCTCCAATATAATTTGTGTTTTTATTGCCTATTATAAAAGTAACAGGAGTATTCCTGTTGGAATATTATGACAAATTTACTGTTCATGTTGAGAGTGAGATAGAGAGCATTTCACTGTTTCAGGTCAGCCAACTTGTTGCTCAACTTTTCCAAATGCGCATCCGTATGAAAAATTTAATGGGTGTCATGGAAGGAGGGTCAATCCCTGCCTTGAGTAATCTTGAGGAGTCACTCAAAGCTGAACAAAAGGTACCTTTGTTCACTATCTCTGTTGACATATAGACCTATTGCTTAAACTCATGGATTCATATGTATTTATCTCCATTTTACTTGGTAGTTAGCAATTTCCTTGGACAATGAGATTAATTATTGGATCCGAAAAGTTATCTACACTTGATATATTACAAGGGCAAATCTCTTGCCTCATTGATGGTGTGCTCCTCAATGACCTTCAGTAT
Organism: Metroxylon sagu; assembly: GCA_017589505.3. NCBI lineage: Eukaryota > Viridiplantae > Streptophyta > Magnoliopsida > Arecales > Arecaceae > Metroxylon > Metroxylon sagu. The sequence continues at coordinate 851,820 of JACVBY030000499.1, read as the reverse complement.
TACAGAGACTTAGTTGGATCATGTCTTAGCCTACTCCATGTAGATGTAACCAACCCTGTGCCAAGATTTATTATCTATTACATTTAATTCAAGTTCAATACTTGGAATATCAATATGTTCTGAATTTACTCATACTTCTATACATACTTAATCTTTGTCTATCAGGCACCTCCTGGTACTGCAAGGAGGAAGAGGAGATCAGAGTCTCGAAGGCAGTTTGCAGATTCAGCATCATCAAGGCCAAGCCCACGTGGTTTTGGATCCAAAGCCTGAAGAGTGTTAAGGTTGAACAAAGTGCGGCCTTGAAACATGCTGTTTTAATTATCGCTTTTCCTGCTGTATTTGAAGTAGATAAAAAAACAAAAGATTTCTGCTGCTCTATCTGTAAACCCGTTTGAGGATGGGCCTTGAGTTTGCATCATTGCTTTTTTGTTGCCGGAATGATTCAACAGCCTGGAATGTAATAAAGAAAATCTCTTCCACCATAATTCTGAAAATCCTCTTCTTTGGGATTGAAATGTGAAGGATGGGGGAGAGTGGCTTGCTAACTTGTATAATTGGTGCCAACCTAGTTCCTAACCTACTAGAGGATTTCATTTGTATTGCTGGCAAGAATCAAGTGAGGTTTGTCCCTTAACATTGCAGGTATTTGAGCACAAACATCAATCAGGAGTTACTGACTGCAGATTCTGTTTCTTGGGACACAAAAAGAAGGTTTGGAAAGAGTTTGGAGCAGAATCTAAGAGCCCTGTGAATTGCATTGTCATCCTGCATGCTGCCTGCTGGGAGTGCACCATTTATTGAGAAGTGGCATCCATTCAGATGCCAGGAGGCAATTTTCTCCCAGATGCCTTTTTGTCAGCTAAAATGAACTGGCTTAGTTTGGTTCTGGTCTCGTCCATTAAATGCTGATGGGCGCCATGGAGCATGGAGTTCACTTGAAACAAGGCCCCGGGAGTCATGGTAAACTCACTTTAACTCCATGCTTATTATGGTGCCAACTAGCATTTGGTTGCAGACTGAGTGTTTGTTCTGTTAACAGAAGAAGCGGCAGGCAGGTTAACTAAACTATAAACTCAACAAAGGAAATATCACTACCTAAGCAAATAAAGAAAAGCTAATTTCTTTCATGGAAAACAAATGTGAAAGCTAAATGGTTTAGATCCTCCTAATGCATCTAAAGGAGAGGGGTGGCATTTTGGATATGACCCATTCATGACTCGAACCCACGAATCCAACACGAAGCTAATGGGTTTGGATGGACATAACTGGATTTGGACCAAAATTCGACTAATTAATTATAAAAAATTAATAAATAAGTTAGGCCTTATGTTAACTTGCTAAATTGAAGTTGGTTTATAATTGGTTCGATTACTAAACTAATTAATTCGTGTAATATGATCCATAAATCCGGATATAATTCACTAAATCTGTTTAACTTAATTAAGTTAATTTTATTAGATCATTATTTTGCTACCACATGAGATTCTATGGATGAAAATGGATTAATGTATAATTTAAATTATGCTAATAAATATATAATTATTTTATGATTGGATTAGTACTAGATAAGTTACACAGATGATATAGATACAGATTATATAGAGCAAAATCTAATTTTAGGTTACATATATTAAAAATAGATTACATATTTGTATTAATCTAAATATAATTTAATTATTAAATATATAATATGGGTCAACTTATGTAACCCATATAATACAAGACAGATTCATCTATAGATTTATGACATGATTAATAAATGAATTCGACTCGAATTGATTCATTTGTTATACTTTCAAGTTTACATAATATGATCTGCCATCCTGATCCAAAGCACATTTGTAAAGCACATATGTTATTTCCCATGGCTGCTGCATCCATCGATGGATGGGAAATTTTGGCTTGTTTGTCAGAGCCAATATCCGGAGGCGGGGAGGGTGTTTTCTTCTGTGTTTGTGATTTAAAAACCTGAAACTCGGCAATTGATTTGCTGAGATCAATGGAGGGCATTTTTCATCCGACCTGGCGCACGATAGTCCGCACGATTGTCCAGGCCAGCAAAACCCTAAGCTTCTTTTGTCCGGCCCCAAAAGGATCGAAACCCTCTCGAACGCCGCGGATTTTTTACTCGGCCGAGGTCTGCTTCCGAAACCCCAGCATTAGAAGCCCAACATCCCCTCCGGAATGGTAACAAGATCTCGCCTTTCCCTCATCCTCTTCTCCCTTGGTTTTCATTGTATTTGCTGTTTAGATCTTTGATCTCTTCTTTGGTTCTGGGGCAGGCGCCGAAGAAGGAGAAGGCTCCTCCTCCGTCTTCGAAACCGGCCAAATCCGGCGGAGGGAAGCAGAAGAAGAAGGTAATCCTATAGTTTAAGGTGAGGGCTTGGGGTTGAGGGTTTTTGATTTTGGATTGGTTCTAAGTGATTAGGGTTTGGATTGCAGAAGTGGAGCAAGGGAAAGCAGAAGGAGAAGGTAAACAACGCGGTGCTTTTTGATCAAGCGAACTATGATAAGATGCTCTCCGAGGTTCCGAAGTACAAGCTTATCACTCCCTCTGTGCTATCTGAAAGATTGAGGGTAAAATATCTCAATCTTATTATCGATCTATTGTTTATTTTCTGAATTCAATAATGATGTATGGGCATCTCTATGAGACTAATTTGCTGTTGGTTTGCTTGTTTAAATAAATTCTTATATCATGTTAATCTTCTTGTTTTTTTTTTTTTTTTTGATTTATGAAATTTTGGTTTAGCGCATAAGGGGCTGTCTTCTGATATGATACATATATGCATGATTTATTTCTGGGTGGAACAATTAGATATCTGCTAGGATTTTTCTGACTGTGTATCCTTATCCTTTTCATGGCTTGTGCAAAGGATAATACATGATGAAGAAATTAGAAATGGTATCGTTGTATTTTTTTTTTTTTATTCTGATTCCATAGTTTTAATGATTTCCAATAGAATTGGAATTCCAATTCTTATGTTTGGAATAAACTGTAAAATTATGGAATTGAATTCCCATTCTTTCATTTGGAACCAAGATGTAAATAGAAATCATAAAATAATTTTACCATATTGTCCTTAATATAAGAAAACAATAATTTTGAAAGATGAAAAACTTATAATATAAAAAACTTAGGCTTTGATGATTCAGAATAAAATAGTATAATTAATTATTACTTGTATAATAAATTATATCTCTAATATTAGATGTTTGTTGATATGCAACAACATTAATTAGAATAGTATATCTATCCTATAAATAGTTTTGTTTAAAAGGTTATGGCTGTTTTACTATTGTTATCCATAATTTTCTATCATAAAGATTATCATAATAATTAATATTTTATTTCAATTATCATCTAAAAATTGGAGTTCAGAAATAATGTTCATTATTTTTGTTTAATTAATTAATAATCAGATCTACATAAAGTTCTGGTAAAATCTAGAAATTTTCAACATATCATTAAAATTAACTTTCACATAAGCTTTGATGGAATATTTTATCATGGTACGATAATATTGGTTCACGTGGTCCATGTAGCATCGTAATAAAGAAAGCAACAAGGTTTAAGGGACTGGCTGCCACTCAACATGGGTGAAGAGGAATAAAATCAAGTAGTGGTGAAGGAGAAGGATAAACGAAAAGAAAGCAAGAAGTAGTGGACAAAAGAATAAAAAAAAATTAATATAAACATGAGTTGGGTGAAGAAAGAAAGGACTCACAAGAAGGGAAGGCCATCACTCAAGTTACTGGTGTGAAAGATCAACGTAGGTGTCCAATTGTCTTGGAGGCTGTGGCAAGGAGAAGATCTAGAGGAACTTTTTAATCAGGGTTTGAAAAAATATTATTTTAGTTTGATGGGTATCAGAAATATAAAATAATTTATTGTGGGTCCCATAAATTCTAATTTACCTCAATCACAAATCCGATCATTTGATTTTAAGGATTTGGAATTATGATTCCATAATTTTATTCCGTTTCAAACACTAGAATCATTAAAACTGTGGAATTAGAATTCTGATTCCATCGTTTTTAATGATTCCAAACACATTGTGAGTAAATGAAACTAAGGTATGCATAGTTGAAAGTAAAATGGAGGTGAGGTTAGGAGAGGATAAAGGCTGAGAGATAGTAGGAGGCAAAGGTACTTGGAGAAGTTCTTAAGTTTTTGAAATAGATTGACCAAGTTCATAAGTTTAGTACATTTTATAAAATTGATTGGAACTAATGGTACATGAAAACCGTTTTTTTTATTGTTTTGCAATTGTAGAATATAATAAGCCAATTAGCAGAGCAAAGTCACCTGACTTAAGTGGCATATACTTTGGATGATTGTTGGAGATTATAGTTTGCAATTCTCCATGCCTCTTGATTTCCTCGTTTGAAGATGGCCTCAAACAAATTGCTACATCCTAAATCTCCTTACTTTGTTTTCATATTTTATTTTAATTTTAGGAAATTCATAAGCCAATTTCACAGCAAAATTAAAATGGTGAATACTTCGGACAAAGGTTCACAATAATAGTTGTGCAATTTTCCATCACTCTCAATTTTTTCTCTTTGAAGATGGCCTTGAACAAATTGCTACATTGCAGTTCTTGTCTGAGTGCATAACTTTGGTGATAGTAGGTAGATAACATTTTCTCCCCTCTAACATCGATTTTTGGAAGCAATTATGGATCAAAAATCATTTCAAGGAAGTCTTTGTGTCCCATCATTGCATATTATTCAAGGTTCTTATAAGTTTCTGATTTTTTTTTTTACTTTTGCCATTGAACATTTTTTCGGAACCATCTATTTTTGAATATGGTCTAAAATATATTTCTGTATTCTGACTTCCATTTTAGCTTTGCCTAAATCATTTTGATTTAATGTTAGTTTAGCAAACGGTTGAACTGACATCCGTTGCACAACCACTAACTAAACTGATCTTGTCAGCAAGAACCAATCAACTAGAAGGAATTTATCATTGTTGACTCCATTGCTTGATGCTCTCATTGCATGCTTATTTTGTGTGTGTGTGTGTGTTTGTTTCTAAGTTTGAGTGGTGTGGGTAAGAGAGAATAAGGAAGAGAGCTATGATCATGTATTGATGCATTGGTAAGTCAATTAAATCTAAAGACTATTCCGCAGTCTATTTTCCTTGAGCAGTGAATTGTACCATGTAAAGGATCAGATATCATATAATTTAAACTTTCGTAGTCATGCAATTGTTTATCATGGTGCTTTACTTTTTATCATGTTGTTTTACTTTTAGCAGTGCAGTGTACCTTTTGTATTGCTGTGGTTAGTCCCACATTTTTATTTGATGCATTGAAAACTAAAAATCCTACCTTTTAATCCATAGTTAAGTTTAGCTGTTACGGAGCTTAGCATATACACCCTAGTTTACAGTATTCTTCAACCCAAGCTTTGACAATATGGATTGCCAGCATCAACAATTAAACATATTCTTTTTTCTCATTTTATCTTTTGTATTGCTTTGCTTGTTTAGTCTTTCTTCTTGGAAATCCCACTTTGAGCTTTAGTTGTTGAGTCTACTCTGAATAATGCACTTTTAGAATTTTGTGGACTTAGGATCTGATAATTATAAGGTGCTGCAACTTTAAATAATCACATCTTTAAGAATGACCTAATCCATGCACTGTCAGCGTAAAGATGTGTGGGGAAATTTTTGAGTTTGGAGTATTTTAAATTATATATGTCATGTCTATTTTTTAAACAATGATAAGATCCAATAAAAACCACCTTCTCTGTGTTTGACAACTTATGTTGAAATGAATGGCTTAGATAATCTGACTGCAATTTTGGATGCAAACTCAGTATGGAGCAAAACTGGCTTAACATTGCTGCACCTGGGTTTTTTATTTAATCGGTAGGGGGGAGGGGGGGGCGCAATGGTTCTTCTTCCTTTGCTAGGACATCTTCGATGTTCCAAAAACTCCTTTTTCTGGCATTTCAGGGAAAGTGGAAATTTGGAAATTTGATGACCTAAATTTATTAATGGATAGATTGATCTAGATCTGTAACACCTAGGTTTGTGGTGGAGTACTGAGATAAAAGTTATGCATGCAAACTAATCATTAGGTTCTTGGCTGATGGGCTTTCATATTTCTGTGAGTTAGCATATATTGGACAAGAAGGGGGTTCTACTCTGAATAAATCATAGCTTACAGGATCCAGGCTTGTGATGGCTTGAGGCTTTGACCAAGAGTCAATAATTTTACCTGCAGACGTAAATGTGGATGATGATTTACTGCTATTTTGTATTTTAATGCTGAATAGCTCTGCATGATAAACAAGCTAAAGTTTTTGATACTGAACACTGAATTTCATTCATAATCATATAGCATTGGCATTAATGCTGTGGTTTTCTAGTTGCAAAATGTTTTTATCATGATGGGTAACTTAGATGAAACAAGGTTAGACTTCTGCTCTTCATTCGTCATCTTGAATAAGCCATTTAATGCATATCTTTGTTAAGGAAAAGTTGCAAGTGTTATAAATGAAAAGGCCTTTGACTCTGGTTTCTCATGTCATGCAGTATTATTGTACTTTTTTGCTGATATAAATATGAGAGCAAGCATCCATTGTCTAAAGCTAATTCCATCTTAAACAATACATGTCATACGATTCATCTTTTAAAGGATAGAAACAAGAAAAAAAGCACTTTGCCTAAAAGTTGGAGTTTTTGACAAGTTATATAAATAATTAAAAATATGTTTTGAAGGAATCGCAACCATCCATGCTTGCATGTGCATTGCATGTGACTGACACTGGCTTTAGCGTTTGTTGATACTGGTGTTCGAATCATCTTGTTCCCTTTCTGAAATGCTTCATGTTAATTTTTTCTATAATGGGATGTCAACATTATTTATTGTTGTCCTTTTTTTTTTTTTTTTTTTTTTTGCTTTTTGTGCAAATATTATCCTAGCCTAACTTGTCTGCTTAACTTTCATCTTTTTTCAGATAAATGGATCACTGGCAAGAAGGGCAATAAAGGATCTGATGGCAAGGGGTTCTATCAGGATGGTATCTGCCCATGCCAGTCAACAAATTTACACAAGGGCCACCAACACCTAGATGAACTCCCTCTCACTAGTTAAAAAATCTTAAGAGTTCGGTTCTTGGTTGATGATGTTCTTCATATTTGAAGAGTTAGTGACTTGTGCTTTTTGTTATTGTTACAAAACAAGGCCTTTGTTTTGGATCCCATGTTCTACCGTTGATTAAATTCTGTAGCAGCTAAATGAATCATATTTTATGCATGATTTACCAGAAAAAAGAAAGAACTTGCTATTACCTTTCTTTTTGGTCCAGAAGTGAAGAATGGTGCCATGAGATTTTTGCCAAGATGTTAATTATCTAGGTTCATGAGATGAAGCAGATGCACTGGGTATATCTTGTAATCAGTGTTGGATATGATTTGTTTCTATAGTGATTGTTGAGTGGAGTCAGCTTTGACATTTTATCCTCTTCATAGGGCCGGTGTTTCTGTCCAAGTGAATGCTGCCCTCCAACACTCATGGATTTGATGCAAGATTAGACTTGCTCGGAATATTATTGAGTAAGATGGGGTCGACAAAGAAAAATATAGCTAAATATGCTTAATTATCTTTTTAAGAAGAGTGTTTTTCAGCTTACTGCTAGATATGTTAATATCCACCTGGAAATTATCCACCTGAAGATTGACAACAAGGTAGCTTAATAGCTGCTTTGATAATTTTTTTCAGTTGCAGGACCTTTCTATCTGCTTATAAACAATAATTTGTGATGCTCTGCTGGTAAATGGCTAACAAGCATTTCAAGTTGGACGGCCCTTAGGAGAATACCTGTTTGAGAGAGTGAAAATTAGGGCAAAAGTGTTATTCATCTGGCTGCTTCAATTTGGCCTCTGATCAGTATCTATGAGATGGTTAACTGGTCTTGAACTATTTCTTATCATGCATTGATTGGGTGATCAGGGTACCAACTTGCTATAGTGTTGTTCTCTATAAGCAAAAGCGTTCATCTGGTTGCTTGAATTTGGCCTCTGATCGGCATCATGAACAATTTCTCATCATGCATTGATTGGGTGATCAGGGCACCAACTTGCTATATTACTGTTGTCTATAAGCAAAAGCATTCATCTGGCTGCTTCAATTTGGCCTCTGGTTAGCATCTATGAGATGGTTAACTGGTCATGAACAATTTCTTATCATGCATTGATTGGGTGATCAGGGCAGCATCTTGCTATAGTATTGTTGTCTATAAGCAACGCCCTGAAAGCTAGTTTTTCAACATCACTCACTCTTACACATGAGCTTATGTATCTTTTATAACTTGTAGATCGACCTCACATTTTTTATAGCTTGCAGGTAGAGATCTCGTCCCACCATTTGATTTTTTTTTTTAAAAAAAATTTATCTTCTATTTCTTTGTTTGATGGAACACCATTTGGCTTCATTTCATTGAGTTGCATTACTGCGAACTTTTTCCGATACATCCTTCCCTCGGCCATGAAGCTGAAAGCATTTATTCCATGGAACAATGTTTCATTCAGGCATCTCATCAAAGACACCTCTGGCATCTGCAAGACCAACACACTCTGCATGCATGTCGGTAAGAGCATTGCTCATAATAAAATCTAATTTGCTCCCATTTTCACTGTGATCATGAAGCTTCCTTCCTAGTTTGAGATCCATTATATCAGCCACTGTGACCGCTGAGGGCTTAGAACAGCTTTAAAGCCTCAGCAAACTCCCCCATTTTGGGCGTAAGTTGAGGTCATCACGGTCCTAGATTTAGCAGTCTTCTCTAGCATTTCATCAAATAGTCAACGGGCAGTTTCCATTTCCCCGAATTTTGCCTTACATGGTTATCAGACTATGGATCGCTGGCTCGCTGATCTAGATGCCTTTGCTGCTGCTGGAGGTAATGATACCAAAGTGGATGAACTAGGCTTGAATTCATCCATATGAAAGCATCGACTGCTTCCACCATCAATGCATTCCAACAGACGGTGTTCTCCAAAAGGGATCTTATCAAACATTTGTCTTAGTGATTCTTCCCTCAGCCAATTTCATATTGAAAAACTCTTCGGAGATCTTATAAAAAAACACGCCCTTTGGTGTGAATGGGAAACTGAACTCATCAGGTAGTGAAGAATGATTTGGAGCATCTGGGAGTATCTGGGAGTACAAAAGGAGGGCTTTTTTAGGAGATCCATGAGTAGAGTAGCCTCAGCAGTTCCCATCACATTGTGAGCAAATTGGGGTTTGGATGATGGGATTCTCTAGAAGAAGATCTCAACGGAATCCATTTGATTGATTAGAGAGTCAAGGTTGATGAGCTGGATTTGGACTCACAAGACTTCTCCCAAACCCCTTTGAGCTAGACATTCTTCTCTTGACGCATTTCGGTAGCATGCTAACTCCAATACAAGGACTCTTTCTTTTGCAAGAACTCTCTCTCTCACAAAACTCCCAAAGACTTGGCTAACACCGTAACACCCAATTCCACACCTCCATCACATACCCCTTTGCCTTGAAGCCGCCTATGTCCTTAAATAGACATGCACACGCTCCCATAACCGTTAGGTAGTTAAAACATCTAATTCCACACCTCCATCACATACCCCTTTGCCTTGAAGCCGCCTATATCCTTAAATAGACATGCACACGCTCCCATAGCCGTTAGGTAGTTGAGATGCACCTCAAAACAAGGAGCCAATGCCTTGATGGTTGGACTGATTGGGATTTGTTGATTTAAGCATGAATTTGCTTGAGAGAATCAGGGTTTGTGATCCTTTGGTGGGGTTGGTGTTTGGTGGGTTCAGGTCTCAAGGAATGAAATTTCTTCTTAAATTGCTAAGGATCAATTGTTATCAAACATTTGCACCAGAGTTGCCGTGTTAGTAATGGCATAAGAAGCATGAGGAGTTCATTGTCTTCGAGCATCAAGGATCTGAGATACCTAAGAGTACCTCAAAGAAGTTTTGGACCACCAGGAAAAAAGAAGTGGGAAAACAAATAAAGCAATAAAATTTTTAAGCTTCCTCCTCATTCATCGCCACTATTGCATTTGCAAGGTGAAAAATATGTTGGTATCCCATATTGAGCACATGTTAACTCCAAATGGGAGAACGTTTGTTCTGCTTTTGATCCATAGAGATATCACAGCATCAAAAGGGTACAACATTTATATTTCGCCAATAGAAATTTGAATACTATATTGAAATGGAATACTAGATCGATGATAATTGTTTGCAATATCATCACTGCATCTGCTCCAAATAAGAAAAATAGAAAAAAAATGCATGCCAAGATTGCATGGAAAAAGGCTTCTGACCGAATAGTTCACCTGATCAAATCCACAACTAGCATGTTGATAGGCAACCATAAAATTTCTTCTGCCGATATTACAATAGATGTTATATGAAATATTTTCCACCCGAAATTCAGTAGGGAAGTCATTCTACTACAAGCATACATCTTCTTTGCCCAAGGTACTTTCATATATTTGTGCAGTTTATGAACATTATAAGAACTTCAAATTTTACATTCATGTTCTTGCTCTGAAAATAGGACAGTCATCTGAGAGTTGTAGATCAATGTTCTTTACTAAAGATTATACATTTGTTAACTCACAGAAAACAGATAAAGACACCAACAACCTTCAACATTACACTATGTGACTCTGAATTTCTGGCACAAGCTCATTAATTTATCCTACTCATCTTATGACAGGAACAAGCAAGTATCCTTAATTAAGTCTATCAGTGATGATCAAAGTTAATTCAATCACAGAAGATAAATAGAGAAAGAATAAACAAGGGCAAAATAATATTCTTTAAAAAATGAGGGTAAGAAAATGAAAGTAAAAATTGTGGGTCAGTGAATGCAATGTTGAGTAATGCAATAGAATAAATCATATCACTGCAAAACCCCATCAAACAATATTTTATTTTTTACCCTTTTTCTTTGAGAATAGGGGAGGGTTTTTACTTTAAAATATTGATTGAGATCCGAATATCACAACATAGTGGAGAGTTATGTAATATTGAGTGTGCAATACAAATGGTTTAATTCAGCATAAATAAGATGTGCCAGAACATTTCCCTGTCTCCCCCACAACCAAAGAAACAATGAAGGGCATGAGAAGGAATTCGACCATTCTAATTACCTTTCTAAAGCATCACCTTTGCAACACAAACAAAGAGCAGCAGACTAGATAAATTATGGAAATAAAAACATTTATATAGAGAGAGAATTATATGAAATACTTTAAGTAACACAATTAATCAAACACATACAATGGAGATACCTCATCTCTTCAGAGGGTGGACATTACATCAACCCATTCTGGCAGTCTAATGGCCTCACAAGATACATAATGAATTAAGAGATGACAGAAGAATTAGTAAGTTGGATTAAACAAGCCTGTCAAGTGAGCAAAGGAGAGGCAAATCCTCTGGCAATTTCTTAGCAGCAAATGGGGCAGTGAATCAATCCATTCTCATTGCACTGTCCACACCTCACCATCTTCTTCTGCTCCCTGTCCAACACCTTGCAGCTGCCACTGCAATCCATGCACATAACAAACCTCATCCCTCCACAGCCCTTGCAAGACATCTCAGCCCTCGGGATCCCCTCCAATAACAATCCCAATTTCCCCTCCTCTTCCAACTTGAAGACCTCCTCGGCGCCACCTATCAACCTCCCCTTCACAAAGACAGCAGGGACCCTCACCTCCTTCTTCCCCATCAGCAACCTTAGTTCCTCCCTGTATCCCGAGTCCATAGAGATGTCCCTCTCCACAGTCTTCACATCATAAGACTCCATTGTGGATCTCACAGCATTGCAGTCCTCGAAGGTCTTCCTGATGCCCCTCAGCGTGGTTGTATACAAGACCACAGCGTTCTCCCCGCCCGGCGGGCACTTCTCCTGGAAGGACTGAAGCAGCAAGCCCAAATCATGGACCTTTCGGGGTCTCCGAACCGGGACTAAGATCATCTTGATCTGTTCTCCCTCTTCGCGGTGCTCCTTCTCGAGTGAAGCCAGAAGCTCCGGATCAAACAGAGGACTAAGGCTTCTTCTCGACCTCGAAGCCCCAGAATCCCTCCCTGATCTCTGGATGTTGGCATTGACCGGAATGTTTTTCTTCGGGATCGTTGAAACTGATCCAACCCATTGAGTATTTTCGAAGGAACTGAAGGGCCTCAAGAACCGGATGGAATCAAGATCCAACCTTTCTGGACGCTGTCCAAGTGGGCTGTTCTCCTTCCCTGCGGACTTCTTCTTCTGCTTCTTGGGCGACGGCGATACTTTGGCCGGAGAAAATAGAAGCATCGGGCCGTGGGATTTCGTGGATTTCTTCAGTGGAGACCAAATGGGGATTTCTTCGTCGAGATCCCTCATCAGTTCCCATGCATTGATGATCTCTGAGGGCTCTTCCTTCGGAACCCTTCTCTTGGGTGGAGAGATGATAGGAGTAGGTAGAGATCTCTTCCATTTCTTGGTAGCAGCCTCTTCTTCTTCTTCTTCTTCTTTTCCCTTGGCTTCATTCCTGTCGAGATTCAGTACTCCATAGGTGCTTGAAGTGAGGGAGACGACGTGGTCCGGGCAATGGCCGGCGGCCGCCTTGCTGCCGGAAAAGCCGATCTCTCGATCTAGATCGGTTGTGGCCAGAAGTTTGGAGGAGATGCAACCCATGACTTTTTCTATTTTCACCTTTTGATCTCTTTTTCCTTCTCCTTCTCTCTTCTTCCTCCCCTTCTTTTGTGGCGATGTTCGATACGTTTGAAATGTAACGGTCGTTTTCTTATTTATTTGGTAATGATGCCCTCCAACGGTCAAAATTTCTTGGCTCCATTCCTTGGTCCGATCTTTTAGTGGGGCTTGGGTTGGGATGGCGAAGTAGAAACTATGTTCGTTTGATACAAAATGGAAGGTTGAAATCTAGCCAATGCTAAAGTGATGGCACCGGATGATCAACGGTTGTAGCATGGATCAAGGTTTCTACACCGGTATTATTTAATTATAGCGTTCCTGCTAAAACCGTTATTGATTATCGTAATATTATTTCAGACTTTCTTTTTTTTTTTTTATCAAATTACTATTTATTCTCTGAAATATTAATTTTAATACATATGACTTATTTTTTACAAGGGTGTGTTTGGCATGGGTTGAGAGGGATAAAAAGTTACTCCTCTAGTTTTTTTTCAACCCTTTTGAGTTTGTTTGATTGGAGTTAATTTTTTTTATGACGAAAGTTTTTTCTCTCTTACATTTAAATTATTAATCTAAGAGTAGGGGTGATAATTTTTCAGTTATCCTTGATTCCTATGGAGAGTAGAAAGGATGATTTCTACCCTACAGAGTCTTTGGTCTCTATCCTATGAAATTTTTATATATTTTATATTACTTAAATATTCTTATATTATTTTAGTGTTATAAATATAACCTTATTCTAATTTTATAGTCTAATCTATTTCATATAAATTAACTTATAAAATTTATAATTATAATAAATTTATTTTAATCTATTTCATCTGTAATGTGAAACATAATACTTTATTTTTATTTTTAAAATATAATAGATAAGAAATTAAAATAAACAATATTTTAATATAAAAAATAAGGCTAGTAGGAATGGGTCCTCATGAGGATTAGGATTTGCATATGAACTGAGATGGAGAGGTCCTTATCTCCATTATAAAGGTTAAGATCGGAATGAAAGTCTAAAATAATAAAATAAAAAGAAATTAAGACATTAGAATTATCAAAATATTAAATAAATTCACTATACTCTCCTATCTCACTTCTTTTTACATATTAATAAAATATTTATAATATTTTATTTTTTTACCTTAAATCTTATTTGTTATATGTAACGCTCCACCATGCATTCTCACGCATAAGAAAGCATGGTTAATATGAAAAATTTTATATCTTTAAAATTTATATAAGAAAATATTACTGCGATAACTTTTTCATCCTCATATTTTTAACCTCATATCTATTGCGCCCTAAAAGTTAAATTCAAAAATTATTGTTTTTTATGATGTTGAAATTTCTTCTGTTAACTTGTTCATATTCCAAATGATACGATGTTCTGGACTCTTCACCAAATCTTGCCGGTTAAAAAGGGACAATGCTTAGGTCGACAAATTCTTTAGACGTTTTATTGAGGAGTCTTCACCTAAACTTCTCCCTTGTTTACGGCTTCAAATCATCACCGAAATTTTCCGAAATAAAACTCCAACCCTCTTCTTTCCCATCATCTCCCACGCCTTTTTTTTTTTTTTTTTAATCTTTTTCTCTCTCTACACTGCGAATCTCTCTCTCTCTATTTTTCGATTACCACCAAATGCCCCCGGTCTGTGGTGGACGCAGCCGGAAGTCGGCGGTGCCCGAGGAGGAGCCAGGGTCACCGAAGATGTCGTGCTCAGGTAAAGGGAGCGGAAGCGGTGCCGGTGGCATTGTCGGCGTAGTGCGGGGAAGGAATAGCGGGTACTCGGTGCTTCGGCAGGGGAGAGTAGGCGGCGGTGGAGTGCGCGGAGAAGCCGTCGGCTTCGCCACTGCCGGGAGGTCCCGCGAATGGGATGGGGCTTCCGCCGGTGTCGTGGGGCCGTGTTTTGGATTTGGAGGCGGACGGCGGGGGACACGTGGCACGGTCGGGGCCGTTGGATCGGGAGGGGCTGTGGGCTGGATGCTCGGTGTGCTCCTTGGAGGGCGCGGGTCGGGACCGGGACCGGGAGAGAGAGGATTCCGACCCGCCGGAAAAAGGAATTAAGGAGAAGAGGGAAAAAGAAAAAAAAAATGGAAAAAAAGAGGAGCAAAAAGCTTGTTCCTTGGAAGTTTTCCGGTGTTCCATACGCCGTATCCTTTGGATGCTTTGTTTCTTTGCTACGTTCACACGTGTGATATTTCCCTCTCACACTTCACCTCGTTTTGCCATAAATCATTGCAAATAATTAGCCAGTCATCTTCGGTGCTAGATATCGAGGAGGAGGAAGAAGCTTAGACCAGTAACAACCAAAGCATTACATGTTGAGGGAATGTTAGGTTTTTGTAAGGAAAATAACATGAAATTATACCAGCTGGAATTTGTTACCAATAGATTTAATCTTTTTTTTTTTATCTTCCAAATCTCTTTTTAGAAACATCATCACAAGCACGAGGAGTAATACTTGCCAGAACTTATTACTCTCGTCAACCAAGCTAGCAAGGAGTAGTAAGTAAATGATTAGCCATCATTAGCCACAACAACAACAAAAGAGCGGCGGTATTATAGGTTTCAACAACAAAGGAACAATATCATCAATAGAGGGATAACAATATTACTGGCCTTAATTGCGGAATTTTATTAGCTTGCTAGGCTTCTCATTGATTGGAATCAACTCAAACTGCTACCAACCACTTGGGTAATAATTGAGCTCTCTTTCACCGCATATTGAGATGCTATGGATAAATTAGTTTTAAAATAACCATTAAGTTCATTTCTTTTACCGTACAAATCATGCATCTGACTGGCTAATATTAGTTGCCCATGAATCATTCATGTCTATTGCCTCTATATGGAATGGTTAAAAATTTTTATCTTAAAAGATGAAGAACTATAGCAAAAGCTTACATGCTTAGACAATAGATAGTAAAAAATATAAAAAAAAAATTAAAGATATATACATGTTTGAAATTCAAGATTTTTGCTTGATGAGAATATCACATAAATTTTTTATTAATTATATTTGACTACTGGTATCTAGCATGGGTTAAATAATATTTCTATCATGTCCTCATGTATATGGTGTCATGCTTTAGTTTGGTTAGGATTTCCTATGAAAAATAGGGTCTTATTAGCATTTTAAGGACACAAAAATAAAACAACCATAATATTCTTAACCACATTTTTATTTATAGATGTGCGCTTAAATTATAAATTACATTTTAAAAAAATATTAACATTATGCTTGTTTTTGGAAATTGAACTAGTAGATACATTATTTTTGGAGAAACAAACCATTGCATGTATTTTTGTGAAAACCA
Organism: Metroxylon sagu; assembly: GCA_017589505.3. Classification (NCBI taxonomy): domain Eukaryota; kingdom Viridiplantae; phylum Streptophyta; class Magnoliopsida; order Arecales; family Arecaceae; genus Metroxylon; species Metroxylon sagu. The sequence continues at coordinate 835,783 of JACVBY030000499.1, read as the reverse complement.
AATCATTTCCGCCATTCTACAAAGGAAAGGAAAAGGAATCATTTTCACAGCACCAGTCCTCCTTCAATTCTCATTACCATTTCGCAGACATTTCATGGAGGAGAGAGAAAGAACTATTAACAGGTGCTATTTTGTGAAGGGAGAGAAAAGAAACCATCTTCAGATCATCAAAACTCCCCTAGTTCTCAGCTGCTAGGCCAGTAACAAGCACAAGTGAAAAATGAGTAGCACCACAGTTGCAAGCAAATCAAAATGCACAGAAGAATCAAAAGAAAACAAATTCTCACAGACAAGCTTGCGAGTGTCATCACTATATCTTGAAATGACCAAAGTAGTTGAACCCTAGAACTTTAGTTATTTCAATAGTGGTCCTTGCATGAACCTAATAGAAACTAGTCCTCAAAGAGATAATAATGATGCATGCAATGTCTTACAACATGATAAGCATCATAGGATTAGCGATCACTTTCAGAATGTTTTGTTGACTCATCGTAGAGCTGCACTGCCCTGAAATTCAATGGCTGTGTGGGTCTCGAGTTGTTCTGGTACGCCGGATTTAGAGGTGCTTGCAGTGCAGCTACTTGATCCTCGGTCATCTCTCTCGCCTACGACAAGCATGACATATTTCCACACAAACATCAGATTAGATGGCAGAGAAGCCATTTATTTCTACCATCTTGAAGGTGGCAGACAAAATACCTTGCCAAGGATGCTCCAGATGACACGCTCGGTGCATGGAGGCGTGGTGAGGGATCCGAAATATCTGTAGTACTTGCGGCTTTCGCGTTTCAGGGCCCTTGTGCGCACCACGCCAACTGGGACGCGAGCCTCTTCATCTCCTTTGCAAGCGACATCAGCCAATTCCTTCAGCTTCTTCTGTATCTGTGATCCACCACAGATAAGGTCAGCTAGAACCATGAGGGAAGAGCCAGTGCTTTGATCAATTGATGTTTTGAGAGAGGTCTTTACCTGGGCAAGGAAAGGATCATGTCGGCCAAATTTATACAGGATCGCAACCACAGCAAGTTTCCCATCGTCACCCAGGTGGACCATGTGAAGCTCCGCTGGGAATCTGCATTGAAATGGTTATTAGAAGAAGATGACTGCTCTTCGCATTGTTTCTTGCTTTTTAACCATCAAGTTCTTCGGCGGAAAAAAAAGGATGCTGAAGCTAGGACTAAACTCCATTTCTCACCAGTGTTTCCACTCAAAAGTAACAGCAGTTCAACTTCATATGATTCTTTTTTCTGTGAGAATTCATTTACATATGTTTCATAGAACTGGACAATTATATATCAAGATTCACATTCTAGATCTCTTCCAGGAGCAAGCCCTCAAGAAGAGAGATGGCATCAGAAACTATACTTCTCCCAAACAGAGTAGACCTGGTAACCATCCTGTTTTGATAGAACACCAAGCGTGTTATGATTTGCCGAAGTTAGCACATACCGTTTGCCATCGATTGTGTGCTCAGAAGGAGTATGCCAATGCATAGAATTCAGGGCATAATTCTTTCCATCTACCAGAAGAGTCCCCACATTTTCATCAAATTGCAGCTACAAGAAACACCAGATATCTTAGTACTAAAGTTGATAAACCATTACAAAACTGCAATCATAGAGCCAAGAAGCCAGATTGCGTCCACTTAAAAAGGCAGTGATATTATAAATCCTAAAGGCTTAATGATCCAGCCATATCAAACATATAAACATCAACAAATAATGGTAAAAAAAAAATTCAACTCTTCATCAGTATTTAATGGATAGATAAATTGTAAAAGATTAATGACCACCACTTAAGAGTTTTGTCAAATCAATTAAATGCTGAAAAATATATAGGCCTAGTCCACCTAAAGAATAATTAATAAAGATTATCTAAATTGTTGTCCCTTTAGTCAAACATGTTTTGCTTTGAGAGGAATCAGTGCAAAAGGTCTTCTTCATTGCTCTCCCCTTTTATGTCCTTGTTTTCAGTTTAAGGAACAAACCGCAATGTGGAAGCCATTGTTAGCAAGGGTGGCATTTCCGGGAGCGTAATCCCTCTCCAGAGGTGCCAGACCAGGGTTATGAGCCACTTCATTGTTATCGATGTTGACTGGAGATTGTTGTTGTCCCTTTGAGCAAATTTCAAAGCCAGGGCCCAAGCTCCCCCATTTGTCAGGGCCAGTTGGTCCACTGTATCCAAACATAACTCCTCCTGCTGAACACAGAGCAATAATGGTTCAAACAATAACAAATCAAGAGAAAATAAATAATATTCAATGTGTAGAACAGTCTCCATTTTTCTTCTAGTTATCATCAACACTTCTATAAATCAATACTATAACAATGGCAATGAGCCAATGACCCACTTCTTCCAAAAACAACAGCAAAGACGGTATGAATCATTTAACCCTTTTAACCACTAATCAGAAACGATTTTATAAATTAATACTATCACATTGACAACGATCACTATATCCAAATTTATATCTTCTGATGCATGAAGTGTTCATAATATTTAGAGAGTTTCTTCTATAAATTAATAAGGTGGCACTAAAAATGAAGGGGAAAAAGAAAAAAACTTCTCATAAAGAGGGGTCAGAGTAAGAATCCAAAGTAAACAAAAGGAGAAAAAGAATGTAACATGGTAGCTGAAAAATGGCACCCCACTTATTTTGAGGACAAAAAGAATAGAAGAAAAACTTCAAACTTTAGAACTTCAAGGAAGCCAAAAAGAATCAAGCCAAATAACTTTTATCAACCCCCATTCATCCATTTCATTCATGACAAAAACAATTTAAAAATAAGGAAAACGAATTGAAGTCTCATACCATGCTCGTCGTGAGCATCGAATTGAAGTCTCATACCATGCTCGTCGTGAGCATCGGCCACAAGAGCGGATGCTAATACCAGTGGAAGGATAGCTTTCCAGGCAGCCATTGTCATCTCTCTTTCCCTCTCTATCCTCTGGTGGCCTTATCTATATGTATACCATCTCAGGAGGAGGAAGGGAAGGGAATAAGTTTGGATTGGTTTAGTTCAAGCTAAAAAAACGGTACCTATTTTGAGATTAAGTTTTGTGGCAACGGTTTGCCCGCTAACCTCCTCCCTCCCTTTCCCACCTCAATTTGGAGGAATTCCACTAAAAATGGTTGAGCTTTCCACCTCACAAGACACCTCTGGGGTGTTCTTCCTTCCAAATTTATAGCCATAGCGCTAGCGGTGGTTTTGATGAAGAATCAACTGTAAACAGAATTAACAAACTAATTCAACATCTTTGAGGAGATGATGGAAGTCCATGAAACTGTTGATAATTATGTTCATAAGATATGATTATAGTTTGCTTTTTATCTTAATCCTCTTTCTTTATTCTGTACCAAACTTTTCTCATACATGATATGAGAAAATGGCGTGCAGGTTCGCTTTATTTATTTATTCTAAGGAAAAGTGAGGGAAAGAAATATTCCACCACCAATATATTAATCTAAGTTAGTGCAGGTTCACTTTATCAATGAAGAAAGTTGCGATTGCAACGAAGTGAAAGAGATAGCTGTAATGCCATCATAAGAAGCCTAGAGAAGGAAAAAGTTCAGGAACAAAAACTGGGATCAACCTTGTAAACATGATCCACAAATTTTTATCAAGTTGGACTTTCTTCTGGACATTGTAATCTGAACTACTGTTTGATCCTCCATGATTTTATGCAATGTTAGGAAGCAAAACTGCTGTCACTCAGAATCGTAAAAGGTGGCCAATGGAGTTTGGAGAAAGCCACATTTGGCAACATGTATTCCTTCTTCAATTTGCTTTGCTTTGGACTGGCATTGGTGCCAAATAAGATCCATTGTTATTCACACTTGATCCAGCTTTGTTAAAACAATCAGCATCATAAATGAGAAAAGAAGAGCCTGACTCACAGATGATGCATGGGTAGTGAGTGAATCATACTCCAGAAGTCAACAACAAAACTAGTTCCAGCTATAGCCTAATCATTCCTTTATAGCAAGCAGATAACTTGATGTTTGGAGGGCAAATCAACATGGATGGATGCCATATCATTCACCAAAAGACTTATTCCTTCTCCAAAAGCTAAAAGTGGGAGGACTGACAACCAACCAGAAATATTTCGACCACAGAAGATGGCCAAGAACTATCTGTAAGTATGCCTTTTCCAAAAGAGGTCAACTTCAGAGACATCCCACCCACTAAGCTTTGAAAAGTTGAGTGCAAGCCACTTACCTCGTAGAAGCTCCAAGAACAGTCATTGAGTGCCTTGCTACTATTACGAAGTCAAAGCCAACGGGAGTAGTGTCATGGGTATGAGATCTCCATGGTCGAACACTGTAACCCAGATAACTTTAATAATCCAAGGGTGGTTATCTCACAACTTCCCTTCAGTACTACAGATAGGAATGTTGAGAGAACAAAAATAAGAACTGTTTCCTTCTTCAAAAAACTCTATTTTGTTTTGTTACCAGCTACTGAAGCCATACTCTCGTCCTGATCAAGTCATTAGGATGAAATGCCATTAGCATAGCCTAACAAAAGCTTGTCCTATATTCTAATTAGTCTCTTTATTTACTTTAAAACTTCTCTCTGACACTTCCTGCATCACTTTTATCATTCATCACAAGTCTACCTTTCCTAGTCTTAGCAAAGTATACATCTTTGCACATTAATTTTAGCTACTCACACCCTTTTACCAAAAAAAATAGAAGCAACTCAAATGACCTAGATTTTTTTTTTTTTTTTTGGCTAAAACTATAGATTGATCCCATCAGCTTTGGTCTACAGGGATCCATCCTATTATTCGGACTGGGACCTGTTTATTCTTCAATATCTTTCTTGGTGAAAAAAAGGAGGTGATGGAGATGTTTGAGCAAGTTCTAGATCCAATTCAAAGCAGGAGGCCTTACCAAACAGATAGAAAGCTATTGCGGATTGCACTGGTAAGAAAAATCTCTTAACATATATACTTTGAGTACATTAATTAAGGAGTAGAAAATTAGAGTCTACAAAATGGAGAGATAAGATATGTTCATATAAGGACTATGTTGTTCAATTGTTATGCCCCGAACCTGCTACTCGGTCCAAGGTCGTGATAGGCCTTGCATGCCCTTGTAAGGATATGTGGCCGTGTCATAATGTCATGTAATGGATTCATAGCATGACATCAATAGAAGCACCGTTAAGGAGTATTTATGGAATTGGGTTTGGTGGATGACTCAATTAATATATTACAATTGTCTAGCTCAATGTGAAGCTTAAAGAGAGAGAGAGAGAGAGAGAGGGGCTAAAAATGATGATCACCCCCTCTTTTTCATGCATGTAACATTTGGTCATCTAAATGGGATTGTCATGATTATTATCTCAATTTGATATAATTTTTATTAATTTAAGAGGACCATAATTAATATTTCTAAGATTTCTGTGTTTGATATGTTATGTCCCGATGATTAAAAATATACGAGTATCTATGATTGACCTATCTAATATATCATAAAAATCCAAGATTAACAACCATATAATACCAAAACCTTCTTAGCTATATTTTTTTAATATCATGATATTTTAATGTTATTTAATATTATAATATTTAGATTTAATTATAATATAAATTGTTAAATTATGTTATTATAATATTATAATAAGGTAATATAACGATATATTATAATATTATAATATTTTAGTATTTTAATATTAAATTATATTATATTGATATAACAATAATATTTGGTATTCTTTTTCTCTGTAGATAAGAGATATTTTGATCATCAAATCTTAAATAAAAATAATATTTGGTATTCTAGCTCAATGTGAAACTTAAAGAGAGAGAGAGAGAGAGAGTGATGATCACCCCCTCTTTTTCATGCAAATATTAAATTATATTATATTGATATAACAATAATATTTGGTATTCTTTTTCTCTGTAGATAAGAGATATTTTGATCATCAAATCTTAAATAAAAATAATATTTGGTATTCTAGCTCAATGTGAAACTTAAAGAGAGAGAGAGAGAGAGAGGGGCTAAAAATGATGATCACCCCCTCTTTTTCATGCATGTAACATTTGGTCATCTAAATGGGATTGTCATGATTATTATCTCAATCTGATATGATTCTTATTAATTTAAGAGGATCATAATTAATATTTCTAAGATTTCTGTGTTTAATATATTATGTCCCGATGATTAAAGATATATGAGTATCTATGATTGACCTGTCTAATATATCATAAAAATCCAAGATTAATAGCCATATAATAACAAAACCTTCTTAGCTATATTTTGTTATTATCATGATATTTTAATGTTATTTAATATTATAATATTTAGATTTAATTATAATATAAATTGTTAAATTACCTTATTATAATATTATAATAAGGTAATATAACTATATATATATTATAATATTCTAATATTTTAATATTAAATTATATTATATTGATATGAAAATAATATTTGATATTTTTTTCTCTGTAGATAAGAGATATTTTGATCATCAAATCTTAAATAAAAAACACTACAATATTCATTCTTAGGAATGGACATTAGATCAATGGGTTGGATAGTGATTTTAAATGCGAAGGTGATTTAAGATCATTCACATAGGATTACTATAATACAACCAAAATGTAGTGTTCTTATTATTTATTTGGATCACCAATGATTTTAGGTGGATCATAGAATTTCGTTTCTATTGCATTGTTTTCCTTTCTGTTTTTTTTTTTTGTTTTTTCTTTTGAGAAGCAAAATGTATAATTACCGCAAAGGATTATTCTGTGTATTATATTCAAATATTTTAACTAATTTGTATGTTTTTCTTAATATTCTTGTGCTCAGTAATATCATATTATCTTTGGTTAAAACTTCCGGCCATTTTTTTTTTATGTCACGCCCAAGCTTTGGTCTATTACTTAAACAAAATGCTTATCCACGTTGACTTAGCTCTATTCCTTTCATACATTGTAATTTATTCCCGTTCTATGCACAGGTGTTCTGTCTAGTTCTGAATTTGTTCAAGGAAAGAATTCAAGTGCCAGAACTTCTGCCCAAATTGAAATTTCTAGCTGCGGACAAGGATAGAGACAGGCTAGATTCATTGTTATTGCAAGCAGATAATGCTAGACAGCAAAATGTTGTAAAGAAAAATATTTTGAACTTTATGTAGGGTGATGACGAAAATGACAGCTTGGGATATCTGTCTTGGCCCGATCTCGGATCAAGTTTGGCCGTTCGAATCTATTCTATGCTAAATTAGATGGGAATCTTTCAGGACTATGCTTAGATTGATTAGGTCATAGTTATATATTACAACTATATGAATACATATAAGGGTTCAGCCTGGCTACTTTATTTTTTTATTTTTATTTTTAAATCAGGCTTCAATTTCATCATCATTCAAGAGCTTCATTCAATGCCTTTAGCCCTTATGCCACTTTCTCATGGTCTTAAACTTTCGATTATCTATGGCACCATCTATATACAACCAAAATCATTATAGAAAAAATGATAAACTAAAATACACATTAATTGGGATGGCTAAGGCATGTACTTCTTAGGAGAATTTAAAAAAATATTTTACAAGAAAATTATATATATATATATATATATATATATATATATATATATATATATATATATATATATAGGGATAAATTTATTTATATTTGAATGTAGCCAAATTTGGGATTCGGTTACCTTTTTCATCCTTTAATCCACATGAATTCAGAAGCCATCCTATATTTTTTACTTTTTTCATCTTTATGATTCATGAATTATGTGGATTCAATGGTATGGAAGGTAACCAGATTCTGACTTGGTTACATTAGAATGTATTTCTAAATCTGATTATTTTTTTCATCTTTAGATTCATAAGAATCTCAAAGTCATCGCATCTTTTTTATCTTTTTAATTTTTGAAATGCGTGATTTATATAAATCCAAAAATAAAAAGGATGATCGAATCGGATTTAAGCTTAGCTACATAGAGTGTAGCTAAGTTCAATTTTTTCTTTCTATATATTTAAAGTAGACTTGATCCAAAATTTAAATTAGCCTAACAAATAGGCTCAGCTTGATCTCATGGCATAAAAAACTTAGTTTCGGTTGTGAAATTTTTCGGATCAATTTAGGAGCCATTCGTGGGTTTGGAAATAATAATTACTAGTCAAATGCCGGTGCGCTTTAACCTTTAAAAAAAAACAGAAAAAAAAGTTGCGTGAAGTGAAATAATTATATTGATAGGCAATTATATATGACTGCCAGTAGAGCAGGCACCATTCAAATTGTAGGAAATAATCATATGAATCAGTGCTGATTGATTAGTTTTTAACTAAAATATGGTGCTTGCGCGATCTCTTGATCGTCCCTTTCAGCAAGACCAGCTGGATTGCATGGCTCTAATTTTGAATTTAGGAGCCAGATGGGCTGGCTGTCTTTCCAGCTGAGCTGAGATGGTTCTCAATGATGGGCCTCCCATCGTTGCATACCTGTGGTGTGTGCGTGTTTATTGCCCTTCCTTTCTCTTGCCCTCTCCTTCTCTTGTTTTTATTATTATTTTTTAGTCATTTCATGAAGCCATGAAATGAAATCTGTGGTTGGTTTTTCCAACTTCTTGGTCATCAAAAAAAAAAAAAAAAAAAAAAAAGAATGCTAAATCTTGAATTATGAATGATAGCTCGCCATTTTATTTTGGAGATGAAGAACATGTATTTTAATCATCTTGGATCCACCATTGTGATAGTGTTTGACAAAGGCACTGTGGGGAACATTAGCCAAACTTAGAGCTTTATATTTTTTTTCCCTTTTTTTTTAAAGGTACCATTCCATATATACCTGTATGGGTTAGAAACTTAAAACTTTATTTATTTATTTATTTTTAAAGGAGCCATGCATATATATATATACTTATGTGAGTTACCAAACCTATTAGACTATGCTTTTGATGAGATGTTTAGAAATTTTAGAGAGACCATGGCACCTAGTCTTAACCAAAGCTCCCTCCCATTAAGAGCTTCTAAGGTTTGTAAGCACGAGGACCCACAGTTAGAAATGGTAATAAGATGAATATAGGGTAGAGGGTATTTTCTCATCCTCCCTTTTTTTTTTTTATTTTCAGAATTAACTATCAGCTTCTAGACTAATTCTAATGTAAAAAAAAAAATAAATAAATAAAAAATAAAAAATAAAAAATTGAAGCTCAAAATTTATCATAAATCAATAGATATTTAAAATACATATATATATATATATATATAAAAGCCTAAATCCAATATTTAGAGTATAATAAGTAACTCAAATTAGTAAAATTATGCATTATAATGTATATAATTAAATAAAATATAACTTAAAGTAAATATATAAATTTAATCATTATTAATCTTCAGAAAAATAACAGCCTCTATCCATATCTCTAACTCCAAACCTAGCAGATTATCAAAAAATACTTTCCATTCCTCGTATCTATCTCTATTTAATCCCTTCAAACCCATTCTCTCGGTTCTTCGGACTGAATTTTCCCATCCTTATGGTACAGAAACTTAGGCCCCAGCAAATCTTTACTTTGTCCCCCTGAGCTAAGAAGTTACTCTAAAGTTTAAAGATAAGGGTTTTCTTCGAAGTAGTAGTAAACTTAAGTGCCAAGAAACTTGCATGTCTACATCCATACTAAAGAACTCTCACTAGGTCCGTGACATCTAGGTAGAGCCAGCCACAACCTACCTCACAAATCAGCTGTTGGAAAGGAGGTTAAAGTGTATGGGTTGGTCAGTCTTTGGGAGAGACCAAAAGTGAACAAGAGGAGGCGCGTGCTTGTGATCTTTTTGTAGGTAGATTGGAAAGAAGTTTCAGAACTCGGTTTCATGCTTTCTTCTAGAGTTCTTTTGAGTCCTGACTGTGACCTGAAAGCTCACCAAGTATCTCAGGCGGTGCCGCCCCACTCGCACAGAGAAAACTTCCATACGTGAGATGCCGCGTCATCTACGTCCATGCCAAAAAGCTCGAAAAGGAGAGGCCGCAAGTTATGGGATAAAAACATTGTTGAAATCTTCAGTACTTCCAAAGTTTCTTAGTGGGACAATGGGAAAAAGTTTAAACTTTCTTGAGTGGGGATGCCAAGGATTGATGCGTTCACACACTTATGTGCTTGCGTTACACCAACGTCATGGAATCCATCACCTTGCTTCAATATGGTTTGCTTTGTTTCTAATGATGAAGGAAGCAACAAGATCTTTGGTGTATGATTGAAACTTCTTGGAAGCCAGATTCGGAGGTTTTTAATGATAGCAAAGGGTTGCTTCTATTCTTGAACTGCTTCTGATTGGATGAAACATGCAGTACAGATGAAGTGCGGATGGAGAAAAAGAAGAAAATGGTTCTGAACAAATGTGCAAGCATTGGAAAAAAATGAGTGGTGTGTATAGAAGTTTATTGAGATTTTGAGGTTTCAAATTAAGGTGAAGGGTGTATGGTCCACCAGCCTATTTTTTAAGCAAGAGGACAGGGTGAAAACTTCATCATTCCTCCCTCATGAAGTTTTGATTCTCTAAGAGGTTCTGGTGAAATATGATATTAACATAACAATTGAAGAGAATAATTTTCTCTCTCTCTCATCTTCCATAGGATGAGATCTAATATATATATATATATATATATATATATGGATTATGATTTGGATTTTGAGTTTAAATCTTGAGATAATTCCTTGGATTGCATGAATGGAAATTGGATAGATATCTGAATGACAATGATATTAACTTTTATGTCAGGTTGATATAATAGTAGTTATTAGCTGTGCAATATAGATCATCTCTTGCACCATCCAATAGTATTATTTGATGTCAATTCTGCAGATAAGTATGATCTCAGTTGGAGTATTATAAAAGATTGTGCTGAGCCAAGCCATGGGAGATAGGAACGTTCAATGAATGGAGGATAAATTACCAGGGAATCGCTTTCTGCCTCCACTACGCAGCGTGCTAAAGTCTGTTGACAACGTAATGCCACCATCCACTCAGAGCCATCTTCCCACAGATTCACCATGAATCATGCTTGTCTCATGTGGACCACCCCATGACCTCATACCCCACCCCATATTCTTTCCATAATACTCTCAAATATACATTCATTCATTCATTCATACATACATACATACATAGATATACATGCATACATACATACATATATATAATTCTCACATTGCCTTACTTCTAAATCAAATCTAAGTCATCTTCTTTTGAGGGAGACAGGCAGTATATTCATTGAATAATCTACATGGACCGCATTTGGTGAAATTGGATGTGATGAAGAAAAGGAAGTATGTGGGAGGTGTTTTATAATGATGTCCCAAAATCAAAAGTGAAACCGAACAAACGATTAGAAGGTATTTTCCTAGCATTTGACATGTCCGATGCACATAATTTATTGAAAAGAAGGTATAGCACGAATTGGTAATGTTTTTTATCCGATAAAAAATGTTCAAAATATCAGAATTGTCAACTTCTAAGAGTACTTGAACAATTTGATTTGATAACCTTGGATCACATCACCTATAGATGTTCATAATTTATAATATTGGAATATGTTCGTCTTTCAAAAGATTTCACCAAGCTATAATATAATGCAGATAATTTTTGACTGTCAATCTAACAAAACTCCTTGTCAGACCATCTTAGTTTCTTAAACTAAGCCTTCTAATAAGTGGCCAACATCTCATGATCATCACCTCCTTTGATTAACTAATGATCAAATGAAATTATGAGAGCTGATCCTAAACCTTATCCCCCCCCCCCTCTTTTTTTTTTTTTCTTCTGGTGGGAATAGAGCTGAACTTATTCCCTCTGTAATGCATTACAAGACAAGATCCTGGATGTCTTTTCAGAGATCGAACGAATCGCTCTAGAAGTCAACATCCATTATGGCTGGTCAAAGCTGGTGCCCCATTCGTCTCCTGTTGGTCAAACCACTAGCCGCGCCGTGAGTGGTCCCTCTCTGCTCCAACCATGCTACCCACTAAAGCAAATGGAGATTGAAATGTAGACCTACTCATTGGTTCACTGTCACTAGCTTCTTTACATTGCAAGAAACTGTGATGGGCTGAGCCTTTTTACCAAGCCCATATAAACAGCCATGCTAAAAAAAAAGAAAAAGAAAATATACTTTTGGTCCTCAAACTTTCACTCACAACTTATTCGGTAAAAGAGATAATGTGGCACCTTATCAAGTAGTCAACATATTCACACCAAATTATCAATTTTAATTAACTCATGTAATGAAACATCAAGAATACAACATTTTTAAAATATGAGGAACTAAACTATAATAATTGAAAGTTTAAGGAGCAAAATGGATTTTAAATGAAGGTTTGAGGACCAGAAGTATATTTTAACCTCCCATCAAAAAAAAAAAAAGAGGAGGAAAAATTGTGCTCCCTTTAATGCACCCTTCTTACTCTGCCTAGACTTGGATATAAATTGATCTCCTCTTCATGGATTTTAGCTTAGGTTGATATCTTAAAAAGAGAAAAAAAGAGTAATGGGCCAGGGATTTAGCTGTATTGGACCTACATGATTTTGAATCGTAGTCTATGCCACTTACTGCATTGCCGGGGAAATAAAAGTTGTACAACTTGTCCTGGACAACTTTGCAATATTTCACCAAGTTAAGGTCTTTTTTTCTGATCTCTTCTTTTAAATACTAAACCTCCCTCCACCGTTCACCCTTCAGCCCCTCGCCCACAATCCAAATCTTTGTAGTCCAGGAGAGGCAAGCAAGAAGGTATATCATTGATGGGGAATTGCTTAGTTCTTCAGGAGAAGAAGGTGATCAAGATCATGAGAATGGATGGGAAGATCCTCAGATACCCATCACCTTGGAAAGTCTATCAAGCTCTATCTGAATTCCCTGGGCATGCCATCTCTGATGCACTTCATGTCACCCACCATCTCGATCCTGCAACCGATATGAGATGCGGGCAGCTCTACTATCTTCTCCCTCTCCCTCCTCAGATGCCGATCAAGGAGACTGGAATTGGAACTGGAGTTGTTAGGATCAAGCTGGTTATCACAAAGCAGGAGCTGAAGGACCTGCTACAGAAGGGAGGGGTCACCTTTGACGGTATGATATCTCTTGTTAACAGAGAACCAAGCAATAGCAGAGGTGGTGATACTGAACAGAAGTGCACAGGGTGGAGACCTGCTTTAGAGAGCATACCAGAAGGGAATGATTGCTAGCTTAAATTACTATGCTTTTAGAGCTTATAGGATGAAAAACGCTTGCTTTGTTTTTCAAGTTGACATACATGTATAATGATGAGTTTTGAGTATGGGTTCTCTTTCCCTTTTCTTTACTTTGCTGGTCTAGAAAAGGTGAAGATAGCCCATGAACCACATAGTGAAATTGTGCCAACTCCATCTCCTTTAAGTTTCTGAATTAAAATCTTGTTAGTTGCTGTAAATTGTTGCATGAGTTTCTTCTAAGTTTTTCACAGAAAGCATAAGGATTTCACTGTACATGTAGTTGCTTACTGAATATTTTCCTACCTAGCAAGGGCAATTAAACATGGTTAGGCAAATAAGAAACAATTAGGTAATAATTAAGAACCGGTTACCTGATAGTTTACTTCAGTTTGTCGTGAGGTCCTCTGTGTTTTTAACTATCTTAATGTGACAAATTGTCTGTATTCTGAAATTTGAAGCCACGCTTATGCACTAGGTGGTAGTGACAAGGACAGATTGACCTCATGAGCCGAGTTGTGATTGGACTAAGTTTAGAGCTTATCTGATTCCAGTCAAAAAAATTGTTAATTCTAATTTTCACTGGTTGTAAGAGAAATATATTAACAATTTTATGTCTATATCTTGAAAGCACTGCTAAAAATCAAACCAGCCGAAGGATGAAAGAGATTTCTAAACCTAGATTGTTGTTCATCCCTATCCATTGGCAAACTAGTGTTTGATGTACCTAAGTATTGTTTTTCAATTCTATAGTGCTTAAAACATCCACTTAATGTTCAGTAGTCATCTGGTCGGCAAAAGTTAGGACCATAAGCCAAAAGCTCATTAATAAGATACAGACCAACAATCCAGTCCTCAAACTCTACCACAAGACCACACTGCACTGCCACATGACCTCTGGACAACTGTTCAATTGAGATTTTCATAATCGAATGTTCATCCTCCGAGGAAAAAATGAAATCAATCAAAGCTGCAAGATGAGAACTGGGACAGATAGAGCTGTTAGCATCCAAACCTCTTTCATCTGTTGACTTGCCCAGCTTATCTCTGCAAAGCATTTTGCTCCAAACTTCTTGTGTCTCATTTTAGCATAGTGTCTAGCTTTCTTAGAGTAAGCCAAACACCCTCTTAGCAATCTTCGACAGTGGTTCTCTTTGGTCTGGTTGTGCAGGTTTTTCTTTCCTCGTATCTCTAATTAAATCAATTTTATTTACAACTCTATGCTCCTCACAGGCTTTACCCTCTTCAATTGGTTCAGCAGAAAGGATTGGATCTACAAGGCCTTCCAATGGGTCTCCATGATTCTTGACCTTATTGATGAATTCCTTCTCTTCATCTATGATTTCTGAAATAATATCATCCTCAAGCTCTACTGGCATCACGGTCTCCTCTATCGGAGCTTTAGATTCATAACTTTGGCCATCAACGATTAGTTCCTCCCTTTGCTTCTCATGCAACTTATCTAAAATCCTCCAAGTTACAGCATCAGGCTTCAACCCATTTTTTCTCATCTCACCCATGATCCGATAAGCCTCCTTCTTTAAACCCTGTTTGCAAGCACTGTCAATAAGGATGTTATAGTTCACAATACCAGGTGCAACCCCACAATCCACCAGTTCATACAAAAAATCACAGGCCTGATCTAGTTTCCCGATGCGACAAAAACCTCTAAGGATCACAGCATAAACATAATCATCATGGATCTTTGAAGGCCAAGCTATCTCATCCCAAAACCTCTTTGCCTCCTTGAGCCGACCGGTATCACACAAGCCTTCAATTATCATTGTGTAAGTCCTGCTATCAGCAGCAATGCCCTTGCCAACCATATCATCGAAAATTTCCATGGCTCTGTCAACCTTCTGAAGCTTAACTAAGCCATGTAGAACCACATTGTAAGTCACAACATTTGGAAAGCAATGGCATTGGGGCATCGTCCTCTGCAATATATCAAGGGCTTCTTCTGAATTCCCAACATCCAGCAACCCGCGAATAATGGTAGTAAAAGACACCACATCTGGAGCGCAGAAATTCCCATTCAACATGTCACTCATGATCTTTTTAGCCTCAGCAACTTTGCCAATCTTGCAGAAACCATGGATGACAGTATTAAGAGTGATCGCATCAGGCCGGCATTGCTTCTGAAGCATCGAGACAAGAACATTAAGCTGTTCGCTTGGATTGTCCACAAGACGCAGAGCACTGAGAAATATATTGTAAATCCTTGTTTTATCAACACCATCTCTTTGTAACATGAATTCAGCTACATCCTTGGCCTTGTGGAGATCCATTTCCCGGCAAAGAGCCTCGACGAGCGCCCTGTATGTAGGTTCCAAAGGTGAGTATCCGAACTCAATCCCTTCCTTAAACAATTGATAAGCTCTCATGCAACCTCGATTCTTGCTTAAACCGTGGACAATACAATTGTAGGAAACCAAGCTTGGAAAGAAGCCTCTTTTCCTCATTATATACACAATTCTTGAGGCCCCGTGATGCCTTCCAGCCCTGCAGAGGGAATCCATCATCTGCCCATAGGCGAACTCATCTTGGATGCTCTTCCCCTGCGGCATATCTTCAGCAATCCTAAACACCTCATGCAAGAATCCTTCGCGGCACAAGGAATCGATCAAGTTGGCAAACGACGCACTGTTAACCGATGGGTCCTTCTCCTCTTCCATCTTCAGCCAAAACTCCTTCATCAACTCCCTCGCCTCGCCTAGCCTACGATTCCTTAAGACTCCTTTAATTAGGACACTGTAGGTGAGAGAATTGGGCAAGACGCCATCTTTAAGCATTTTGTCAAACAGGCGGCGGGCCTCTTCCAATTCCCCGGCAGCGCCGAAGCCATTGATGAGGGTCGTGTAGGTAACGGCGTCCGGGAGGCGGCCTCGGGCCTTCATGTCGGATAAGAGGCTGAGGGCCTCGAAGGGTTGACCTTGGGAGCAGAGGTGGTCGGCGAGGCGGTTGTAGTTGGTGAGGGAGGGAGCGAAGGCGGGCTTGGTGTCGCCGAGGCGGCGGAGGACGGCGAGGGTGAGGAAGGGGGTACGGGCGTCGAGGAGGCGGGCGAGGAGGACGTTGGCGGTGCGGTCGTCGGGGAGCCAGCCGGCGGCGGTTGAGAGGAGGAGCCGGCGGTGGGCCTCGTCGGAGCGTTCGGCGTCGCAGAGGGAGTGGATGATGCTGGCGAGGTTGAGGGAGTCAGGGACGAAGCCACGGAGGCGGAGACGGTGGAGGAGGCGGAGAGCGGCGTCGGGGTCGCCGGCGGCGCAGCAGAGAAAGTGGATGCGCTTCGTCCAGTAGGAGCGATTGGTTATGCTCTCTGCTTCCAACTCCTTTTCTTCTTCTTCTTCTTCTTCTAAGGATTCGTCGTTGGATCGATGGAGGAGTGGATATGGGAGAGAGGTGGAGGTGGCGGTCGCGAGAGGACGAAAGAAGGGGATGAAAGGGCGTCTGATGAGAGCCATGGCTTCGACCACTGCCATGGACTCAAGAGAAAGAAGACAAGCGGGGGAGCCCCAGCTTCTTCCGTTCGAAGTCCGGCGGATTAAAGTTAAGAAGGGAAGTTAATATCGAATTTTTTCACAAAGATTTAAGCTTTATGGTAAGCATGATCAGCGTAGCCGCTTCCTTTCTTCGTGACAGGGGAAACGGTTTCTAAGATTTTAATTAAAGCTCCCTCCTCCGCACGCCGCTCGTCACTCAGAACTATCGCAAGAGCGAAGCGAGGGGAGGCAAAGTTGTGTCCAACCCCAAACCCTAACCCCTTTAATACATGGCCTCCATCTCCACTTGCTTCGCCGTCTCCGCCGGGGATCGCCACCTCCCTTCCTCCAAGCTCTCTTCCCCTAAACTTTCTTTCCTCATCCGGTTCCCGGAGGACCTCTCCGCTTCTTGCTGCTTCCCGGCTTCCTTTCGCCTCCGCATCGCCATCGGATCTTGGAGGTACTGGCACGATTTTTCATTCTATCCCCATGGCTAGTCTTTTTTTTTTTTTTGTAAAAAAAGTTTTTATGAGTAATTCTTTTCTTATTTAAATCAATATTGTGTGAATACAATATACAAATAGTGATCAGGCGAGCCGGATTAACTATAAAAACATGGTTTGATTCACACATTTAGTGATTTAAATAGGGCTACAAATTTTAGAGTGGATGATGGATGTGGCCTATCGTTGGAAGATTCGATTTGTCAACACTCGATCTCTGCACTTATCCTTTTTGTCTTTTTTTTTTTTTTTTTTTTGCTTATTTTCTAATGAAAGCAATTATCATTCTGCAGTATTTTCTCTCCAAATTTATGGCAAAGTTATGTAGACTTCATGTGTTTATCATGTGATAAATTTATCTCATACCTTTTTCTCTTTTTTTTTTTTTTTTTTTTTTTTTTTTTTAGCACATTTTCACTACTAAAATGTAACCTGAGAATTTATCAATGAGATACATTTTGATGAATGCATGAACCTCCAATTCTTTTCCACTTGGTAAAGCTCATGTCAGTAGTGTATTTGGTGGTTATGTTGATCCTTCAGCTCCAAATCCTGCCAGATTGTTCAGATTCTATTAGAAAGTTTTTAGTGATTATGGAAAAATGAAACAAAGAAAAAGAGTAATCAATGAAAAAGGTCTAGAAGATCTAGAAAGATGGTGTTTGAACCATATTATTTCATACATAAAATATGTCAGAACTAGTTATTTGCATCAAATATGTTTATATATTCAGCTTTCTTACTATTATTAAGGTTCTTGTCTTTATAAGACAATCTATTTCAGGATTGTATGGATAGGTGTCAGAGGAAGGAGATGTTTTCCATGTTTTCCTGAGGGATTATCACTCAAAGCTTACAGCCAAATCTTTTCGAATGAAACTTGAACCTCTGCTTGATAAATTGAAGGTATAGTGAGTCTCATGCAAGTTGTTCTGGACTAGTTTTTTGCTGGTTAGCATGGATTTCAGTTGTTCTTGTATATAAAATAGTTATTGCACTCATTACGAGTTGGAGGTGGCTGTGTGAAGATTAATGCTTTAATTTTCATATGCTGTAGCATATAGAAAATCTCTATATATTGCAATTGTCAACTTAGTTGTCGCTTTATTCAACTGTTGTTATTTATTTTCCTGAACATAACATCCTTACTATCTGTCCCCTTTACAGAAAAAAGGTCAAATTTACATAAAAATGTCACGCTATCTTTTTTCTGATGGTGATGAAGGCAAACTTTTTGGTGATGGTGATGAAGACAACCGTGGCTGATAAGGAGGAAGATCATGTGACTCTACTTTCACTCTTTTCTTTCACCCATCTGATTTATTTTGGTAATTTTTCTTCTAAATCTTTTGTTTTTCTCTGGTGATTATCATCTGAAAGGTTTCCAGTTTCATTTCTTTATGATTGAAAGAAGGAGACGTTCATATATTCATATGAAATATTATTGGAAAAATGATCTTCCTGTTGTCTCTAAATTATGGGCCTATATACTACCTCCTGCCATTTATTTCATTTAGAGAGATATTCTGTCTTTAGTACCCCTACTTTTTGAATTTAATCACATCAATCGTATGCTTTGCCTTTGATATTTTTATTTTTTCTGTACTATCTCTTTCTATTTCTTTAGTTTTCAAAAATATTAGTTTAAGATGCTATTGATGTGTAAGGCTCCTGCATATAATTATTCATATACATGAGTGTACCAATACCATTAACTAGACAATACCTGCAATTTGATTCTACCCTCTTAGTTCATCAGCGGTCCTTTTCATTACTTCTGTTGATATGGATTGTTTTGAGTTCCTTTCTTTACTCTTGTAGAGAATTTTTTTTTTTTTTTTGTTGAAAAAAATGAAGTTCAGTTTGCTAGCACTTTGCTACAAGCTGCTGCAACCCTGTTGTTAACCCTTCAAGGAATCTGGGGGCAATCATGTTTAAGAATGTGAGAATTTTCTTATATTATTTTTATTTTCCTAGAAAAACCAAATCAACAGTATCTGAGATAATCCTACATTGAGGGCATTGATATTTATATTATGAACTTTTTTAGTATTTATATTAGATTTATTTTTGTAACTTGGAGTTCTATCATTATCTGAATCAAAATATTATTTTTACCTTGAATTGCATTCCATCATTGGCTTACTAGTAAATCGAAGGTGATACAAGCAAATTCCCAGTTTAAAGAACAATTTATGTTCATTTTGTGTTTTGGTCTTAGGTGGGGATTTGGTTGATTTGGAGGAGAGTGTGTTGTATCACCTCTTAAGGCTGGTTGATAAGGAGGGGAATTTGTTGAATTACCTCTTGGGCTGAGAGAACTAGAAAGAAGAGAACGACTTCAGTAGTTTAAGGCGATGAATATTATGTTTTCTTGGTAGGCAGCTTCTGAAGGCTCAAAGTGTGAAAGGAGTGAAAAGTGGTTTGCAGAGGTAGGGCTAGAAGTAGGCCAAGCCAAGTCAGGCCACGCCTTAGCCCGAGCTCAGTCCAAAACTTTTTATGGGCTTCGGGCTAAGTTTGGGCCCAAATATTTTTTCAAAAATTAGGTGCCATTGTGACTAGGACTTATACTCTTTCCTAGAGTCAGGTGTGTGATGCATGTGAGCCTCTTGTAGAGTCATGCTTATCAAGAAACTAATCATGGAAGAGTAGCGTGAGTCAAAATAAGGCACAAAGAGATGGAATAGATCAGGAATTTATGGAAAAGTATGGTTGCTTGATGGCGAAATCATAACCCTGAGAACAAGTGCTTATGATGGTATTTAGGTGCTGAAGGGGTTAGATATGTTTGTTGTGGACCTCATTTGAAATTGGCAAGGCTAATAGGCCTTGGTAAAATTGGTGGGTATATCTTGTCACTAGTGGAGATCTCTTTTCCTTCTAAACTTGCCAATTTGCTTCTTCAAGGAAGTGAATATTACGAGGGCTATTATGAGGTCAGGAGAGATAGACTAACGTAGTTTTCATTATTAGTGAATGGTGAAAACCTGTGAATTGGGAAACCATAATATTAGTTACGTTACTTGATTTCATCAATTCTTGTTCTATTTCTCTCTACCAACTGGATGAGACGATAGCTACAGGAGACATGGGGTGGGGCTTCACCAATTTTTTCACTTCCTGACTGATGTTCTTGGTTGTTTAAGTTTGAAAACTGATATGAATCCAGTACTGTCCTGGAAATTCTGATTCATCTCTGGTTTGTGGTCTTGGGCAAGGGCCTCGTTTGTGATGCCTTTAGGAGTTGGAGTGGAGATTGAATAGGAAAAGATGTTATTTGAAAGGCAAAAGAAGAAACCTGGAGGAAAGCATTCCATTTGTTGCACAGAATTTTTGTTGGCATTAGGAGGATCTGGAAAGCTGTGATATTCACTAAATGAAGGTGAATGTTAATAAGGCTCTTCTAGTTACTTTTTTGGCTCTCATCTAGAGCTTGGAAGGTACATGACCCATGATCTTTTGCTACTTGGCAAGATTGGACTAGAGGAAATAAATCTAGAAGCCCATCATAAAAAAAGCACGTTACAAGTTGGTTTTAGAAAGCCAAGAGATGGTTTTGATTTGGGCCTCTGTGGCTCTTCTATTATAATTTGCCTTTGCCTTGATTGACTGCTGTCTGTTTGCCACCTCAGGATTTCATTTTACTGACAACTAATATTCATCTGATCTCAAAAAGAATATAGGAAACACTACCATGGAATCCAAGGTTTATGACAATACAAGTAATAATTTCTTCATGATTAATGAATCCGAGTGAACCACTTGCTTGGTAGATAAGTGAGTAATAAAAGAAAAGCTTTAGCTTTTTACGTTTATGAGGCTAGATTTCCATGAATTTTACTTGTTCATATGTTTAATCTCTTGCTCGGGTCTGGCTAATTCATGTGCGCATTAATTGGTCGTTTAAAGTATTAGACTGTTAGTTTGTACACGTTTATACTTGCTATATATATATATATATATATATATATATATATATAGAGAGAGAGAGAGAGAGAGAGAGAGAGAGAGAGAGAGAGAGAGAGAGAGAGAGAGAGACTTGTTTTGGCCATCGCTAACACAACGGCCATTTGCAGATCTATGCTGCTGCTTTTTTTTTTTCTTTCTTTTTTTTTTTTTTCCCTCATCTTTGGCCATCGCTAACACAAATGGCCATTTGGGGATCTATGCCGCTGCTTTTTTATTTTTTTGGAAAACTCTTTTTTGGCAATACCTTTGTTTAGATGGTTCTTGCTGTGCAAGACTAATGCAGATGTTGAGAACAGGAATTGGGCAGGACAACACTGAGCGCAAGCACTTGAGTTGCCAAACCCATCTCTTGGAAGAAAGGTAATGTTAAAATCTAATCGTGGGAAAGATGCATTCCAAAACCAGGTATTGTTGAATAGCTGTACTTTGTGCTGATCTTTTGCTTCATTCCCAGGACGACAATGCTTTTGTATTTGCTATCAACAGGCCAGCTAGGCAAGTGAGTGGATAATTTGGCGTATATACTTGTAACGTTTCAAGCCTATCTACTGATCCAATTAATTCATTAACGGACCAAAATGACGTGATGCAAAAACTCGAGTGGGAGTTAATGGGTAGACAGTAGACTTGAATTATAAGCATATAATACTTTCTTTTTTATTCAATGTGAAACTATTTTTGGGGTGTTATAATCTTTCCTTTTTTCACAAGCTAGCCAGAATTTAGCCCTTGAGCCGTATTGTTGGTGCTACAAAGATAGCTCCACACCTGCTAGACCCATCCAATGTGGGACTATTTTTGGATATTAGGGGTGTTATTGTAATATTCTGAACCTGAAAGTCTTGAAATTTCATTTTAAACATGTTTTTATTATTAGTTTAGTCTTCTAATGTAAATGATTTGAGTAAAATCTTAAAAAAATATGAAAGCTGAAATTTAAAGTTATTTTGAGTTTCCTCCATGATCCTTCCAAAAAGCTAATAAAATCAGTTATTTGGGCTTATAATTGAAGTTTTTGTAATGATTTCAATGCTTATTGTTTTTGATCCTTGGGAGAGGTTGGAATAAAAATTTTGGAGTTAGAATACCCTAAAATAACCTTTGGAAATGATTTTATGTGGTTAGCTGGCTCTAAAGCCACCTAACTTATAATTTTAGGGACGTTAGCTAGCTCTAGAGCCAGCTAACGCATGAATTTAGGACGTTAGCTGGCTCTATAGCCAGCTAACGCATGATTTTTGAACGTTAGCTGGCTCTAGAGTCGGCTAACGTAGGATTTTGAACTGTTTTTTTGAAAGTAGTCGACTCTAGAGTCGAATACTTAGCAAAAACTCTTTGTAAAACTGATCCGGGACAGTTTTTAGCCACAGTAGTCGACTTTAGAGCTGACTACCGTGAAAAATTTTTCTGTAAAAAAAGCTAGAAACCAATTTTATCCAAAATAGTCGACTATTTAGTCAACTACTTTGGGAAATATCTCTGTAAAAGTGGTTTGGGACCAATTTTAGCCACAGTGTGATCGACTACTGTAGGAAATTTCTCTGTGGAATTGGTATGAGACCAATTTCGCTATTGTTAATCGGTATTTTAATCGACTAATGAATAAAAATTAAGAACTTCCTAGGAGGTCACCCATCGCTCTCACCTAAACACGCTTAACTTTAAGTTTTGGTGGATAAAAATCTTCTGTGGAATTTGTTTGAGACCCATATCACTCTCATTAGCTAGTATACATGCTGTCTAATATGTGGGTAACCCTGTCGTTCATCTGATAACGGAATTTGACCAGGGGAATTAACAAAAATTTAACCAGAGGCAAAAGTAAAATTTGATAAAAAGTCATTTGAGATTTGATTAAGGGCAAAATGGAAAAAAGAATCGAAGGACAAAAATACTAGGCAGAGAGAAAGCCATGTGGACTTTAAAAAGCGTAATTTAAGAGTGGAGAGGGGTAAAATAGAAATCTTCAAGGGCATTAAAAACTCATCTTCTTTCCTTATCCCTTAAGCCATCGTAAGAAAAGAAAGAAAAGAGGAAGGAAAAAAGGGAAGAAAGAAGAAATGTTCAGCCAGCCATGGGAAAGAAGGAGAGAAGAGGAAAAAGAAAAGAAAAAGAGAAAAAGAAGAGAAAAAGAGGAAGATAAGAAAAAGAAGAAAATTTGATGGTTTAACCATTTTTGTTAAGATAAGTTCAAACCTTTCTAAGATAGAGAATGATGTTAAAATCTCATGATTCAGATGTATATGAAGTGATAGCATGAATATGTTATAAATCTTTGAGTATGTTAGAGATTGAGGAATATTATGCTAAGATGCTAAGGCATAAAGCATGCATGCATAGTTTCATGAAACCCTCAGTGCATGTGACCCTAATAATGCACGTATGATGACTTAGGCCAAGAGATTGGTTCAAGGGAGCCAGAATAGGAGAAATAACAGCTATAGCAGTGTGCTAGCAGTTAAGGTAAGTGGGTTTCTCATCTAACTTTGTGAAATATTTTATAATAGTATAGTAATATTTTGCTACACAATAGAGTGTAACATGTTAAGTATAATATCTTCAGTAGTCAAATATGGGAAATAATAACTCGGTTATAATGTTATTATATTTTTATAGCATGTTTTAAAGCAAAGCATGAGTTTAAAGAATAAGTATAGATTTACAGCATGTTTTAAAGCAAAGCAAGGGTTTCAGAAAAAGTATGAGTTTCAGCAAAGCATGAGTTTTAGAACAAAAAGGTATAAGTTTCAATAAAGCATGAGTTTTAGAAAAGAAAAGGAAATATGGGCTATAGCATGTTTTAGAGCAAAATATAAAGTTTCATGAAAAGTATTACCTGGATAAAACATATGTTTTAGTAAAGATGGGATTTACTTTCCAAATTTATGTTTCAAAGAGATGCATGGGCATGCATGAATATCAATGTTTCAAAGAAAATATAGCTGGTTATATATTGGATTATAAACTTATATTGGAGTATTTTTACTGCATAAGCATAAAGAGCATGAGGCCATCTATGGGGTTGATCACCCTGTAGACTGTGCCATAGCATGAGCATTACACACACTATTATAGCCGGTACCTCCTTGCTACTCGATCATGCTATAATCCCGAGGTCAGGGGGAGTACAAGCTAGATCAGCCCAGTGGGGCAGATTGCAAGCAGCCCAGTGAGGCAAAAATCACAGCTCGGTAATGAGCTAGGTTACTATATAGCCTGAGGGGCTCAGAGATATAGGCCTATGGAGGAGGCAAGCAGAAGGCTCAGGAAAAAGGAGCAAACTCATATCTGGGGTGAACCGCATATGTGAGGGGTGCCATGTGGTACGGGGATCCTTGGCGCTCAGTACACTCACCCACTGAGAGTACACCTATAGGAGGGCAACTGTAGGGATGTACCTTTATGGTAGCACACTCAGCCCAGCATCATGAAATTTTGTAAATGTGATATTTCTTTATTTAAGTTATATTATTAGAAGCATAAGCTAACTATTAAGTTAACTTATCTCATTTATAAAGATTTCTGTATCTATTGTAGTATGTTTATGGGTTTTATAATGTGGTTCTCAGCTTTTCCCCATTGTTAGATGGTTATCCAGTCACTGAGACTTAGGTCTTACCCCTCTATCGTTAACATTTTTGGATTTCAGATCAGAGATAGCAGGTTGACCCTGAAAAGCATGGAAGTGACTTGGGTTGTTAATTATTGGATTGTATATGTATTTGAAATGGATATGGATGAATTTGTATGACTGTAACCCTATGATGTATTTTGGACTTGAGTGGATATGAAAAATGATTATCATTATAGAATAAATTTGTGAATATAATCTGGATATTAGCATTGAGATGAGACTATATTGCCTAGAATCATGGGATGGATAGTGTGGAAATCTATTTTATCTGAGCAGAGTGAAATAAATTGTGAATGATATGTTATAAACAGTATGAATGAAATGAGTAGGTCAAAGTTTTTAACAGGTACAGTATTTTAGTGCATGTAACTTATGACAATTAGATAAGGATCGCTGGGGTTTTATAATGCTTAGCATAAAGACTAGCAGATCTTTACCTAATTTTCATAAGAAATCATGCCGTCGGGAAGGAGGCCGATAAGTTTTTGGTATCAGAACCTCGGTATTAGATCTTAAGGGCATAAGCATGAGTCTAGCATAGTGAGTATAGTTTTAAATGATGAATCTGATCAAATGAAATGTGTTTTGTAGAATGGTTAACACAAGGTCAAGCAAGGAAGGAGAGCAGTCCTTAGGGAGAGGCAGGGGTCAAGGTAGACCCAGATGGATGAGTAGGGGAGCCCAGCCCAGTAGAGTATTTTCTAGTGATTCACCATCTGATGGTGCAGGGGTGAATATACCTCAGGAGCATCTGTATGAGTCTCCTTCACTATCCACTACCCCAGTGCTAGTGAACCCATCCGAGGCACAGACTCAGGGGCCGAGTATGCCAGACTTGATGGGGATGATCACTCAGGCAGTGGTAGTAGTAGTGACCTCTAGTTCCAGTTTACAGTCTAGAAATCTTGAGGCAGAAAGAAATGTAGAGAGAGCTAGAAAGTTGGGGGCTCTAGAGTTCTAGGGAACTACTGACCCCATTCAGGCTGATTCATAGCTTCAGAAAACAGAAAGGGTCTCTGAGGTGATGAAATGCTCTGAGGAGCAAAGGTTGAGCATTGCAACCTTTTTGTTAGAGGGCCTGGTGGAGATCTGTTAGTAGTAGGCAGCCACAAGGGGTAGAGATGACCTGTGAGAGGTTTAAGAAGAAGTTCTATCAGCAATATTATTCAGAGGTGTATAAAGATCAGAAGAGGAGAGAATTTCTTATTTAGCCTAGGGGAAGATGTCTATAGCTGAGTATGAGGCTACCTTTATTGAGTTGTCCCGATTTGCTGAAGCCCTAGTAGTGGATGAGAGGGAGAAATGTAGGCTATTTCAGGATGGATTAAACCTCCCAATCAAGGCTAAGACTAGCATGCAGTGTTATGGTAGTTATTCTGAGCTGGTGCAAGGGGCTCTCAGGGCAGAGGAGATAGAAAAGGAGTTCCTTAGTAGGAGGCAGGAGAGGTCAAAAAGGGGTGCACCTAGTTTCCCTTCAGGTGCAAGAGGAACTCAGCAGTTCAAGAAGCCCCAGAGGGCAGGACAATTTAGTTCCAGTTACAGAGCTCCTGTAGATGTTAGCAGAGGAGCAGCATTTGTGTCAGTATCTAGTCCTGCCCAAAGGAAGTCAGTATATGGAGGGGTACCTCAGGCTGCTAGTAGTAGGGTGGCAGGAGAGATAAGAGATCAAAGCCGCTCCTTTGGTAGTGGGAAAACTCTATCCCAGTGCAATGTCTGTGGGAAGATGCACTTTGGGGAATGTAAGAGAGGTATTAGGGGATGTTATATCTGTGGTCAGATGGACCACTTGAAGAGAGATTGTCCCAAGAGGGTGCAAGGCAGCGATCATCCTCAAGGCAGCGATCATCCTCAAGGATCAGCTGCACCTAGGGGACAGCCTATTCGAAGAGGAGATGGTAGTATCCCAGCTTCAACCAATCAGATGAGGTCTAGTGCTAATCAGCAAGGGATGATTCCTAATGTTCCAAGGGCTGAAGCTAGAGTTTTTGCAATGACTAGGCAAGAGGCTTAGGTCAACCCAGATGTGGTGATAGGTATATTACCCATTTGTAATTCTGATGCTTATGTTTTAATTGATTCTGGATCTACGCATTCATTTATAGCAGTAGATTTCGTCAAACATCTAAATAAAGCTGTGAGTTTATTGGGTAATCAGTTGGTAATATCTATGCCAATAGGAAAGCCTTTCATTGCAGACCAGGTGTATAAAGATTGTGTCATTTTAGTAGATGGCCAAGAATTGTTAGCAAGCCTGATTCCATTAAATCTAAAAGAATTTGATGCCATCTTGGGGATAGATAGGTTATCAATGCATAGGGCCAAAGTAGATTGTTCAAAGAAAGAAGTAGTATTTCTTACCTCAGATGGTAGAGAGATTTATTTTGTAGGAGAAAAGAGAGTGTTGCTATCAAGTGTGATTTCAGCCTTGACAGCTAGCAGAATGCTAAGAAAAGGGTATGAAGCCTATCTAGCTTGTGCTGTGAATTTAGAGGATAATGGTCCAAAGCTATCTGATATTTCGATGGTATATGAATTTTTAGATATATTTCCTGAGGAGTTACCAGGATTGCCACCAGACAGAGAGATAGAGATCAGTATAGACTTGATCCCAGATGCTAGATCTATAGCCAAGGCAGCCTATAGAATGGCTCTAGTAGAATTAAAGCTAGCTAAAAGTCCAGCTTTAGGAATTACTTGATAAAGGGTTCATTAGACCTAGTGTTTCACCATGGGGTGCACCTGTGTTGTTTGTAAAGAAGAAAGATGGTACCTTGTGTTGCCCAGCTAAGCAACCCAAGAGGGGGGGTGAATTGGATTCTTTTTAAAATTTTAAATAATGATGTGCAATACTTGCAAAGTTATAAGTGTGAGTGAAAGTGCAGTGATAAATTTGAAATACATAGTAAGAACAGTGGAAGGGACACACAAACACAAAGGTTTCTAGTGGTTCGGTGCTAACACTTGCATCTACATCCACTCCCCAAGAATTCCTTGGGAATTTTCATCACTAATCGTTCTCCAACAATTACAACCTAGCTTACTTAGCTAGTTTCTTGTTTCCAGGCACAAGTAAGCCTTTACAACCACCAATTAAGGGTTTAGCACACCCCTCACAAGTTTCAACCAAGTTGAAACTCAACAAGATACAATAAGATATAAGTTCAGCAAGAATAGCTCCTTAATGAGTAAATAAATACAATAAAGAGCACTTTATAGATTTGAAGCCTTTTTTCCTTAAATGAGCTTCTCTTCTTTGAATGCTTGGAGTTAAGAGCACTTGATGAAGCTTCAGGAGTGGTTGGTGGGAGCTTTGAATGAGCTTCAATGGATTTTCAAACTTCAGCTACAGTGATTTTTGAAAACTGGAGCAGGCTGAATTTTCTTTAGATTTGGCTTGATAAATCTCTCTTTTTCACACTTGTAATTCTTCAAAAATCCACTTAACTTCTTGCTAATCCATTCTATTAACTTGTATTTATAGTTAGTTGAGGGATTAGACCGTTGGAATAGCCGTTTCCGAACGTTGGAATGTCAGAACTAGCCGTTGGGCAAGTTCCCAGGGCGTTAGTCGACTCCAAAGCCGACTAACCTGGGATTTTTCTCATCCCAGGCTGAGTTAGTCGGCTCTAGAGCCAACTACCTTGTGCCAGACCACTGTGTGGTCACAGTAGTCGGCTCTAGAGCTGACTAACACATAGTTTTTCTCTGTAAAAACTTCTGTGACACATTTTTGACTTGATAACTCACATGTGGGTCAACTAAGGGCTTCATTCTTCCATTCCAAGTTGCCGCGGGAGTTGACCAAAGTCTCCAAAACTTGAAAAATTGCTCCATGGACTTGAAAAACCATTGAATCTTGAACTTTCTACACTTGGTAATTTTGCCAAAGATCTGAGTTTTACTTAATCTGACCTTGAGTCATTCTTCTCAGATACTGGAATTCTCTCTTGAACTATATACTGATTTTGACATTTGGAATCCGTTTAGATATTCTTGATGACTCTTGTATACCTGCAAGTCACATTGATCTACACCAAAATCATCAATAACCTACTTAATTATTTTGTGATCATCAAAATCAATGCAGGATCAACACCTTGAGGTTATGCATAGACTATAGACAGCTCAACAAGGTGACCATTAGAAATAATTATCTCTTGCCAAGGATAGATGATTTGTTTGATCAGCTTCAGGGGGCAGCAGTGTTTTCAAAGATTGACCTTAGATCTGGATATCATCAATTGAAAATAAAGAAAGAGGATGTACCAAAGATTGCTTTCAGGACCAGATATGATCATTATGAGTTTTTGGTGATGCCTTTTGCCTTGACCAATGCCCCAGCTACTTTTATGGGATTAATGAATCAGGTGTTTCAAAAATTTTTAGATAAATTTGTGATAGTGTTCATTGATGATATTCTGATCTTTTCTAAAAGCAGAGATGAGCATGAACAACATTTGAGGACAGTGTTGCAAATCTTAAAGGAGAAGCAGTTGTATGCCAAGTTGAGTAAAAGTAAATTTGGTTAGATGAGGTTAAATTCTTGGGACATGTGATATCAGCTAAGGGTATTATGATAGACTCTCAGAAAATAGAGGCAATAGTGAATTGGGAAGCACCTACAAATCAGACAGAGGTGGGAAGTTTCTTGAGCTTGGCAAGATACTATAAAAGATTTATAGAAAACTTCTCTATCATAGCTTCACCCATGACTAAACTGCTAAGAAAGAATATTAAATTTGAATGGTTTAGTGAATGTCAGGAAAGTATGGATGAATTGAAGATAAGATTGACCTCAGCTCCAGTACTTACACTCCCAGATAATAACAATGATTATGTGATATATAGTGATGCCTCTTTCAAGGGTTTGGGGTGTGTATTGATGCAAAATGGGAAGGTGATTGCCTATATCTCTAGACAATTAAGGTCTCATGGAAAGAATTACCCTACCCATGATATAGAATTAGCAGTAGTAGTATTTGCATTAAAAGTATGGAGACACTATTTATATGGGATGAAGTGCCAGATATTTACAGATCATAAAAGCCTAAAGTATATCCTAATACAAAAAGAATTGAATCTCAGGCAAAGGAGATGGATAGAGTTGATAAAAGACTATGACTGCACTATAGAGTATCACCCAGGGAAAGCTAATGTAGTGGCTGATGCATTGAGTCGGAAGTCTACAGTAACCTTAGCTTCCATTAGAGCAGTGCAGTTACCCCTGATGTTAGAATTGAGAGAGTTAGATGCAGAATTGGCAGCAGATAGTTCAGGAGCCTTACTAGCAAATTTCAGAGTCAGACCAATGTTGCTTGAGGAAATAAGAGATGCTCAAGTGAGGGATCCGCAGTTACAGAAAGCTAAGGAACTAGTTCAGATGGATCCCAGTCAGAATTTTCAATCAAGGATGATGGTATGATATTATTCAAGGACCGAATATGTATGCCAGCAATAAAATCATTAAAGGAGCAAATTTTAGAGGAAGCCCATAGTTCAGCCTATGCTATGCATCCAGGAAGCACTAAGATGTTAGAACTATTAAGCAAAATTATTGGTGGCATGGGATGAAAAGGGAGATAGCTGAATTTGTTTCTAAATGTTTAGTATGCCAGCAAATTAAAGCAGAACATCAGAGTCCAGCTGGCAAAATGCAGCCACTATTTGTATCTGAATGGAAATGGGAGTACATCACCATGGATTTTGTTGTAGGTCTCCCAAAGACAAGGAGAGGTAATGATTCTATTTAGGTGATGTAGATAGATTGACAAAATCTGTCCACTTTTTGCCCATCCAGATTTCATTTACCTTGGACAGATTAGAAAAATTATATGTGAATGAAATTATAAGTAGACATGGGGTACAGTATCAGTTGTATTAGATAGAGACATAAGGTTCACTTCTCATTTTTGGGCAGAGTTGCAAAAAGCTTTAGGCACTAAGTTGAGATTTAGTACAGCATTTCATCCTTAAACTGATGGGCAGTCTGAGATGACCATTCAGACGTACAGCATTTCATCCTTAAACTGATGGGCAGTCTGAGATGATCATTCAGACACTGGAAGATATGCTAAGAGCATGTGTCATTGAATTCTCACATTGATTGAGTTTGCATATAATAACAGTTATCATTCTAACATTGATATGACACCTTATGAAGCTTTATATGGAAGAAAATATAGAACTCTAGTGTGCTGGGATGAGGAAGGTGAAAGGAGGTTGCTAGGCCCAGAGTTGATGCAGCTCATAGCAAATCAGGTTAGAATTATTAGAGCTAAATTAAAGACAGCCCAAGATAGACAAAAGAGCTATGCAGATAAGAAGCATAGAAATGTAAAATTTGAAGTAGGAGATAAGGTATTCTTGAAGGTATCTCCTTGGAAGGATATCATGAGATTTGGGAAGAAAAAAAAATTAAGTCCCCGATACATTGGACCTTATGAGATTATTGAGAATGTTGAAATACTTACATATAGATTGGCCTTGCCACCAGAACTTTCTCAAATTCATAATGTGTTCCATGTATCAATGCTTAGGATGTGCCAGATTCCTCTCATGTGCTTCAGTCAGAGCCAATAGAATTATAGAAAGATTTATCTTATGGAATAGAACCAGTGCAGTGACAGAATCATCAGAGAGAGGAAGCTACATGGGAGAGAGAGGATGAGATGAAATTGAAGTACCCTCATCTGTTCCAAGCTGAAGGTAGCTAAATTTTGGGGATGAAATTTTTTAAAGGGGGGAATATTTGTAATATCCTGAACATGGAAGTCTTAAAATTTCATTTTAAACATATTTTTATTATTAGTTTAGTCTTCTAATGTAAATGATTTGAGCAAAATCTTGAAAAAATGTAAAAGCTGAAATTTGAAGTTATTTTGAGTTTTCTCCCTGATCCTTCCAAAAAGCTAATAAAATCAGTTATTTGGGCTTGTAATTGAAGTTTTTGTAATGATTTCAATGCCTACTTATTGTTTTTGATCCTTGGGAAAGGTTGGAATAAAAATTTTAGAGGTTAGAATGCCCTAAAATAACCTTTGGAAATGATTTTATGTGGTTAGCTGGCTCTAAAGCCAGCTAACTTATAATTTAGGGACGTTAGCTGGCTCTAGAGCCAGCTAACACATGAATTTAGGACATTAGCTGGCTCTAGAGCCGGCTAACGCATGATTTTTGAACGTTAGCTGGCTCTAGAGTCGGCTAACGTAGGATTTTGAACTGTTTTCTTGAAAGTAGTCAACTCTAGTTAGCAAAAACTCTCTGTAAAACTGATCCGGGATAGTTTTTAGCCACAGTAGTCAACTTTAGAGCCGACTACTATGGAAATTTTTTCTGTAAAAAAAGCTGGAAACCGATTTTATCCAAAATAGTCGACTATTTAGTCGACTACTTTAGGAAATATCTTTGTAAAAGTGGTTTGGGATCAATTTTAGTCACAATGTGGTTGACTACTTTAGAAAATTTCTTTGTGAAATTGGTATGAAACCAATTTCCCTCTTGTTAGTCGGCATTTTAGCCGACTAATGAATAAAAATTAAGAACTTCCTAGGAGATCACCCATCGCTCTCATCCAAGCACGCTTTACTTTGAGTTTTGGTGGATAAAAATCTTCTGTGGAATTGGTTTGAGACCCATATCACTCTCATTAGCTAGTATCTATGCTGTCTAATAGGTGGGTAACCCCTGTCGTTCATCTGATAACGGAATTTGACCAGGGGCATTAATGAAAATTTGACCAAGGGCAAAAGTGAAATTTGATAAAAAGTTATTTGAGAGTTTGATTAAGGGCAAAATGGGAAAAAGAATCGAATGGCAAAAATACTAGGCAGAGAGAAAGCCATGTGGACTTTAAAAAGCATGACTTAAGAGTAGAGAGGGGTAAAATGAAAATTTTCAAGGGCATTAAAAACCCATCTTCTTTCCTTATCCCTTAAGCCATCGTAAGAAAAGAGAGAAAAGAGGGAGGAAAAAGGGAAGAAATAAGAGAGGTTCAGCCAGCTGTTGGAAAGAAGAAGAGAAGAGGAAAAAGAAAAGAAAAAGAGAAGAAGAAGAGAAAAAGAGGAAGAGAAGGAAAAGAAGAAAACTTGATGGTTTAGCCGTCTTTGTTAAGGTAAGTTCAAACCTTTCTAAGATAGAGAATTATGTTAAAATCTCATGATTCAGAGGTATATGAAGTGATAGTATGAATATATTGTAAATCTTTGAGTATATTAAAGATTAAGGAATATTATGCTAAGATGCTAAGGCATAGAGTATGTATGCATAGTTTCATGAAACCCTCAGTGCATGGGACCCTAATAATGCATGTATGATGACTTAGGCCAAGAAATTGGTTCAAGGGAGCCAGAACAGGAGAAATAGCAGCTGTAGCAGTGTGCTAGCAGCTAAGGTGAGTAGGTTTCTCATCTAGTTTTGTGAAACATTTTATAATAGTATAGTAATATTTTGCTACACAATAGAGTGTAACATGTTAAGTATAGTATCTTCAGTAGTCAAATATGGGAAATGAGAATCCGGTTATAATGTTATTATATTTTTATAGCATGTTTTAAAGTAAAGCTGAGTCTAAAGAATAAATATGGATTTACAGCATATTTTAAAGCAAAGCATGAGTTTTAGAAAATGTATGAGTTTCAGCAAAACATGAGTTTTAGAACAAAAAGGCATAAGTTTCAGTAAAGCATGAGTTTTAGAAAAGAAAAAGGAAACATGGGCTATAGCATGTTTCAGAGCAAAATATAAAGTTTCATAAAAAGTATTACCTGGATAAAACATATGTTTTAGTAAAGATGGGATTTACTTTCCAGATTTATGTTTCAAAGAGATGCATGGTCATGCATGAATATCAATGTTTCAAAGAAAGTATAGCTGGTTGTATATTGGATTATAAACTTATATTGGAGTATTTTTACTGCATAAGCATAAAGAGCATGGGGCCATCTATGGGGCTGATCACCCTGTACACTGTGCCATAGCATGATTGTACATACTATTATAGCCGGTACCTCCTTGCGACTCGATCGTGCTATGATCCCAAGGCCAGGGAAAGTATAAGCTAGATCAGCCCAGTGGGGCAAGAATCACAGCTTGGTAATGAGCTAGGTTACTATATAACCTGAGAGGGCTAAGAGATATAGACCCATGGAGGGGGCAAGCAGGAAGCCTAGGAAAAAGGGGCAAGCTCACACCTGGGGTGAACCGCACATGTGAGGGGTGCCATGTGGTGCGGGGATCTTCGGTGCTCAGTACACTCACCCACTGAGAGTACACCTGCAGGAGGGCGACTGTAGGGATGTACCTTAGTGGTAGCACACCCAGTCCAGCATCATGAAATTTTGTAAATGTGATATTTCTTCATTTAAGTTATATTATTGGAAGCATAAGCTAACTATTAAGTTAACTTATCTCATTTATAAAGATTTTTGTATCTATTGTGGTATGTTTATGGGTTTTATAATGTGGTTCTCAGCTTTTTCCCATTGTTAGATGGTTATCCAGTCACTGGGACTTAGGTCTTACCCCTCTATCGTTGATATTTTTGGATTTCAGATCAGAAATAGCAGGTTGACCCTGTAAAGCATGGAAGTGATTTGGGTTGTTAATTATTGGATTGTATATGTATTTGAAATGGATATGGATGAATTTGTATGACTGTAATCCTATGATGTATTTTGGACTTGGGTGGATATGAAAAATGATTCTCATTGTAGAATAAATTTGTGAATATAATCTGGATATTAGCATTGAGATGAGACTATATTGCCTAGAATCATGAGATGGATAGTGTGGAAATCTATTTTATCTGAGCAGGGTGAAATAAATTATGAATGATATGTTATAAACAGTATGAATGAAATGAATAGGTCAAAGTTGTTAACAGGTATAGTATTTTAGTGCATGTAACTTATGACAATTAGATAAGGATCGCTGGGACTTTATGGTGCTTAGCATAAAGACTAGCAGATCTTTACCTAATTTTCATAAGAAATCATGCCGTCGGAAAGGGGGCCGATAGTTATAATCTTTTTTCTTCCCACAAGTTAGCCAAAATCTAACTCATGAATTGGATCGTTGGTGCTACAAGAATAGCTCCACACTTGCTGGTCCAATTAACTCGTAGCGGATCGAAATTATGTAGCTCAAAAACTCGATTAAAAGTTAATGGGTAGCTAGTGAACTTGAGTTATAGGCATATAATACTTTTTTTTCCATTCAACATGAAACTATTTTTGGAGTATTGCAATACTACTCATCTTATCAGGTGAAGCACTGAATTTCAACATGGATGTTTTGTTATAGATCATTTAAAATAGCCAAATTTAACAATTTGACGAGGTGCTTACTAATCATCAATTAAAAGAAAAGAAGAGGCAATAGGATCCATTACCATGTGAAATATTTTGACCTGTCATTCAATCTGTAGAATCATGTGGAATTCTGCAGAAATATTCTTTTACGTTGCTGCTTAGCCTTTAGCATATTCTGTGTTTATTTCAACTTTCCAGGATATTTCAGGGTTTATTTTGCAAGGTTGCTGTTTCTATGTTTTTGTTTCCTCGCAAGTTAGTGAAATGCCACATGGGGATTGATGTGGAGAACAGCATTCACACAAAACTTTGCCCGTCTCTCAGCTTCTGTTTTCACTCTTTTTTTTTTTTTTTAATGCAGCAAATCCTTGCTTCTAAAGGCTCTGAAGTTTTCACAAATAATTTCATAAAACAAAATGGTTTCATTGTCCATGTTCTTCAGTCTCATTCATTTTTCTTCTTCGATTTTTTATGCAAGAACATAAATTAAAAGCAATATCAAACAGGCCCTTTTCATGCTTTCTATCTCCTTATAATAGAAAGAGAAACAGAAGGCAAAGCAAATTTGCACTATATTTCAAATAATTGTTAGATCAAGGACAACTGGGTAAAGGAGAACAACAGGGAAAGGGAAAGAAAGAACAAACAGAATGCAAACATGTCTTGTTCAGAAAATTTGTACGTGCATTCTTCATCGACGACTTTCTTCCAGCATTGTATATCTGTGATCAACTTGTGAATGCTTGGAGAAATCATGAAAATTTTTAAGCTACTAACTAACATTTCAGTGTAGAATTCTTTTCATTTTTTTTCCCTCATGATGTTTTTGCATTATCTTTTGGATATATATGTTTTGAGTGGCATATCCTCCTAATTTAACCCTGAAGTGCTCGTTTTCTGTTGTTGAATGCTCGGGACATGGCACGACAAACAGTTATTAGTTCTGTCAAGATAGAGTGTAGCACAGGCAAAGATTTCTCTGAAACAAGACTATGAGGTCTCAGAATGTGATCGTAGATTTAAGGAACTTGAGAGATCAAATTGAGGAAGCTAGAGTGGATGATTCTCTGGATTTTGTGCTTTCCAAGAAAGTGGAGCGTGCTTTGCTGGTTAATCTGTTCACAGCTTGGGCACCAGTGTCCTATGACTATACTTTGGATTTAGAAGGTGAAAGCAGCCAACGTGTTACTTTGAAATGCACTAGTTTTTGCCATTACTAGCCGTAGAAGAATCACTGCTATGAAATCATTTATGTTAAAGAGTATAATATTCTCAAAATAGTTCTACATCGAATGGAAAAGAAAAGATTTAAAACTTATAACTTAACTTCATCTACTGCCAATTAATTTTCATTTAAATTTTTAAGATCATGATCTATTAACAGGTTAGTTGAACCGGCAGATGACCTTAAATGGACTTAAGGCGATCTCCTTTCCATGTCATCCTAATTTCTAACTCTTCTTACTCAATACTTGATGCATATAAAAGGAAAAATAAAGCACCATTTTGCTGAAAATGATGCCACTGGAAGCAAGGGTAAGATTTATCTAGCCTACTTGAATTTCATTCAAATTACCTTGCAATGATATCCCTCATATTACATGAATAAAAGCTGACCTCAGATTAAGTGCAGTGAGATCTAGCAACGGTTAGCTGCCTTTTATTATGTACATTGGAAACAGATGACAACTTAATCGGGCAATCATGAGGCCTCCATAAGTTAACATGAGTTGGTTTTTCTAGTTTTTATTGCCAATTGCTGATTTATTTTTGCATAAAAGAATTTTAAATGCCTCTAAATTTCAGTCAGTCGTTTCCTCCAACACCCGGTTGTCAATTTATGCTGCCAAGCACAATGTGACAAGAATAAAAGATTCTCTCGAGGAATTGCCTGCACCAAAGATAAAGCATCCAAGTTAGATCAATGTTTAAAGAGTAGGTGCCACAAAAATTGGTGCTTTGCATGTGGAAGTCGAAAAAGTTGGACACAATAGGAGACCAGACCTACACGACACACACGCAAAAGGAGTTGGTACTATTTTGGAGGCCCGAGATTAAGAATAAAAGGGAAGAAGCTGCAATCCCCAGAATAACAGGGGAAGGAGCTCGTACATGGACATGGAAAAAAGAACAGGAATCTCAAATCTTCTAAAAGACGGTGCATAAAGGATTGAAATTAGGACATGACTTGAACCATGACCTAATTGCTACAACGACCGCCAGAATCACCGTCATGTTTCACAACCATTTCAACTTTCTAAGCTTAAAGTAGAACTGGAGTCATCATGAAAAAGAAGTGAACAGAAAGGGTTTCAATCAGCCAATTACCTGAAGACCTTAAAAAACTGGTGGGGCCAAGAAATCCTCGGTTATTTGCTGTTCCTCCACTTAGCTCATCATCTAGAGAATATGCTTTTAAGCTAAGATGAAAGCTGCTATCATCAAGATGAGAAGGTCTAGCCTATGAATTATCTGCAAGAATGGAAAGGTTAGTTCTTTTTCTAAAAGGGTTAAAAAGAAGGCAATGCTAGGGACTGCTAAGATCAATTACATGTCTTTTGTAATAGGAGCTCACAATACACTTCTGATACAAGATAAGTAGCTTGCTCAAACCTTAGAAGAAAGTTAACAACCAGTTCAGTAGCAGGAAAAATTAATTCTAACAAAGATGGGGATGCTTCCTATTTTTCCCAATGTGATTCATTTGGTCTGACACTGAAAATCAATTTTGTTTAACTTCTCCGAAGAAAGTGCATAGGATGAACAAGAACAACCCTACTGGAGAAATACTATAAAAAAATGACGATTTCTCAAAGAAAAAAAATTAAAAAAGCAGGATAAAATACTAGATAGGTTTGGTTTGATTCTTCTTCTGTGAGATAATAGGGGGAAAAAATGGTTGTTTCCACCCTTGCATGCTATAATAATTAATAAATCTCCCTCTCATCATGATCCAAGTACCGGGTCCACTCATGTATTGGAGCTTTGATCTCATGAATAAAGGCTAGAGCAGCAAAGTAGATGAGAATAAAAAGAAAACGGGCCTGCCAGCATAAAAATATTATGACAAACTTTGCATC
The DNA here is from genome assembly GCA_017589505.3 of Metroxylon sagu. Lineage (NCBI taxonomy): Eukaryota > Viridiplantae > Streptophyta > Magnoliopsida > Arecales > Arecaceae > Metroxylon > Metroxylon sagu. The sequence continues at coordinate 797,597 of JACVBY030000499.1, read as the reverse complement.
GAAGGATGTGGATCTCTTACCATCAACTTGGACGACGAAGACATCAGTGGAAGGTATCCCTGTAATCCAATATAATAAACTGGGGTGCCATCAGGATAGAACAGTCCATAATTCCTTTCCGAGGTTGGCCCTGGTTTTAAATCTTCATTAAACAGAGCAAAAACATAGATATCAATGGGCACTGATGGCTTCAAGGGTGTGCCTTGATTCATTGCTATCCTTTTTAACAAGTTCCCATTATAAATTGCAGCATTCTCTGGGGTGGCCCCCACCTCATCAGGATCTCCCTTGGATGGCCACCCGGTCTCAGAAATCCTTACATCAATATCTGTGTGGCCCATTGCTTTAATTGCAGCATAAACTGAATCAATCTGAGCATAAAGCATGTTGTCATAATTCAGATTCGTGTTTGGATCAGTGACTCCTGAATTAGGCTGAAAGAGGACATATTCCAATGGGACGTTGTTCGGGTTTGCTTTGTAGGCAAAGTAAGGATAGGCATTTATGAGGAAGGGGGACTTGGCCATAGAATGGAAGTTGAGAAGGGGCTGGAGGTACTCAGCAAGATCCTGGCGGAAAGAGCCTGAGGAAGGAGGGTAGGAGTTCCCCAAGATGTCAAGGGAGTGTGCAGTGGTGACATTGACTTGCTTGTCCAATCCGAGGGCAATTAGAGCTTGGTATACAGATTGCATTGCTGGAAGAAGGTTAGACTTCAAAATGGTGTCATTGCCGGTGAAAACCTCATTTCCGACAGTGATACAGTTGATTTGGGTATGTGGAATGTAAGGCTGGACATGCTGTTGGATCCATGCCTGGGCTTTCATTGAATCTGTCATTGCTGACACATTCTCATTGCCAATCCCAATAATGAACTCAACATTGGTATTGAGGAAGGCACTCAGCACATTCTGGTCAGCATCGTAGAGCTTCACTCTGCTGATGTTAAGGGATCTGAGGAGGCCAGCTACTTGGGTGGGAGAAGGCAGATTGTTGGCAATCTGCCCATAATTGATTCCAATCGTAAGGCCAAGAGTTTGGAGGACTTGGCCTGTAAAAACAATTCTCTGTAACATCAGTAATTCAGTACTAAAGAGCATAACCACTAGATTATTTTTATTTGTTAGACAACCATCATGAGTGATAGATATGTCAAACTTTAGATTAAGAAATGGCTCTGGAAAGGAAGAAGGCAAACTTTAGATTAAGAAATAAAGGAAGCCCATAACATTTGTTAACCTATTTCAGTTGAACACACAGAGAGCTCTTTCTGGAGATAATGCATATTGACGAATGTGGCAGATAAAACTAGAGACAATGAATTCCAGTCTTTTCTTATGACAAGAATCTTGCAACCATATATGTACTACAAACATTTTACATCTCATTAATCTTGAAAAAGGACTTTGAGCGAGATTTCTTTGAAGCTTCCTCAAATGGGAAACAAGGATTTTTCGCATAGTTGGAAGTAAAAGATATCCACTGCTCAGAGAAACCTCTCAATGCTTCACTAGGAAAACATTTGAATTCTTGCAAGGTCCACCATGGTGCAGAGTATTACAGATAGGGAGGCAAAAGATGGGCATCTCTCCAAAAAGATTCTTTCAGAGTGCACTGATGTCAACCATGGACTACACAAGCTGCTAAATATGTTTTGCATCTCTTGGAATTAGAAACTCAATTGTCTACCTCAATAGGATTTAAACCTTACATCTCAGTAAGGAGAATTTTAGAGAGAGACAAGAAAACCATGTACCATTTAATTGGATGACAAAAACCATAACCTAAGGATTTAACCTCAAGCAAATTGCAGCAGTCCAAAGATGTTCTCTGTAAACAAGGAGTTTTATTAAATTTGATGTTATATTTAATTAATAACACAACCTCACAAAGACACCACAAAGGGGAAAAAGAGTGACATTATTCGGCTTCCACCAAACTTTCTAGAAAGTATATTCAATGTTTCAATTGGAGTTATATATTTCCTCATTTTATTACTGAAATAAACCTCCACATGATCATGTGATTGTGGCGGTGCTGAAAAGTTTGACATTCAATTTTATTTTCAATTTGACAATGAATCTGATCATGGTAGTACTTTTTTTAAAAAAATATAATCCAGTCAGTAACCAATACAAGCTTAGCTAGCATGCTACATTTAATTCCAGCTTGTTAACAGACTTAGATCTATAATTAGATTGTAAAGGATTCAGTACATATTTTATATTACTTCATGACTTTCTGGTGACATGATCTTACGCGCAGCCACGTGGTTGTCCACTCCTAGAATTAATTTATCATGAAGTTTATTAAATACTCGAGAATAAAAATAGCATACCATCTGTTTTTCTCTTAAAAAAAAAAAAAAAAAGGAAGCATACCGGAAAACAAACTTGAGAAACTCGAAACTTGATAGGAAAAGATTAGCGAATGATCCAAGCAGAAGCACAAGGAATAATAATAATAATAATAATAATAAAGCACCAGAGAAATTGAGATCTAAAAAATTTCAGGGAAGGAGACAGAGAAGTCGTGGTTTTAATTGACCCCCCCAAATAAAATATTAAGGGGCAGAAAAGAAAAGACGAAGCAAAGCTTTCATTGATTGCTAATTCTCGTCTCAGATCAGGTAAACTGCAACAGCTTTCTCAATTGCTTCTAGTTTCCATTTCTTAGCGGAAACAATAAGAAGCAGCCCAAACTAAACCGATGAGGAACTCGAAGAAACCTAATTTTAGCGAAATAAAAAGAGATCAAAATCCGAATAAAAGAGCCAAAAGAAAATAATCCCAAAAACTAGCGCCATGCAAAATTTGAGAAGTCCAAGCCATAAACAAAAGCCTCCAGAGTTTTTGGCAGCAAAGAATTTATTGCTTCAAAAAATAAAAATAAAAGCAAGCAATGGAAGGCGTTCCGTTCTATCAACGTCGGTTGATCAAGAATTCTAAGAAACCTACATTTATGAAAATTGAATTAAAAAAAGGATCAATCTGAAGCAAAAGAAACATAATAACCTCTCTTTCGCGATGATCATGAAACCTTAAAACTTGTAATCATGGATTCATCTCCTAACATCAAAAAAACACCAACCAATGCACGAGAGGAGTTGTCTAAAAAGATTATAAAAGGTCATGATTTTTTCCAGAGAATCGAGACGAGAGAGAGAGAGAGAGAGGGGGGGGGGGGGGTTGGGACCTGAAAGGAGGAACCAAAAGAGGAGGAGACGAGACCACTGCACCGCCATTGCTTTCCTCTAACCCACCAACCTCGACCTGGATTCCGCTCGTAAACTCCCCCTCTCGATGCCGCACCGAACCCCTTAAGTATGGAACGGAGCCGCCATCAAAAGCCAAAGCGAGTTCAAAAAGGCTCACTACTTAATCCCACCGACACGTGTCGTGCAAACAGGTACAGAGGGGGAGCATTCCGCCACTCCACATGGACTCCGGTGGCAACGAGAGGAAACGGCCAACGCCGCCTCACCGTGACCGACGGATGTCGGTGGCATGGAGACATGGGGAACCCGTGCCACGACGGGCGATGTCGCTCCTCTCCAGTCACCGCCTGTGGTCTCTGAATTAAAAGCGTCCCTCCTCTGGCTCCAGCGCAAGCCTGTGGTCTCTCAGTCCAGGGTGTGAACATCATTAATGATCTCCAGCACTCTCTGCGATGCTCTCCATGGAACCCAGAGGAGGACAGCTCTCGATCATCAGAAGAGGGCCCAGGCTCTTTCGGAAGATTGCTTCTGAACCAGCAAGCACACGAAGCATTCTTCTGGCGAGCGTCATCGTTGGCATTGTACAAACTGACAAATTAGAGCTGTTCCACTCAAGGGATCGCCAGTTCGATGAACTTATATTTAATAATATTATTTAAAGTTTAAAAAAATAAAAACGTCAAGAGAATGAGGTATAAACTATTACCACTATGTTTTAATTGTAACTCTTTTTTTTTTTTTTTTTGAAAAAATAGAGATTTTTATATATATTCTTATATTTTAATTATAATTTATCACTGCATAATAAAAATATTTTAAATAATTATTATTTATGTAAAAATAATAGGATAAGCACTGCTATTTTTATATTTTAATTATGAGTTCTTCATATTTATGTATATATTCGTTTATATATCTTAAAAGCATTTTAAATTTCAGTGGGTAAATTGCCTCCCACTGAATGTAAGATAGATCCGCCCTTGACCATAGCTTTCTTCACCGCAAGAAAACAACTAATATAATATTCTCATCACATTTCCTCGAAGATGAGGGGCAATTGCATTGTGATTGGCATGGACTTCATGGTATCATACCCATGGCAATCAAGGGTTATGAATAACATCTGGCGTCAGTTTTAACCCTTCCTTCCCACCATCGCCAGCCAGCATCTTCCTTGTTATACATCCGTAGCTTATCACTTCCATTATAAGTTTGTTTTAGGTATTCTCTCTCTCAGTTTTGTATAGTTTTCTCATATGTGTATAACTTCTACTACACTTCCCATCCTATGCTTATCTCTGATGGTATCATTTTTTAATCAAGCATCCACAGTTTTCTCATTACTGCCATACACTTTAGATTCCTCGTTCCCAACATTTTGATCCATGCAACATACTATATTAGGTATACAAAATATCATAAGAGAATCAACATGTAGATGTTTAGTATGACTTGCAATTTGGTTAGTTTCTTTCAAAATAATAAGAAGAAGAAGAAGAACAACAACAACAACAAAGAGTATAGTCCATTGACAATGCCAGGGCCCAGCATATTGCATTCAATTTTTTTGGACTATGAAAGCTGAGTCTAATGCTTCCCAAAATGATGCATTCAGTTTAAGTTGAGCAAATAAGTAGAGATTATAGCATCAATTGACCAAAGAAGAAAACAAAACCATGCCAAAGTAATCATAATCCCTATGCAAGTTGACTACTAGTTTCCCCAAAAAAGCTATTATCTTAAAGAATACATCAGCTTTCCTGGCCCATTAACTGGTAATTTACATGAATCATTCACATGAAAAATAAAATCTTATAGTCCATGGCACAAGAGAATTTATGCCCTCCTTGAAGAGCTTATTTGTTTTTCAGAGCTACATGGCCAGGCTTGCAGCTCTCCTGTCCTTTAGTTGGAGCTCCCCAGGAATCCAAAGGCCAAATTACCAAACTAAAGTGTAGGAATATACGCTAATTTGTCCTCAATGCATCTTTGGAAGGTCATCAGATTACCAAACTATTTCTCACTGAAACTATAAAAAGAAAAGCAACGAATTATGAACCAAACATCTAGCTTGGTGCTGATACAAGGAATATGCATGCATGCATGCATACGTATACACGCACACACATACATATACATACGCATATAAGTACATACAGACATATTTACATATATTCTTTTCCTATTTGCTCTGTGCTATCATCACATATTTCTCAAGTCACTGGAACATGTATCTGTCAATTTAAGATCATACAAAGAGAATCTGAATATTGAGGCAGACATTAGAGTGACAACAAACCCAAAAGTAGAACCAAAAGTAAAGAGAGAATAAACAAATTCCAACACCAAAAGATACTTGTCCCCACTAGGTTCCTTTATTCCCAAATTCTTCCACCCCTTAATGCAGTCCAGTATATTCGTTACTATAGTGTTCTGATCAAATATATGATAACTTGTTGCTCACCGGCCTCTTGAAAGATACACATCCACATTTCTTGTCCACCAGTCCAATGCATTAGTGTTGGTATGATCAAACCCCAGGGCTTGTTTCCACAGCAAGAATAAATTTTCAGGTTTGACCAATTTAAGCCAGAGAGAGAGGAAAGCTTTCTCCACCATAACTGAATAAGTGATGAATGTCTTCACCTTCCACCTCATAATGGATGAGATCGCTATCCAAAAAATGGAACACTGCCACAAGTTTGTCAAATTTTGGGATACAAGAAGCAAGCTCACAAAGAGTGTCATTATATAGATCACCCGTCTATCCCCCACTTAGTTCACTGATCCTACGTAGCAGGTGTGGCCCAACTGGTGCAGTCCCTGGTGACAGCGAGGGGAACTTCAGCACTTCTCCAAGAAAACAAGAAAGAATTGGATTCTCCAAGGACTTTTGAGTTCAAAAGCTCTTGTTAACATAAATCAATCATGAAAGATGAAAAGGACATCCAAAGTGAAGTCCTATCAACTTCCTATTTCATTGCTTTTGCTTTGAGTGGACAGATTAACATATATGAGGTCAAGAAAACCCGCAAGACCCTAAAGTTTCTTGAAACTAAAGAGTTTTCAATGGACCTCCAAATGAAGCCCTCATGAGCGTCGTACTTCTCATCCACCTAGGAGAGATGAACCAATGGAAAGAATGGATCAAGTAATTTCTTAAAGGTCTAGGCATTAAAACCATTTCATCCTTTTTCACCTGAAAAAAATTCTGAGACAAGACTTCACGGGCAATCTTACTTCAACTTAGCAGCAATAGCATCTCTAGATACACTACATCAGCACGCAGCCAAGCTGCCACTTCTATACAATTATTTTCCTTCTAAAAAAAAAAATTAAATTCAGAACGATTTCACTTCTAGCGCCCCTCCTACTCCCAAGTTGCAAAATGTTTGCTCTTATCTGCAACATGTGCCTCCAATTTATATGAATTTTGGCTGTTCACACAATCATCTTATTCCAATCTCTCACAAAAACAAGAAACCAGAGTTCACCGGATGAATAATTCACAAGCTTCTGAGTTCATTCAAAGTGAGTACTCTGTTCATGCATTGTTGAAATGCCAACCAGCAATTCAAATAACTGCTCCATCCAACTTCGTTGGATCAAAGTTTGATGTCAAATCAATTCATGTTGGTAAGCAATGGATTATAGTATACTGAAAAATCAGAATGAGTGATTATTTTATTGATAAAGATACATTTCTGAAGCATTTCTCCTGTGGCAGTGTATGCACCCAAATTTTCACCTACTTTTCCATTAATAAAAGGTTTGCTGCACTTTCCACTCACCTATTATCTATGCCATGGATCTTCCAATTCTCTATCTGCTTTCCTACTGAAACCAAAAACCCTGAACAGCTGCTGAACCAAATGATGGCTTATCCTTTGAGTAAAAGAAAAAAACCTTACCATGTCACAGGTGAACCAGATTTTCAGAATTTTGACATCATTAGGTCATGCAGGCTTCTGAACAATACACAATCAAGAGGTCCTATAAACATATGTTTTTTATGATATGTCAGACCTGACTGAACCACGGATCAACATGTCTTAGAAATCATTGTGTCAATATTATTATCGTCCCATTATTTACAAACACTGCTATTCATAATGCACAATCAAAAGGTCAACAAATACTGATATGTCAGCTTTGAGGGAAGGGATGGCAGACCCTTTTGTTTCTAATGACATAATTGCACGGCTCCAAGTTCACAAAGAACCTCAAATATTGCAACTGGAAGAATGCAAAAATGACTCGTCGAGTTGCAACATATGAGGGCAGCAGGTACAGATTATGCTTGTTTGCCACTAAAATGAAGTCAAGTAATTCTGGAACTATGCAGTTGTAGTCACCTTAAAAACTTCAATTGCTAGCAACCAGTGGCCACCATACTAGAAATAGAAGGATGCAACTGAAAAATAGAGCATTCTGAAACTTTATAACTGAACTTATATATTGGGAATTATCCGTTATTACAGACAACGCATGGGACCTTAGTTTGCCTCTCATAGTCTGCACATTTGTTCAGAAAATTTAGCCAAAAACCATAGCCAAATTTATCAACTTAAACTGATGATACAACACTTGCCTACCAAGTTGAACCAACCATGATGAATGCAGCACAAATAATCTCACATGTTATTCAAAATTTAGCAATTATATTAGTCACAAAAAAATGGAGTTTTATACATCCCAGAACAGCAATATCCACCGAGCCTTAACTCAGCAAATAATAAGATTAACAGCCTCAGAAGTGTGTATTTGAGAGAAACATGAATATTTTCGATAAACTGCAATAGTTCAGTTAAAACTATAAAAAAAGGGGTTGGAAAATCATATGTAGCTCGATGTTGATCATTCCACCTGCCTTTGCCCCAATATTGGAATATCCTCAAACTTCTTCTGCAGGAAATGCCAAAAGAAATGGAATTAGCCCTGTTATTTCTTCAAAGAAAGAACCAGCTGATGACAATGTCGACCTGACATACGTCCAAACAAAAATATCTTAAGAGTCATTGCCATTGTTATCAAGGGATGGTATGAAATTTTTCTGGCAAAAAAAAGGAAGGGGGGTGATCTGTAAACCACTTGCATTCTTGATCCCAAGGATATAGCACCAGTCAGTTGTAGATTTCCTTTCTTCGAAAATTGTTGCAGCAAAAGACAGTACTCATTGGACTTTTGAAGGAAAACTATTGAAAACTATTGCTGCTTTTGCGGCAGAGATTTCACATTCAACCATCAAGAAAACCTGGATAGAACAGGATTGTATGCAGGGATTGGTCTCCCTTCTTTAGTTTGAGGTTTTTTTTCTTATTTGATTGATTAAATATCTCAGCCAAAGATTTTGAAAAGATTCATAAAGTTGAACTGGACAGTTGATATAAAGCTTGTAATCATGCATGCAGTTGGCATAGAACTGATTTGTTTATTGTTTTTTGAATAACACGCCTATTTGTAATAACTCAATTTTGATAAGCCTACAGAAGCAAAAGCCAAGGGAAAAAACATAACAAGAATAAAAAGGGAGTTGAAGCCAACTAGAGTTGCAAAAGTGAAACATATAAACAATACCAGCTAAGTAGTTCCCTTGATATGGCAGTTTGGCATTATGTTATGTATAAAGCCTAAATGATTGCCAAAATAAGATAATTCCTAGCATTAGGTAAATACCATAAGATTGTGTTAGCCAAGTTTTCAGTCTAGCACATTTGATCCATATAAGTGCCACAAAATTATCAGACATCGAGGTTTTTAATATGAATCGTAATTACCTAGTCACATCCAAACACATATTCCTAGTTTTTTAATATGAATCATAACCACTTAGCAGCTTCTATGTGTGAATCATAGGCTTGCTCACAGCCAAACATGTATTTATTGAGTTATTATGAAAAAATCAACGCAACTATGTTTTGTTTTTTCAAGATATCAGTCAACATGAGTCTTAAGTTGATGCATAAACTTTTCAGCATTCAACGTTAGGTACTAAAAACATTTTCATGACATAACCCACCTTGATTACTATATGTACATATGTATGCACAGTGTGCATTGAAAAAAAAAGGCATTCAAGAAGTATGTCTGAAAATTAGAAACTTAAAGAAAAAATTTATTACTCCAACTTTATTGTAGCCCCATAGATTGTGAACACCATAATCCACTAACTGCAGCCAATAACCAGTTCATAACTTAAGCCTAAGGCATTCAACACTCCATTGTCTGATGGAAAGGATCAATGCAAATTGATCAATAAAATAAGTCAAAAAGAATTACCGACTCCAGAATCAATCCTACAAGCCCGTTATCCTATTCGTAACATTGGCACACTAAAGAGAGGGTGAGAATTTCAAAAGAAGAAAAACTTTTCTTTCTTCTTGATATCACAAGAAAACTACCATACTCCATATCACTATCATGGGTTTCTATTGGCATTAATTGACGGCCACGATTTTCCAGGAAGCATCAACCCTCGAACGCTGGTGACAAACAAAACAGTTGACTGGTAGATCCCGTGTTATCAATTCCACATGATTTCATAAAGAAACATTTTTTTTTTCCAAGCAATTTGGAATAAAAAAATTTGGGAACGATCGACACGGAAAAAAAAAAATCCCAATTCAAACCCTAGCCCCGGCAAACAAAAGGCCAAGCATAAGCAGCATGATAAAAATGGAAACTTTTAAGCAGAGATTCGAGGGAAAGGGGGTGAGAGAGAGCACCCGCTCGCCGGCGAAGGCGCCAGCAACGACGAAGGTGACGAAGCCAGAGCTCAGGAGTTCTGAGCTAGTTTTTATATTATATTTGAATAATTGGTACCATTTGCATTCATATTTATATCAAACAAAAGAAAAATAATTGATATAAATTTAAATGCAAATGGTACCCAATTATGCAAATAATTTTTTAAAAAAATTAAAAATAATATAAATAAAAATAAATAATCATCCAAATTATATTTTAATATCTAATTTTATTTAAATTTTATATAGTATTTATTAACTTTTAATGAAAATAAATAATCATATTAACATAATTAACATATTACTGGCTTAAATTATCTATTAGTAGGTAATATTTTTATTAATGGTTTTAAAATTTAATCATTCGTCTTTTATTTATACACTATATTTTTAATATCTAAATACGTTTAAAACCAATATAGATACGCCGTTCTTTTAGCCTTGTAGAACTAGCGCCTGTGTTTTATATTAAACCTTCTTTCCTTGCCATATTTGTTTTTGGTCCCATGCGCAACCCATTTGTACGTGGTTTAATGCCATATGTCGATGATTTAATGTCATATGACAATTGTAACGATTTGAAAAAAAAGCCCTTTTATGTTATATTAGAGCTCAGCACATGCTAAGATTTAGAAAATAATATGGTTGGTTTTGTATCTATCTACAAATAGTTGCCGCTCTATGGTCTTCTAATTTAAATATTTTATTATTATCATTTTATAGTAAAGTTTATAGGATGTATTTTTCCTATTTCTCTCCCTTTTAAAGAAAAATAAAGGAGTTGAAAAGTAAATTTATTAGACTCTTTTATGGCACTCTTGGCTTTAGATAAATTTATAATAAAAATTTAAATAACTTCTTATTTAACTTTAATAAGACTTGTTCTTTACTAAAATTCACATCCATTTTCAAAGATTATGTAGGCTTGATTATATAAATTTAAACTAACGCAATCGATTTTTGGATATGCTTTTCTGCTCAACAATGATATCATCTCATGAAGTTGAAAGAAATAGACATGTATTGCACTATCTATCACGAAAGCAGAATTCATAACTTGTTCTACCGTAGTACAAGAGGTAATTTAGCTTAAAAGGTTTCTACAACATTTAAAAATTATTGTTAATTCATCAAGTAATCATTGCCTATATGAAAAACCCAAACTATTATAGAAGGACAAAACATATACACACTAAATGTAACTTTGTAAGGGATGTAATAATACAAAAAAAAGTTACAATATAACATATCTCCATGCATCACATGATGGTTGATCCTTCGACTAAGCTAATCCTTAGAGATATTTTTGAGTAATGTCAAAACTCCAGGTTTGTGTAGATTGAATGTAATATTGTAACTTATTTTGTACTTTGTATTCATATTTTGCTTAAGTACATATTGTTTATTTTTTTTTCGAATGTCTTTTTAACATGTAAATATTGGCAAATACACACACATTTACTTTTAGTATGTCTTGAATTAAGATTAATTTTTTTATATAAGTGATTGCCTAAGGTATTATGATAGTAAGCTAAGATAGTGTTGAGTTTTTAAGTCAAGTGTATTCATAGTTATCGCCTTGATTGGAATTAAGATGAGGTCCTTGAGGCAATAAAAATCAAACATGATTTTCCCACCATCATGTTAGCTCGATAGGAAACCGAATGCAAGAATTTGATTAGGCGATAAATACAACGAATTAATAAAATCTCGGGTTAAATGCATGGGACTACGATTGAATTAAGATTCGTATGATAGTATTTTAAAAGAATGACATATGCCCATTTGGAAAAAAAAATACTATCATAGTATGTGATTCATGCCACATGTTTTTTTGTTTGATCAATAAAGAAAGTAAATGGATGATCCCTTCTTCCTTACTGTATGAGTTCTTTGGAGTTTTTTGGAAAACCTTAAATACTTCTTTATTTGACTTTTGACTATATTGTTAGTGATGGATGGATGGAGCTACTTTGTATGTTTCCTATAGTTATGAATGATTCAACTTGTCGGGACATGTTTAAGAAAGCAATCTATCTAAAATCGAATAATATAAGTACGAGGTAAAAATACAATTATTGTTTACATCTAAATTATATGTTTAATAGTCAACTAGTTATGTTCTCATAAGGATTAAACATAATTGCAAGAACATGCATGCGCATGCATACACACATATATATAGTGTAGTATAAAGTCAAGTATAGCTTTTGAGGGATTAGAGATAATTTTATTGATATGGTAAATACATCTGAGGCATAACAAGACATCGACATCTTTAGTGTTATAGGTGCTATGTTATTCTTAATTGGTGCACAACATGTAGCTTTTATAAGTACTCACGAGTCGCACAACTCATTTGTTAGAATGAAGGTTGCTTTCCATGTATTGATTTGAAAGACATTGGATTGTGTCGATTCCATCATGTGTGAGTGGAAGATGCTGGAATTGATGACATGGGTGAGCACCCATGATGGGTTGTCCCAACCCATGCTAATTCCGTCACAAGAGATAATGGGAACATGGAGAGAATATGAAAAGGGGATAGCGAAAATATGGGAGAGGACATGGAAAAGGTAGTTATTTTTTTAAAATTTAAATAGATACCATTTTGTAGGAAAAAAATAAAAAATAAAGGAGAACTCTCTTCATATCAAGATTTTGATTAGCTCTTTTCCATCTCTCAAATCTGAATACATAGAATGATAATCTTGGTTTTTAATAAAATACACGTCAGTTTTTCATCACTATGATTTCTATGAAACAATAGCATTTTGATCTTACTTTATCTAGGCATGTGTACTCCATCAATAGTGACATATAATATTCCGAACCTAGAAAGAATGTTATTATAATCTAAGTGTTAAACATGGTTAATACTTCAAAAATAACAAAATTTTGGATCTTAAGCCACTTTATATAAATCACCGATGGTATTCTATTAGATATAATCTCAGTTATGTATAATTGATCAATGATTTTGTGTATTATTGGCTACTGATTTTTTTACAAATGAGCATGCATTCAAAATACATTCAAAGCCATTACCTTGACATAAAAAATAAAAAATAAAAATGATAGTGGTTACCTATGACCTCGCGTATCACAATGAAAGATAAAGGGTTTTAGAGGGGAATTGACCTAGTAACTATTGGGAAAAAAAATTAAAGTATTAGATAATATTTTTATTAATTCTAGAATATGCACTAACAAGAATAATAGAGCAAGGATGAAAGTTAATGAGAAAAAATAGTTTAAGATATCCTGCCCCCACTACACCAGTCAAATGCCTCCCACTACACCAGTCAAATGCCTCCACTGCACCGATCATCTAATATGCTCATAAGAATATATATATATATATATATATATATATATATATATATATATATATATATATATATATATATATAAAGTAGATAAAAAGATAATTTTCACATGGAATAGAGTTTATCCTTTATTGCATGTAGAATAGATATAGATAAAACCTTCTCATACACCAACCAATGGCTGTAGGATAAGAATAAGAATAAAATTGTTTAAAAAAATAGAAAAACAAATTTTAAATCAAAATATTCTAACATTCCTCATATGATTTAAAATTTCAGTTATAGTATATGATATAAGGAAGGTACCTTCGGGTTTGAACTTACACTTAGCATAATTAAGTTTTTACCCTAATAACCTATGTTTTAAACTAAACTAAGCTTTTTTATGAGTATCTCGAAAAAGTAGCCTCACTACTATCTCAATTAAGTGAACCCTCTAAGGATGATATATGATTAACACACCTACCATTTATTTAGAGTTAACCTCTTACTAATTGTTGCAGTCAAGAGCACTTTGTCATATGAATAGAACTTGGGAATCCTACAAAATATATAAAATTATTTAGTACTCTTTTTAGTCATCCTACAATTTCATTATTACTCGTTCAACTTCATCCATGAGATCGGATTCCATACTTATGAAGATGAATATCCACCATGATAACTAAGTTATAGACTTTAACTTGCTAACACGCCAATCATTTTGTAGGTGGATCTACAACATTATTTTTGATTGAGGTGGCATATATTGCATATAGTAAGATATCTTTTAACTCTTCTTGATCACCAATAAAATGAAAAAACTATGCATTAGGGGCCTTTGGGAGAGACTCTTCAAACTTAAGCTAAGAGAGAAAAAAAGAGAGAATTAATAATATTCATGTTATGGAACACAAATAAAACTTTTTAAATTAACAAAAAAATACCTTCCTCTCTAAGAGTATTAGGAAACATATTAAACCATCAAATAATATTTTTGTTAATTCAGAAATATGTACTAACAAGAATAATAAAGCAAATAAGGATAAAAATTAATCAAAAAAAATATTTTAAGATAGCTCACCATTGTATCGAGATGAATTGATAAATTTCTATGCTCGGGATGGATCTCTAAGCTCCTTTGGGATGAATCTCTACTCTCTTTTGTCCTAAGATACAAAATATATTGGACCCTTTGTGTGCAACTAAGAGCGATAAATTGATGAATTTTTACGCTCATGATGGATCTCTATGCTCCTTTCGTGATGAGTTTTGTCCCAAGATACGAAATCCGTTGGATCTCTTGTGTGCAACTAAGAGATCTCCCAATAGAATAAATATAGATAAAACCTTCTTATAGGATAAAATTAAAGAATACAGTAGCTCATGAGAAGCAATAGAAAAACAAATTTGAAATCAAAATATTCTAGCAGCAACTAGCAATACTATCTTTCAGATTTCTTTCTTGATATTGAGATATGACCTCATGTATCACAACCAGCAAATTGCAAGGACCTATATTATCTTTCAGATATCTTTCTCGGTATTGAGCAAGGAGGAGCGTGCTCCTAAGAAAGGAAGCTTAAAAAAAAAATAAAATAAAATAAAAAAAGTAGTAGTAAGAGAAGAAAAAGAAAATGAAATTCTCTACCGTTATCTTCATGAACAAGAAAGAAAAGAAAATGATTATTTGAACCATCTGATTTTAGTTGGGTTTCCTTTCTCTCCAAATTTCTTAACTCTTGAAGAGAAAAAAATTTGGATATTCGGAAAGAAATGGTTTCTCTTCATTTCTCGCTCTTTTCATCTATTTCTTTGCCCATTTACTGAAATGGCAACATCATCTTATTTTCTCTTCTCTTCATTTCTCTCAATCCTAGCAGGGTTACCATATGAACGAAATAATATTTATTTGGGATAATAATAAACAAAAGCTAGTTTAAATCAGTTGCTGAAAAATAAATGAATCTCAAACCAAAATGCATGCATACTTAGAGATAGAATGTAGAGAGTTTTCGGTTCATCCATACAGGAACCTGGTGGGCAGAGATGATAGCAATCAATCCTTATAGACCCTTTTTTTAAAATTTATATTAACATAGCAAAGATATCGTCTAGAGCAAATGAGAGCCAGCCCAAAGAGACCTTAAAAATTCAACATCGGTTCTCTATCCCCAGCCGCGGGCCGGAGCTGGTCCGATGACATTCCTCCATCAAAGCCTCTCGAGCCAACGTCAGTCCCTTGGGGACAAGAAATCCATCGAAGGCCGCGCAGTCTATCCAGTCCTTGAGCAGGCTCTCCTGGCCCCAGCTCTCCGGTATCCAAACGCGGCCTGCCATCTCCTTCCTGTACCTCTTCAGCCTCTCTCGCCCGCAGTCCTCGGCCGACGTCGGTCCCTCGGAGCTCGCCTCCTTCGAGCTCTCCATCCTTCTTCCTCCACCACCATTCTTCCTTTGGAGGCTCTCTGTGGATGGAACCTGCTGGTCTTCATGAGAATCCGACGCTCGAGTTTTCTCCTCGGAGGGAAGCATGGTATCTCCTTTGGTGAATGAGAAGGGCTCCTCCTCTTCCTTCTTCTTCTTCTTCTCCACCTCCTCTCTCCTTGTTCTCTTTCTCATCTCCTTGTTCCTGTGGGCTAGTTGTTGAAGAGGGAGTCGTTGGACGCTTAAAAGATCGAGAGGAGTGAGGAACTAGTGGTGCAAGGAATGGTTGGGGGCCGGGAGGACACGTTGGAACTTTGGTTCATATGGTGTATGGAAGGGGTACGTGTCCACGTTGGGAGGTTGTGAGGTTGGTGCTCCTCTGGGCCAGTGGAATGGAGCAATTTGATAGGATATTTTGGCTGGCTAGCTTGCATCACACTCAAAGGTTCACGAGGGATTCGTCGTCGTGCCAACTTTGGTGGCCACCACCATACTTCCTACCAAGTCATGGAAAACATGATATATTTAAAAAAATTTTAAAAAAAATTATTAGATGCCATGTAAACGTAGACTGTAGAAAAAAATAATAGTTCGTATGCAAGATAAGACGTATGAATATAACATCCATCCAAACATATATGATACTTTATGTTATAAATTTTGTATCATAGAAAATTTTATTTATTCTCTTTTTCGACATATGTTGGCCAATGAAATATGGTAACTTGGCAAGACAATAGCCAAATAATTTATCGAGAAGTGTCCTTTGCCAACAGCTTTATTAATATTCTCTCCTTTGTTCAGCTCCCACTAGCTGATATATATATATATAGATTCTTCATGTCTCTCTTTTTTTTTTTTTTTTTTTTTTATTGATTTCATACTTTCCCCCTAATCATAACTATAGAACATCTTTTATTGATGCTATGAATTCTTATTCATAGCGTATTCCTGCCACTCAACTTAAAATTCGCTTAAATGAGAGCTCTAGATTGAATTCTCCCTTTTTTAAGATTTTATTAATATAGTTGCTAAAGATTATGATATATTATATCATCATACACTACATGCACAGTAATTATGGGACAATAATATATTTTAATGATGGATGTCTATTCTACTAAAACATTTATCTTCGTACTCATATCTGCACTTATATATATATATATATAATGCAGAGGGCTTTGTTTGTTTCTGGCTTCATCAAAGCCAGGACATATAATTTAGTATGGTTTGTAAAGGAAGAGAAAAAAAAAAAAAAATGCATATGTCTAAATAATATATTTTTTTTATTTAGATTCTTGCATATTATATATATATATATAAAGTTTGGTTGCTAATAAAGCTAGAAAGTTAAAAGATTGCTTATTTGAGAAGAAAAAAATTTAAAAAAAAGTAATGTCAATCTTTTAAGAGATGAAAGCTCCAGTTTGATCTATCTAAAAAACCTTTTAAATCATTTTAGTGATTATAAAATTTTCTTCCTAATTATAACTGTTATTTTAGGTCAGATTTGCAAATCTTCTCTGCCATCCATTCCTTTTTCTTCCTGTATCTTTATGAAAGAATAAGGAAAAGATTGCTTCTAAAACAAAGTAGATCTTAGCTGTCTCAGGAGACGGACAAGGAATCAATCAAAATCAATCGATTTATTTCCTTTACTACGATCTAGATGGATCATTCGCTCTCTCCTTGCTCATACTCCACTCACCCTAGTGGATCCCTCCTCCCACTAGCGACACCCTAGACCTTGCACAAGGAACATGAAAGCAAAAGCCAAGGATTCATATGACTAGTGTGATTTAAGTGGGTTTGGTTAGGTTGGATCCAAGCAGGACCAAACTCAACTTGGGCTAGCTCTAAGACTTGGACGAAAATTTTAGTCATCATTTGTTAGATTGGATCGGGACCTTTTTCAAGTGAAGTTCAAATTAGGTGCACTAGATTTGAAGGATCCGAACCAAGATTGTTAATTAATTGTGGTCATGTAGAATAAAGTTGATTCGAGTTTGATCAAAATATATGCAATGTTTTATAATCCGAGCCATTAAGCCTAGGACTTGGAACAAAATTTTACTCATCATTTGTTTAGATTGGATTAGGTCCTCTTTCAAGTAAAGTTCAAATTAGGTACGTTAGGTCTAAAGGATCTGGATCAAGATTGTCAATTAAGTATTGTTATGTAGAATAAAGTTGGTTTGAGTTTGATCAAAATATATGCAATGTTTTATAATTCGACTCATTAGGTCTAAGGCTTGGACCAAAATTTTAGTCATCATTTATTTGTTTAGATTGGATTAGGTCCTTTTTCAAGTCAAGCTCAAACTAGGTACGTTAGGTTTGAAGGACCGGATCAAGATTGTTAATTAATTATAATCCTATGAAATAAAGTTGGTTCGAGTCTGATCAAAATATATGCAATGTTTTATAATCCAGGTGCAGTCCAGTTGGAGATTAGGCGAAGCCATGGGTCTTAATTTTAGGAATAAGTCAGGTCCAAGCCTGCTAGACCCCTAAATATGATAGGTACATGGCATCATGCCTAAACCATCTGAATCACCGTCCAACAACATGATCCGGTACATCAGAGACCATAAAATCTTCACTACTTTGCTGGTGGGTTGTGTTCCTGTGGAGATTATCGGCTATTGATTTCATGGTTCTCGCATGCCTTGCATGCACAGCCACAGCTCTCACGATTCTTTTCATATATATATATATATATATATATATATATATATATAATATGGATAATAAAAAATATTTAATAACCTCAGTCAACCATGCTATTGATTTAGATCAGATGGGAGACAGAAGATTTTGTGGAATTAGAGAAAAAATGCTCTGTTTTACATGACACTTGGATTGAAGGCCAGGGGTATGGTATACTGCTAAGAGGCGATTTCAGCAAACTGCGACAAAGATAAAGTGAGACAGTGTACTACAAAATTGGGCGTGTCAAGCTCTTGGATAACGAAAGCGTCCTTTCTTCCTCAGAAACTCTGGGATCTCCACAATATTGCCTTCGGTGGGAGAAGAGACTGGGCGTCGGTTCATCCCCAGGCCATCTCCAGGACCCAGTTGGGAACCCTTTGGTACATAGGCAGGGAATATGCATCAGAAAAAATAACAGGATCAACTCTTAAATGAAAATGGATGATGGCATGGGCTAGCGTGATATACTTGCAAAGTTCGCCCTGTTGGTTCATCCTGGCGTTTGAATCCAGTGGCAATCAGAGTAATGCTAACCTGAATGCAAATCAAACAAATTATCATCATAACAATATTGAAAGATCGACTATATTTACTCGCTAGTCTTTTGGGCAGCCTATTATGTCTTTGATGGGTTCGCTACTAAAATCATAAAGGCAAACCCATAATGGTTCATCACATTTGTTTTCTCCACAAATGCATTCACTTGGTAGTGATGTATGCGTAACTCTAGACATCAGATGTATCTAGTATATCATCTTTTCAACTAATTTCAAGTAAAGGCATTTAAAGAGACATTATAATTTACTAAATATTTTATCCAAAATTATTATTTAGCACTTAACCAAGAAAAATGTGTGCATCAGCCAGGTAGGAATCTAAGAGTAGCACAAATTTAACACCTATAAATCTTTTGGTTAATCTGATAATAGATGAATATTAAAAAACATAGCCCATTACCATGACTGCCAAAATATAAAAATCAGTACAAGATTATGCAATGTAAACTTGTAAAACTCCAGCTTACTTGACCACTGAGTGACTGATCTATCACTGCTCCGAATATTAAATTTGCACTGGGATCAACAAGGTCATATATTACTTCCGCTGCAGCATTTACCTGCAGATCATTCACCAGGTGAGTACCAAGGAAAAGGAACAACTTAGGGCTCAACATATCAACACATCCCAAGTCATCAGATCAATACATATTTAAACTTATAAGCAAGTATGGTGATCAATTGATAATTTGTGAAGCATACCAGAAATGAAAGAACATATACTTTCTCCATAAACTTCAGAAATGCCTTTTTTAGGTGATAATGGAGAAGCAACAACAATACACACTTGATCAGAGAAGGTTGCAGATGCATCCGGGATGGAAATGGAACCAGAGCACATTATAATTAACTATATTTACAATCTCTCTGATATATACGACTGCAAAATCAGAAACCAGCCAGGGTTTTTCCACTACAACATTTTTAGATGGTTTTTTGGACTCCCAAGGTCCATGCTCAATATCAATTGAGACTATACATCCATCATCAATGTTGGGATTAAACGTCCTATTTTATACATTGCAGAGTGGTAAAGAGAGTTCCTTGCTAAACAAGCAAAATTTAACATTGCATCTATGGTATACCGTATATCTACAAGTATATCTACCAGTAAATTCACTATGAAGTTGATGGGAAAAGAAACATCAGATATAGCCTACCTCATATAATGTCAAATCACTTCCTCCCGTGATATTCCAAACAATTCCAGTAGCCCTTTCAATACCAATATCTAGTAAAGGGGACTGAATGGCATTTAACGCAGCATCTCTTGCCCTTGTCTTACCTGCCAAGTAATGTTAAATTATGCATAATGTAATTTAATAGAATGTAAATATTTTACAATATATTTTGCTCAGCTAAGATCAAAATGCTCATACATTAAATATCTATTCTTCAGAAGAAGTGCAATAATAGATAAAAAGATCATACAAGAGTTCCTTGCAACCATAATTATATGCAAACTTTATAAATGTAGTTTACCAAACTTGAGTCTTTTACTTGAGTCTTTTATCTCTGACCCTAAAACCAGTTCCCACAAGATCTAACTGGGAGCTGAATAGAACTGTTTCCATTAAAAAGATATCCTGAAGATGTAAAGCATATCTAATTTCTTCCAAGCAAAATCTGTTCTACCCATGCTCCTAGAAGTCTCCTCTCTATGATGTCTCTAGAATAAAACCACATGTTAACAGCACAACAACGCAACTTCACATCCTGCCAAATGACCAGCATTTGACCAACATAAATTCTTAGAACCTAAGTGGCAGGATGTTCCCAAGGCAAGAGATTTAAGTCATGGATCAAACCCCATCTCCCACTCCCCACTATCATCATGATAACCCAAAGCAAACCTGTATGATAAGCTTTTCATGTTCCATTTCCACAAAGCAAGTCATCTTACAATAGCAATTGCGATACCTTTCAAGGTGTCGCTCAACCTATTTAACTTTTCAAATGAACCATGGTTACCATGTTTATGTCTGCGAGCTCCTGTATAGCATTTAAGCACTACCAAGAAAAATAAAGAACACTAACTTCAATAAATGCAAATGTGCAACATGAAATAAATCAAGCATAGCAGAAGCAGAGAATGTGATTTTATCCCTTGAGACTGCAATAAAAGCTTTACAACAGAACATGACCCAAGCTTCAAACACAACCAAAAATCTGTGTTCTATACAAAATTTTGTTTCTCTGAAATACCTGTTGCGGTTCCTATGCCCATTAAAGATGAACCTGCATTTTCCATAATGGCTCGCACATCAGCAAAGTCAACATTAACCAAACCTGGAACCTGTAATCAACATAACACAGTGATCATATGCCATAGTGTTTGTTCCAAGGTCCTCCCAAAAAACACTTAAAAGTTCTATCAGCACATTAGATTTCTTCTTGTAAGAAACAGATCTCCAGAAAAACAGCTTGCATATGTTGGAAATGAAGACCATATGCAATCTAATTCTATCATTATTATATTGAGCCTGAAAGTAGTGCCCATCTTGAATAAGCCACATTGCAAGTAAAACTTACAGTCTGGGTCAAGGTAGATGGTAGACTTGCTTTTTGACTAGAATTGGCCAACAATGACCAATGAAAATTGATGAGTTACATCAATGGATAGATTGGCACAGCTTCCATCTTGAGGGTGGGCACATGAAATGACCCATCAATACTTTTGCATTTATCCTTGCTAAAGTGGTGTGGGTCATTATTGTTTAGCTTTTGCTGGCAAACTGCTGCAGCAGAGAAATTGGAGTCTACTGCTTAAGAGAAGGCCATTACTGTGTTTTGTATGGGGCTTGTTCAAGCTAAACTTGTAAAACATCCTTAAACCACGTCTCTTTCAACCCTAGAACCCTGACTTATCTTATTTGCCACCCTGGCAACCCAAAAGTCTACTAGGTACTATGAATTCATTATAAACCTTTGTCTCGGATATTTCCAGTTGCATATTTTTGAAGAGAAACCAATAATCCTAACTTTCCAATAACCAGAACTGCTGGTAGATCCACTCTCTCTCTCTCTCTCTCTCTCTCTCTCTCTCACACACACACACACAAACAAACAAAGAGCAATAAAAAAGTCAATTAATCGTATAAAATAATAGTTACCCATCTCATACCGTGATTATATCAGAGATGCCACGGACACCTTGACGAAGTATATCATCAGCCAAGTTAAATGCTTCTGTCACAGGAGTATTTGGAGAGACAGCTGTCAACAGCTTGTCATTTGGGATGATAATAAGTGTATCAACATTTTCTCTTAAAGCTGCAATTCCTTCCTGTGCCTGAACTGCCCGTCTTCGTCCTTCAAAAGAGAAAGGGGTTGTGACGATGCCCACAGTCAAGATGCCCATTGACTTGGCAAACCCAGCAATTACAGGGGCACCCCCAGTTCCAGTTCCCCCACCCATTCCAGCCTGCAAATAGAGTTTCGTCTTCAAATCTCATGAAAAAATGGTGAGAACTGATACAGTTATAGATGGCTTTGCCTGCCAATAGAAGGGAGATAAGCTCACTTTTTTTATTCAGACTACCAGTGCTGTAACTCTACAGTACAATAAACTCAAAAATGTTCAAAAGCAAAATGTTATAAATTGAGTCCAATGAAGGAGAACAGAAAAGAAGAAAGAATAACAGAAACACATAACAACATGTTTTGAAGTAAAACTAGTAATAGCAAGATTACATTCAGTATGACAGCAGATATTCTTCAACTCAGTGATTGCCAAGACAAATTCAAGACCGAATGTGCACTACAACTGTCACCACCAAAGATCCTCCCTCCGTTCCTCACTGGAAGGGATGTTTTAGTGATGAGTGTTACTATGGATTAATAAGGCTGTAACACTCCTAAAAGAAGTTTCACAGAGAACATGCCTACTGTGCTCAAGCCATGCCATATGGCATACATTTATATGTTTCACAAGAAGACTTCAAATTTCTTGTAAACATAATCGACAATGTAACAGTAATGATTAGTATTCTACAAAGTTTGTTCTTATCTTTTTTCTCTTTTTCTTTAGTTTTCTTTTTTCTTGAGCACAATCAAAAATGGCACTGAACATTTTTTTTTTTTCAAACATGGAGAACAGTTCTTCAAAGAAAATATGCACCAGATGCTTCATTTAAAGCAACATCATCATTCCTCTTGACCTTAACAAAAATAGCCAAGAGTATATAATGCATGAGATACTACAAAATCAATCATAATAGCAATCAGAATTCAAACATAAATATACTCAGAAAAGAAATACTGTTGCCTGTGAAAAAAAACAATATCCAAAATGACATGATATGACTACCGTCACAAAGACCATATCAGCACCGTGAACTGCCTCCTGTATTAACCCATTGCTTTCCTTCGCAGCATTCATACCAATATCTGGGTTCCCACCAGCACCAAGCCCTCTGGTCAGCTCCTCACCAATTTGCAAGCGATGCTCAGGAAAGACAGGAGACATCCTCATTGCTTGAACATCTGTGTTCACAATCCAAAACTCCACACCCTTCATGTCACTTTCAACCATCCTATTGACAGCATTAGAACCGCCACCGCCAACACCAACGACCTTGATCTTGGCCTCATTATAATCATTCTGAACGGGCGAGCTTCCTAGGGTCTCAGCAACATTCCCATCCACAAACTCTTTCCTCGAATCGATTACTGTGTCACTCTTCTCCCCTCGTAGCAAGGAAACCTCGGGGTGGAGATTCAAAAAAGGATCTTTACCATGAAACGAACTGACGCTGTGAGAGTTAGCAGAACACTGAACACGAGAAGAGCAAGAGACAACACTCTGTGCCGTGCCCAGAAGGCGATTCCCTTTTCTGAGTATTTCAAGCGAGCTATTTCTACTAGTCCAATTCTCAGCTAAAACTCTTCCTCCAGGAATCATTAAAACTCCAACCGAACATTGTCGACTAAATGGTATAAAGCACGACGCTTGCATTGCCATTCTCACAACAAACTGAACTCCCAGCGATCGATATGAATTAAACTGCTGTCAGGAGCTTCAAAACCTAAATTTCCAGATGTTTGCAATTCCGCTAAGACTGCCACTCCAAGACCTAGTGTTTTAAAGACAGACACGAAATTAACTAGAAATATATTCAAAAAAAGAAGCTATGTTCATAGATAAGAGCATAAAAGTCATATAATCGGATCGTTAGAAAAATAAAAATTAAGAATTAAAAAGACCTTGGAAACAACAACTTCGATTTGGCACAGGGAAGTTCTCACATTGGATGAGGAAAACAGGAGCTTTATCTCCCGACTTATTAACAGAACCAGGCAATTTTTAGGGGAAAACAGCTTCAGAAATTATGCCAGAAACCCATCAAATACACTTTGATGAGGGACGCTAAGAAATGATAGAGAACCTATGAATATAATTCCAGAAATAATAGCTAGAAAGGACGCAATTAAAGGGAAAGAAGGAGACCTCAGCTGGATTCCAGAGAGAGACGGAGAGGACGATGAGACTTCATCCAGCGTGGGATCAGAAAGGAATGGGGGAAGGCGAGGAGAGGCTGAGATCGGCGAGGGTTTTAACCGAGCCGTTGGCTCCCTTGAACCTCACCCACTTCAGGGTCGGTGTGAGAGCGAATCGGTTACAGTGGCCGGTGACGGGATCCTTCGCAAGGATGTGGGAATAAAAGGCCTGCTGTTAAAATCATCCTACAAAAAAAAAAAAAAAAAGCGAGAGAGCATTAGAATTACAATATAAAAAAAAAAAGAAACACCAATGTTTTTTTTTTAAAAAAAAAAAAGCAATGAATTGCATAATAACAACAGTCCCTTTTATATTTAATAAAGGATTCCTGAAAATTAATTCATTCACGGTCCTCCATATGATATTATGTATCAGGTTTATTTGGAAAGTTGCTTGCTTTTGTTTAATAGGCTTTGAAATATTTTATGTTTTTATTTGATAGTAGAATAACTGAAATGATTGGTTATATATATATATATAAAAAACGTGGACACAAAAATGCATCTATTCATAAGAGTGAGTTGATACAAAAGAAAAGAAGATAAAAATAGATTAAAAATTATATTAAAAATAATAAAAAAAAAATTTAAAATCTTTATATTTTTTAAAAAATATGACTCAAAATCAAAAAGAATAAAGAAAAATAATTCATGTAACTAATTCCAACTAGTTTAGTATAAGGTTTTGTTGTTGTTTTTGTTTATAGTACGAAGGATTGTATGAAAATAACTACTAATTGTAAGTAAAAATTAATTATAATCAAGCAAAAAAATTATAAAATTAATTATAATCAAGCAAAAAAATTATTATAATTTTTTATAATTCTAAATGTTTATGCTACTAATCATACCTTATGAATTACTTATGAATGATAACTTATGGTTTATAGCAAATATATACATATGACAAGGATGCATTTTTATATTGTTATTAACAAACAAGTATGCATTTATATATATTTTATGATAAATATGCTAGCAATCATATCATAAATTTTTATCAAAAAAAAATGCTTTTTGAAAATATAAAGTGACTGGTAAAAGAGGAGGACAAAAGTTACTAAGCAAGAAAAAGAAAGAAATCAATTTCTAATCATGTTCTTTTCGTTATATCTTTTATGAAGAAATATTTATTGGTCAAATGAATACCAACCATATTCCTTCATTAACATATCCTTTCAAATATCTTTTCAATTGCATCTTTTTCTTCCTACCATGCTGAGAAAATATATAGCTAAGCCCAAACTTAGACTTTTGTAAATTCTATTTTTATAAAATATTTGATCATATGTCATGTGCCATCGTCTCTCACTTAATCAAATCTTGGTTAAATCTTTTACATTATATACTTAAAAAAATCTTGGTCATTCCACTTTTAACATCTATCTTTAATTTATTTCAATTCCTTTAAAATTATGTGATCATACCAATCCACCCTTTCTTCCTTCCAAACATCCCTAAAGCTCTTTAATGGGTATAGTGCTTAGCATGTTATACAATTCACCTAAGTATTTATCAGTCCCATTTTACTAGCATGCTTCTTGAATCTTTCTAATTACAATAGGATTGTCATTTCTTCAAAAGGCATGTAGTCAACTTTATTTATTTATTTTTAATCACATTTCATATAAAATAATAAGCTACATCAATGTGTTTGCCTTTAAAATTTATTGTGTCATTCCTAATCAATGATATTGCAGTCTTATTATTATAGAATAGTCTTATGAGCCCAATTGATTCTTTAGTCTTTAATTTTTTTAATAAAATAATTTATTCAAACTGCTTGAGAGGCTGCAATGCTAGAAGCAACATGTTCAGCTTCTATTACGTATTTAGCAATACAGGTTTATTTTTCATTTGACTAAAAAACTGCATTCCTTCAAATAAAAATATATTACCACTAATAAATTTTCAATCATTATGATCAATGACAAAAATTATATCTAAATAACCATAGATTTTCAAATTATCTTGTCCGAAACATAATTTTATTTTCCTATTAACTTAAATATACCTAAAAATTCTTTTAACTAATTGCTTGCTAATGCTTTTTGTTAGGATTAGCTTGGTATTGATTAACCAAACCAACAGCAAAACATATATCTAACTCAATACTAATAATAGTGTATATTAAGCAGCCTATAGCTTATGTATAAGGAACTTTTTTATTTTTATAGATTCACATTTGATTTTTGAACATTGTAATTTGTCAAAAATCAAACCTTTGCATATTGGCATAGATATTGGTCTACAATTATTCATGTGGAATTTTTTAATGTCACTCCCAAATATTTTTATTGAATTTTTTAATGTCTCTCCCAAATATTTTTCTTGATCTAAATATAATAATTTTGATTTTTAATCTCTAGTGATTCTAATGTCTAGCACATATAATGTTGGACCCATGATTTTCATATCAAATTTTTACATATGATTTTGTTCTCTCCATCATTTTCTTATTATTGCATGCCAATAGTATGTTATCCATATAATAATGATATCACCAAATTATATGTTATCCATATAAAATGATAGTATCACTAAACTATCTTGACCTTTCTACACATATACACAATTGTTTATAGAGTTGACCTTGTATCCAATTTCCGTTATAAGCTTATAGAAAGTGGAATATCATTATGTAGATGATTATTTTAAATCATAAAGAGAATTACTCAATTTATAAAAGTTACTTTTACATCTTTCAAGGTATAAATTAGCAACCAATGCCCTTATAATTTGGATAGATACAAATTTTATAGTAGGACCATATAGCTTCATAATCAATTCCAGGTTTTCGAGCATACTACTTTGCAACCAACCTAGCCTTGCACTTATTTAAGGGTTCCAATAGATTTAAACATTTTTCTTAAAAACCCATTTGCATCCTATAAGTTTTCTTCCTTAAGGTAATTCTACTTACAGTTCTCTTCCTTAAGGTAATTCTACTTACTCCTAAACCTTTTTTTTAATTGAATTCAACTCTTCAATAATGGCATCTCTCAATGAGTTGATACACATGAGGACATAGCTTCCTTATAATTATATGAGTCCTATTTGCTAACCTTGCAATTAGTACTGAGAGTATAATAATTTTTAAATATAGATGTCAACTCTCTATTCCTTTTCCTCCCACTATTTATGGTATTTTTGTCACTTTTTTTAGATTTTCAAAAGATGAAATACTCGGAACATCATCATTTTAACTTGTTTTTAGATAATTTTTATTCTTTCAATAATATCAATTCCTCAAAAGATGTACATTCTCAATAAAGATAGCATCTCTACTTTCTATGAGACTCTTTTTTTGGTGATAGAAATGATAATCAGTCTCATTATATACATAACTAATGAATTTACATTTATAATTTTTATCACTAAATTTATCCCTTAGTGACTTAGGAATTAATACATGAGCTTTACATTGCTTTGCACTTAGGGGCTATTTGGTTAACCACTAGTAAAAGGATCACCAGTGATAGGATCACAAGTGATCCAACATCATGTTGTTTGATATAAGATATTTTAATAATCAAATATCACTAGTGATCACAGATTACTATATTTAGTATACCATGAAAATAAAAGGTCACCATGCATACAATACTAATAATACCCTTAAAAACTTATTTGCATAATATATTTTTTATATTATATAATAATATATTATGTAAAAATTATATATTATAATATAAGATCAATAATATTATTAATAATACTATAAATATATGTTATGTATTATATATAATATATTATATAATATGTTATATTATAATAATATATAAATATATACTAATATATAATATATGATAATATATTATACACATTTATTATATATTATAAATATAGATAATAATATAATATTAATTATAACAATAATATTATATATGTATAATAATTAATATTATATTATTATAATATGGGAGAGAAATTAATAAAAATAGGGACAAAGTTCTCTCAATTTTTTGGTGAAGATCATCATTACCACAATGATCTGGCATTTCTACCCCCTAAATGGAATTAGGATCACCGTTCTACACAGTGATAATCCTAATCTCATGGTAATGACACATCACTGTCCAAATAAAAATACTAAATAGGGTGATCTTATCACCATCCTAAGATCACCGGTGATCTTTGCAAGATCACCTCATACCAAACAATCTCTTACGCGGTATTTGGTTTATAATAATATAATATTAATAGGAATGTAAGATTTCTCATAATTTTATACTTGATAATCAAATTACTGAGAATATAAGATTATCATATTTACTTTATCTTAATAATATTAGCTCAGATTTCTAGGGATACAACGTTTCATACTATGATATTCTTGAATTCTATTTATATTTTCTTATAAATCTCTTTTTATCTTTCGAGTAGATGTCCTTTTTTGCTTAAATATAAAATGCTACAATAAAAAGCAAGGATTAAAAGAATTATATATTTAAATATTATAAATATTTAATATATATATCATATTTTATATTATTAAAATATCAAATAATATTTATAATATAAATAATATTATTTAAATATAATAATTTAAAATATTAGAAGGTCAAAAATATTAATAGCTTTAAATTTAATATTTATATTATATAAATATATTGCTATTTAAAATGTTAAGTATTATATTAATATTAAATTTAATATTAATACAATATAGTATATTATATGAATATTGAATACAAATACAATATTAAATACCTAAATATTAAGTGCATATTAAATATATAATCATAATATCATGTTTAGTTGCCAAATATGGTAATCTATAGGTAATTTTATAAAAGTGGATTATCATGAACCAATTAGTCCTTAAGTTGGATAAATTCATTTATACTGTACCTAATATTCAAAAGGCATCAACTTTTTCACCTTTATATTTATGTCATATAGGTGTAAGTAGCAATACTTAAAAGCCTCTCCCTCAAAATTAAATGAATATATCTACATAAGCCATCATAGATTTGGTTATATCCATGAGTGTCCTTTTTTTTTTTTTTTCTTTTCACCACTTTATTTTATTCTAAAGTATATGGGATAATATTTAAACGGTGAATTTGGAAAGTATTTAAATGGTGAATCCCATTTTTCTTATAAAATTCTTCAAATATTATTTCCAAATACTCACCGCCTCTATCATTGTTAAGTCCCTTTGCAGGTCTCCTTAATTAAGTTCTAATTTCTTTCTTATATTTTTTAAACTTTTTAAGTATTGCAAACTCAAGTTCTATTAAATACACATATCCAAACCTCAAGAAGTTGTCCATAAAAATAGTGAAATATTACATTCCTTTGTGTATGTCTTAACTCTCGTTGGTCCACATATATCAGAATAGATAATTTCTAACAACTCTTTAATATATCAATTTTTCTTAAATAACTTCTCGATCATTTCACTAAGAGTGCAAGGTTCGTATATATCATAATCCATTTTTCCAAAATCAGGCAATAACCTCATATTACCTATTCTTAATATTTTATCTTTATTGAAATGTCTTAATCTTAAATTTCATGAATGAGGTCTCACAACAGTAACCTCTAACAAGTGAGAAGAAATAGTTGAATTTCTATTATTAACCATAATCAGATGCATGTTATGTGCCTTCTCTTTCTTTATAATAATATGACCATTCTTTCTAATAGTTACATAATCGATGGCAAAGCTCACTTCGTATCATCTTTCATCTAATACAGGCATAGATATAAGGTTCATTCTAATAATGATGCATATAAAATATTGTAAAGAATAAAACCAATAATAGGTGTTAATGCCCATAAACAATCTATGCTCTCCAAGGGACAATGAAAACATATTGACAAATTTGCCTCGTGACTTGCGCACATGCCTTGTTGCTTGAGAGTTAATCCACCAACCTCACTTTATGGGTTCAATGATCATGGCTTTTGGCACATTAAGTGCCATCTCCTTAGAGTTTAAGGGTTATCCTTTGGACCTTCCTTGATACTTTTCTCACTCTTTTGTAACTCTAAATATTCTACTTTGTAGTTCTCAAATTCACCGCAATTGAGGCATTCTTCTCTTTTAACTTTTTTTCTTTCTTTATGTGGGTTACTTCCTGTTGCCTTACCATGGCCTTTTTGGCTTGTTATTAGCTCTACTTTCCTCTTAAATTGTCCATGGTAAAATTTTGACTATAATATTTATCCACATGACAATAGAATCTTAAGATAGAGGGACACTATTAAAGATGGTGGACACTTATATTTTACCGGACGGATTTTTTTTTTTTTTTTTGCCAACGACAAAATTTTAATAATAAGTAAAATTGATTCACATTATCTGCCGTCCTCAAATCTTCTGATATGGTTGGGCCATTAAAGTTTTCTAATAAAAATTGTACATAACTATTGAATTTTCCCTTATACATTTTCTCTAAAGCACTTAAAATTTTCTTAGCAGTCTTCATGTCCTCAACAAGGAAATTAAACAACTTTGCATGTATCTAAGGAAATTAAACAATTATTCTCCTCCTTTGCAATTTATTTCTTGGAAGCTTCATAGGTTTCTGAAGATTTTTTTGTGACAGAATATGCTTTATTATGTATCAATAAGTAAGGCACTCTTATATTTCAAATGGAGCAATTAATCTTACTTAGTTTTTTTAAAAAAAAAAAAAAATCTTAGAAGCATCAACAGCAAAATACTTTTGTAGCCATTGAAAATAAAAAAGAAAAAGAGGTGTGTTTGACAAAACTAGATTACTTACAAAAAAAAAAAAAAAAAAGAACTAAATTATGGGAATTACAATCAAGTACTTAGCATCTTCTTCCAAGCCTTGTTATTAGGGTTATTAGGAATTAAACCAAATCCCATAGAGGTTCTGCAAATTTTTATTATAGAAAGATATTTGAGTATACAAAGAGACTTGTGGAAGAGAGGACAAAAATTATAAAATAAGAGAAAGAAAAAAAAAAAAGCTACATTAAAATGCACTATATATTAGACTTATAATAGAAATTCACATGTCTTTTTATCAAACTTTTTCAATTTAAGGCATCGTGAACATGTCTTTTTTATTATCTTTTATGAAGAGATATCTACCATACCAATGACCATATCTTCCTATTATGTCTTTTATGAAGAAATATCTATTAGTCAAATGGTCACTAATCATTTCTCATTATCACTATTTCCTTTTAAATATCTTTTCAATTGCACATTTTCATTATGCCTGCACTAAGAAATAATTAAACCCAAACATAGACTCTTCTAAATTCTATTTTTATTAAATATTTAATCACATATTATCAAGATAATCATTTAGATAATTTTGACCTCTATTATTAACGTAATAATATGTGATAGTAATTTGATGATTTAATCCATGAATGGAATTCTCCTACCAACATAGGAATTTATAAATGTTGGAACTATATGATTGCCAATAGCTGCCAGCTAAACCAACTCAAGTTCACATGGCACCATTTTTGCCATTATTACGACACCAACAAGGATGTAAGAAAGCAGTAGCAAGTTCATAGAGATAGAGAGGAAAATATTATGGACAAAAATTAAATAAGTGATATATTATTATTTTTTAATTAATTTTAAATATTTAATAAAGTGTAAAATTTTATGTCTATCTTGTTAGATGAAGGACATGATGGCAAATATCTTATGACATGGATGTAGGATATGTCCGAATGTTATGTTACTAGAAGCCCACATGTTGCGGGCTTGCGAGAGGACGGGCCCATTTCGAGCCCTCAACTAAATTTAATTGTGGGAAGGACTTAGCCTAGGTTTGCGCTGCGATGCGGTGAGTTTAGGGTTATCCTCACATCATCGGGTGGGAAGGGGAGAGGCCCCAGCCGCCAGGCGGAGAAGCGTAAGAGAGAACGCCAGCAGCGAGGCAAGTAAGAAGAGAAAGGAGAAAGCCTCCTCGATCTCCTCCGATTAATTCTATGTCTATTTTTTTTTTTTTTTTTTTAACTTATTCTTTGGTTACTCCCTCTGGTCTCCGCTGATATATTTCCTTCTTAGGGTTTCTTTATCCTTAGATGTTCTATCTTCTTCTCGGTTTTTTTTTTTTTTTTCTAAATTTTTATTTCCTATGTTTCTTGTTAGGATTTTGATCTTTGTTTTACTCGCTTTATGGATAAATTATTGCTCTCGATCGGCTTTTGCGCATGCCCTAGATTTCCGGAGTTGTCCTGTATTTCTGTTTGGATTTAGGGAGTTATTTCTCTTTGGATTTGTCGATAGCTACTGCCGTTCAGTATTTGGTTCACATATTTTATTCATCAAATTCAAATTGATTTCTTTTAGCTTCTCTACGGATGTAATTTTTTTTTTCTTATTACTGTGGTTTTTGTGATTTTTTTTTTTTTTCGAGATCTTTTTGTTGAAAATTTCCATCATTCTGATGCCATTCGGGATGGAGGTATGTAAAAGGTTGTTTTTTTTGGTTACTTGCGAGCTCTCTAGGATTTTAATTCTTCTCCAGGACAATTTAATAGTCGTTCTTTTTCGTTGCAATTTTTCTATCAATCAGATGCCATTAGGTTACGCTGATTGTTGAAGGCATAGAAAAATGGTTTCTTGATTACTTCTGAGCTCTCTTGAGTTTTAACTGTTCTTCACAGCTGCCATTTGTTATGCTGTCATCTTTTTTTATTACAAGTATTCTATCAATTTGATTCCCTTGGCTCCTCCGATTGTTGAGAAACGGGGAAAACAAAGTTTTTTTTTTCCTCTTGTGACTCTGTGCTCTCTGAGGTTTTGGGTCGCCTTCAAAACTGCCATTCATTATCTTGCAATTTTGTTTAAGTTATGAAAAAAAAAAAGGGTTTCTCTGATTCCTCTTTAGGCTTTTAATTCTCTTTCAGATCTGCCTGCTATTATTTGGTGGTCTTTTTTATTGCAATTTTTTCCCCATCAGTCCGCTATCATTTGACTTACCGAGACATAAGAAGTGTGGTTCTTAGTTACTTTTAAGCTGCCGTTGGTTTTGATTCATCTTTAGAATGATAGATGATGACCCCCTACCTGGCAATGGGCTGATAGAGCACCACTTTTTTATTGCAAAATCTGTTTTACTATATTTTTCGTTGCAATTTTTCCATCAATGTCGTCCCATTGGGCTTTCTGAATATAAAAACATGAAAAAAATGGTTTGTGATTGTTTCCAAGATCTCATGGTTTTTTAATATATTCAGAACGATGGATGGCAACCCCCATGGTGACAATGGACTGATAGAGCACCATGTGGAGCTCGAAGATGATAGCATGAGCTTTTGGGCAACGCTGGGTGTCAGCCCCCATGTCATTGAGCCAGAGCAGCACCCAATCCCACCCCATCACCACATGGATCGCCAGCCACCTCTTGAGATGGTTGAACAGTCTGTCCGAAGGGAGCTGTTTGCCATGGAAGGGGATCCAAGGCTGGATCCTTTTGTGGGTATGGAGTTTGAATCAGGGGAGGCTGCAAAGACATTCTATATTGCTTATGCTGGCCGTGTTGGGTTCTCTGTCCGCATAGCACGGTCCAGGCGATCGAAATGCAATGAGTCCGTTATCATGCTGAGGTTTGTATGTTCGAGAGAAGGGTTCAGTAGGGAGAAGCGCATCATTGCTGGTAAGAAGACAAGGAAAAGGGCAGCATCCATAAGGGAAGGGTGCAAAGCAATGCTTGAGGTGATTCGAAGAGGTGACGAGAAATGGGTTGTGACGAAGCTTGTGAAGGAGCATAATCATGAAGTCGGGATGCCAAGTAGGGTTCACTATATTGCTACAGAAGAAGGAGATGCTGTGATAGATCCATATATTGGCATGGAGTTTGAATCTCTTGAGTTTGCAAAGACATACTACTATGCATATGCTAGTCGTATGGGTTTTGAAGCTCGTGTTCGTCAGTCTCGTCGTTCACTGCATGATGAATCCCTTAAAATGTTGAAACTTGTGTGTTCAAAGCATCGATACCATTCAGGAAGGGACAACAACAGTGATGATAGCAAGAGGTTGCAAATTCAAGATCCCAACAAAGAAGGTTGTGAGGCATTATTTGAGATTATTCGGAAAGATGGTGATGTGTGGGTGGTTTCTAAACTTGTGCTGGAGCATAGTCATGAATTGACACCTTCACCACCAAGCAAGGTGCGATGCATTCGCTCACAAGGAGAGATACTTGTTATTTCAAAGAACTTTGATGATACTCGCAATCTACTGCTAAATGGTCAGGATTCACAGTATCCCAGAGAGATTCGATACAATGACTTGGGTCCAGAAGATGCTCAAAATCTTCTTGAATATTTCAAGAAAACACAGTCAGAGAATGCTGCATTTTACTATGCAGTACAGGTTGAAAACAATAATTGCATGACCAATATCTTTTGGGCTGATGCTAAAGCCCGAATGGCCTACTACTACTTTGGTGACACTGTTAGACTTGACACAACATACAAAAATAGCAAGGAATTGATGCCTATTGTTACATTCACAGGTGTAAACCATCACCTACAACCTGTAGTTTTTGGATATGCACTGCTTGTTGATGAGTCAGAGGCATCATTTGTTTGGCTCTTTGAAAATTGGCTTGCAGCAATGCCTGCATTGCATCCAGTGTCGTTGGTCACTGAAATAAATAGGGCTATGGCAGCAGCAGTTGCAAAAGTACTACCAAACACCCATCATTGTTTTTGCAAGAAACACGTCTCATATACCATCCAGGAAGAATTGCCTAATTTGTATTCAGTACATACCCCATTTGAAGAAGAACTGGGGAAATGCATTGATGAGTCTGAAACAATGGAATCATTTGAGTCATGTTGGGATGCAATAATTGATAAGTATGCCCTGAAGGAGAACACATACCTGCAGTCCTTGTACAATATTCGCCAGCAGTGGGTTCCAGTATACTTGAAAGAAATATTCCTTCCGGCAGAATCTGTATCTGAAAGATGTGAAAACCTTTACAAGGTTATTGAAAAGTATTTCACAATAAAGACTCCTTTGCGTGTGGCTGTTAGGCAAGTTGGACAGGCCATTGCAAGTTGGTCTGAAAAAGAAGCCCAAGCAGATTTCATTACATTGTTTGAAAAGCCATTTCTGAGGACTGCCTCACCAATGGAAAAGCAAGCAGCTGGAATCTACACAAGGACAATATTTGACAGGTTTCAGGAGGAATTTGTTGAATCCTTGGGTTACCATGTAGATAAAATTGAAGATGGAGCAATTAGCAAGTACCAAGTGTTGAGAAATGAAGATGCTGAAGAGACATGCAGAGTCACCTTTAATGCCTCTGAAAACAAAGCACATTGTAGCTGCTGCATGTTTGAGTCATCTGGTGTGTTGTGCAGACATGCTTTGAGAGTCTTCATCATCAATGGTGTCCGCATGCTTCCAAAAGATTACATCTTGAAACGGTGGACAAAACATGCTAAAAGTGGTGCTGTTTTGGACGATTATGGTGTTGATCTCAGAGGTAATTGTGAAGATCCTTCAACCACAAGGTACAATGATCTCTGTCGTGATGCCATTAAATGTGCAAGGGAGGGTGCAACAACTACAGAGTTCTATAAGGTTGCAAAGGATGCACTTCAAAGGGCTGTAAATGAAGTTGTCTCTGCAAAGCAAAGGAGGGGACAACAAACTTTGCAGAGTTTTATAACATCACAAAAGAAGCAAACCAAAAAGCTTGGAAAGGTCACACCTAGAAAAGATGCATCCAGCAAGATTGTGAAGAAGCTGCCAACAAAAAAACCATTGATGGAGCATGACATTAGATGATTTGATGTAAGATAGACTGCTTTGTTGTGCTTTTGTTGTTTATTGACTTTATATTGGTTACTTGTTTACTCTACCCCTTTCCTCTCAGCTTGTAGATTGAGTTGTTTTGTTTTCAATGGAGATAGATAAAGGATGCATATTCAAAACCTTCAGATACTTTAAATTTGGAGGTAGGGAGTATATGCCAGCTCCTTTCCTTTTTTACTGAAACAATTTAGGTCCAAGATACTTTTTTATTTGAAGGTAATTTCTTTCAATGAAGTATATGTAGACATTCTTATCTCCTGTGATATTCTTAAAGAAGTTGTTGCCTTTTTTTTTCCTCAATGACGAGGTTGTAGTATTATGTCATGGTTGATTTCATTATGTTTATATACTTGCCCTCTTAAGTCCTGATTTTTTTTTTTTTTTTATTTCCCTTTCCCTTTTTCTTTTTGTTTGTGTGGTTGTCTGGACATATATTTTTCTTATGTTTCAGATAACAGAGCCTATCCGTTATTGGTTAGGTTTTTTCCTGACACATATATTTAGAGGAACATATATCTATCAATTTGGTAAACACCAAAGATTGGTAAAATTTCAGCTGTGGATAGGTGTTTAAGGTAATCATAAATATGTGAAATTGATGAGATATGCCAAATTGGTGCAAGATAATATAAGTATTTAGCTACTATATAGAGGGAACCCCACCCTCAGTTAATCTTGCTCCATTTTATGTTCAATTGTACCCATGGCCTCGTGCAGGGACTTCAAAGTTGCTTGAGCTGCAGAAGAGGTAGGTCTCTTTCATGTTGGATTCTGTCATCTTTGATGGCATTCCCTTCCTATAGTGTAGAAATCAGCACATCTTTTCATCTCTTTAGTCAGAGAGTAGAAACCCTTACCTATGTACAATTCAAATCATTGCACTTATGCTTCACATGTGCGAAGTGCTAGTGTTTGTGCCAAATGCTGATGTATTTATTTACTGCTTCTTTTTTGTTTGATGCATAACTACTTATTATCGTAGTATATGGAATCTGAATAATTTTTCCATTGTTCATAATTTGAATTTTTATTATCTTTAATCGTCTAGATCTATATTTATAGCTTCAAAATTTTAGTGCCAACAGGAAATCTTTCTCTTTCATATAAACACTTGAAATGGTAATCGTTTCCTTTCCAAAAAGTAATTATTTCTTTTGTTCCAAGGGTAGACTCGGATCTTTCCAGTTTGGCATAATGTGTTCAAGGATGGAACAGATCTAAGCATCTAATGATTGATAAAGAAGGCATGCAGGAGAAGAGAAATAAAGGGAGTTTATTTGTAATTTAAGCAGCATGAGATTGCAAGCTTGATCTCAAAAAGAAAACCATGGTTTCTGTTCCTTGACTTTTTTATGTGTTCTTTACAGTTCCCCTATGGAGCTCACAGAATCTATATTTATATGGATTAAGTTGTTAGATTTCAGGGGAGCCTAATTTTGAGATAGTAGCGACTACTTGAATATTTAGTCATGTAAAGGTTTCATGAATTTAGTTCAATGGAGAGTTCATGAATTATGTGAATGCATTGGGGAGACTATTTAGGTTTTAAGAAGTGTCCATGGCGTTCGGACAGCATAATGCATATGCTGTATGTGGGTGCAAATGGTACAATAAAAATAACAATAATGATAGTCATTTTTTCTAGATAATTAATATCAATATCATATTTTCTTTATAATTAATATCAATAATAATAACAGTAACAACTAACAATCAATTCTTATTGTTTAGTACTTAGTATTAACTGTGATTCTTATAACATGATTGAAAGCCACATTTGACCTGATCATCAGTTTGAACATGTTTTATCTGGACAGGCCTACATAAGAGTCGGACACATATTTGGCTGCATGATATTAAGTAGACCATATGTGCGGCTATACAATGCTAATTGAGCCACACGCATGATCACATAGTGCTAAGCTGATTGTTTTTTTACTCTGTGTGCAAAATGATCGCTTATAATGACTGCATATTGGCAATGTGGTGTGGTTAGAGGACTGCATATATCTTAGATGTGATGTACTTTTTACAATTAGCCTTTTTTCCCTTTAATTTTTTTTTTTTGGCTAGTCATTACACATAAGTGGCAATATCATAATTATTAAGTTGAAATGAAGCTAACGGGTTGTCTACAAAAAAAATGGTAGATCTTGTGTGCTGTGATTAGAGCCCTAATTCTTTTTTGCTAGGAATAACTGACCAGAGGACATAGTGACCAGATGCAATAGAAGTGTCTGAAGATAGTTTTTAACTTTTTGTAATGCTAGAGAGTTCTTTATTGAGGAAACGGGCTGGAGAATTTTATTTTAGCTATATAATGGTTTAGGAAAAGCGACAGTCATTGGGGTTGTGTCTTAGATTGCGAACCCATAGATAAATATGGCATACAAATTACACTCATGGATATCAGAAATGCACACCTAGGATGCAGAAAACATGCATGAAACGCTGAAACATGCATACATAAAGACAAGGAAAATTTGGAAGGTGATTATATCATAGAAATCAGGTGTACCTTTGTCAAAAGGAACGGCACCAAGATCCCTATATTGCCCAAGGTGCTAGGCGCTAGAAAGGTGCCTGCCTGAAGAAAGTAAGGCACCGATTTATGAAAAGTTTAATAGTTTCATTAGGAGTAAATGCTACTTGCATTTGAAAGCAATACTACAAATATCATTTGAACACCCTAAATTATGATCATATTGAATGTTAGATGTCTTGTTTCATGTCGTTGTAAGCATCCCATCAATTGCCACTTGCCATGGCACCTTTCTAAAAAAAAGTCAGCAAAAATAAACCATTGGAACTCATAAAATAGCTTCAAAGTTCAAATGCAGCAAAATACCACTTCACAAAACTTGTTTCATTCTTCTAAACAACAACGATATAAAAGAGTAAACCACTGAACATCGTAGATTAGCCTTTTATTAGGAATAGATACTACTTGCATTTGAAAACAATACTACAAATATCATTTCAACACCCTAAATTATGATCATGTTGAATATTGGATGTCTTGTTTCACATCTTTCCAAGCATCACATCAAAATGCCACTTTCCATAACATCTTTTTAAATAAAAGTCAGCAAAAATAAACCATTGGAACTCATAAAACAGCTTCAAAGTTCAAATACAGCAAAATACCACTTCCCAAAACTTGTTTCATTCTTCTAAACAACAACGATATTAAAGAGTAAACCACTGAACATCCTAGAGGAGCCTTTTATTTATGAGGACTCCAACAAACCAAAATCAACACCAAAATAAAGCTAACAGAGCCCTAAAAGAATGAACAACATAGGATAGAAAGAATAGTGCCAGACATTGGAGAGGAGCTCGCTTGAATGTCTCTTGTTTTGTCTGAGACACTTGCCTAGGCATCGCTTTAGTAAACTTGCCTTGCCTAGGGTTGAGGTGTTCAAGGGTTCCTTGCCTTGCCCAGGGGCCTAGGTAAATGCCTGGAGCGCCTTTGACCACACTGTATTCTTAGCAAGAAGAAAAATACAATTGGACTATGCTTTGGATATTTGTTTTAAAAATGTTGCTAGATTAAAAGTTTAAAAATTCATGGAACTTCAGAGATGAGAATATTTACGAGGTGATGTTAGGTTGAAGATGGATATCAGCAAATGGGCCAAGTGCAGGTTGAGATATTCTTGATCTTGAGCCTGACAAAAAGCAAGCCAGGACATGTTAGGCCTGAATAGCCAGGTTGGCCTGGTACAAGCATACAAATGAAGCCTGCACAGCCAGTGCCTGTCCTGAACATGGTGTTGCATAGCGTATAGTTAACCCAGCCGAATGTTTTTTTTGATGGGTAGGTCAGGTTCGGACTTTGGCCAGACTCTTCCTTTTCTTTTGGCCAGACTTTCCTGTTCATGATTTTAGATTTTTCTTTTTTTCCCTGAATATGTTAAACCTATCAAATGTATCTACATAGAACCAGAATTTCCATTTTTAAAACCCATGCACTCTTTCCTATTGTTCTTTAGACATCTAAATACAACTTTAGAAAGTAGATGCAACGGCAAAATCCTATGTTTAGATTAAGTAGAATAATGCAAAAATACATTGAAAGCAATCTGGATAGACATATACCCATGGAGATCAGAAGTGCACATTTAGAAAGCAAGAATATAGACTGGTTGGGAGTTATGAAGAAATGCACACTTCTCTTGCAGAACTATGCTGTAACAAATGGAAAAGTATTGTTAAAGACAAATACATGATTAGGAAACTGTTGCTGTTCATAGATTCTAGAAATGCATCTATGTGAACTCAGTAAGCAGTTCATACTGAGAACATAACATACCAGAAATGAGAAACTTGCACTTGGAGATTTATGCATGATCGATTAAGTAGAGAACATGCATAAACTGCGAATTAAATAGTCAGCAAGTGGCAACCTATTCTTAAAATACCTTGAGTCACATTCTTGAGCCAGGAGAAGTGGAGTTCATATAACTTGTTTGAGCTCTCTTGTAATCTAGTGTTGTATTTGCGAACTACTTCTTTAGGCTTTGGAATCTGAACAACTGGAAAACTGATCCAATAGTACTTTACCAGAAAGAGCATTCATTGTGTTCATGCATTTTATTGTTTGCTCATGGTCCTTTTTCCTCCCATTATCTGAATGTAAAGATTGATATGATTTATCTAGTTGGTTCCAAAAACACTACATTTTTCTTAATCTATGGCTGGGGAGGTGTCATTTTTCAGTCTCAAAGAAGAATTATCAGAAAACAAAATGTTAAAAAGTTAATATCATTTGCAGATATGTGGGTGAAGGATATATTCTATTTGAATCCCTCTTATTGACAGATGAGTGTAGAATTTTCTTGCTCCTGTTGTTGTAATTTTCTTATTTAACTTCCAAAGCTATCCGTATTTGCAGCATTTATGGATGTAAACCTTTTATTGGTTTTTGGAAAATAATTTTCATGTGGCTGCTCTCCTTGTGCACAGACAACTTCTTGTCACAAATCTTCCAGTTCAGCAAGACCTCGATGCTTCAATGAGGCATTCAACATCTTATCTTCACTTTTTAGAGCCTCAGCGAACGGTTGATGACTTTACAAAGCCACAAAGTACAGCAATAGTCCTGCCAAGGTTGGATTTTGACTGTCCTTTCATATCTGTAACAGATTTGCCATGTAAATTTGCTTATGTAGCTCTGCTCACGTTAGTGATGTTTTCATGCTTTGGAATATCTGGTGTTGTTTAAGAAATCTTTCATATGTTGTGTGATAGGATCTATGACTTCTAAAGATGTAATCCATTTTACAGCATTCCCTGGATGTATGTGATGTATCCATACGAACCAAGCCATCAAAATATAGATGGACCTGTTCAGTGTAAGGTTAGCTGTATAAGGCCATTTATCTTTTGTTAGATGGTTTATGACTCAGTTTCAGGCAATTTTGTTCAACATCTCATTCCATAATGCCTTTTCATTTATTACTCTTTAGTAATGATCTCATAATAAGGATTTTCTAACCCTTGCCCATCCAAGACCCAGAACCAGGATTGTTGAGCAATATCTGGCAGAACTTAGGACCGGATGCAAACAAAGGATGGTCCACTGGAAGCTTCAAAGTGGATAAATCTGGGCTTGAAGGAGGAGATTGGTAGAGTCGGGCTGCCAAGTGTGCAAATCTCAAGCCTGATCATCTTGATTGCCTGCTTGTCCTGAGTGTAGTAAGAATCAGTGTGATTTGATCCAAGCCCACATGCATTGCCTCTCTATATTGTGATTTTAAGCTATCCACATCAATTGAATTGTTTAGCTGGTAGTCATTTATCATAAGTTTCTGCAAAAAAAAACTAAATGGCAAAATCTGGAGATGAAACCAATTCCATATCTGCTCCTTTTTTGAAGCTGAAAGCCACGAGTGTGTTGCATGTTGCTTCTAATTCATTTGAAAGAACTGAATATAATAATAATAGCAGTGCAAGCTCTGTTAAAATTGCTCGGTTCAAGTTCCAGGTTAGAATGCCATTTTGAGCTGAGGACGGCATTCTTAGGTCCCGTTTGGAACAGCTGTTAGCCTCTCCAGGGAACAGCTGTTACTCTGCCCTTCAAACAGCCGTCCCAAACGAGGCATGAGACCTTGTTCTTTGGATAGAAGTGCCAACAAATGCTGAGATTGATGTTTGAAAATGTTTATGGGTCATGCTGCATTGATTTCAGCAGAGCATAAACTACTCTTTTGGATAACATCCATCATTCCTTTTTCAAATTGTCTGCCATCATGGTACCATTCCTGGATGATCTGATGATTTAATTTTCGGGAAGAGGAAGTTGATGATTTCTTTTTTGAAGACATTTCTCCTATAATAACTTTGCCCATCACCGGCGAAAACATTGTCAAAGAAATGTGATGCGAATTTGTTTGAACAAGCAACCAACTTAGATGTGCTGATAAAAATTTTTCAGAGTGCTCCTCTTATACAGCCAATTCATCCGGTAAGTCACAGAAAGCCTGAAAATTATAATCCAATAAAATAGAGGAAGCTTTGGATTGTTTATCTCAAAATAAAAAAGAAATAATTGATTTCCATGTGAGAGTTGATTTATGGTATTATAAATTTTTTAGATTCCTATGAATCACAATCTTACTATTATCATGAAAAATCTCCTGTTTATTATTGGAAGAAAATATCATGTCTTTATGTTAATGAAATAAATTATTAATCATGGTAACAATCACTGGTAGCTTACCCTTAAAAATAAATAAATAAATAAATAAATAATTCATTAGTAGCTGTTGCGAGAGAAAATAAAGAACAAAAACATAGAATACAGTGATTTGGTTCAAGAAATAAAAATATATTATGTTTGTCCTTGACATGCGAATCAGCATTCGAAAATATTTATTTTTTAATGGGTAATTTAACGCATGTGTCGTCTAATGCATAAGAAAAACCCTAGCTTTGGCACGTGCCAGCTATCCCGCACGTGTGTAATGGTACAGCAGAACTCAAGAAACGACAAGAGAAACGGAGGCCCCCACGGTCCTTCTCCCCTCCTTCCAAGAACTACCTCTGCCACACCCACCTCGTCCACGCCACCCCTCCGCCTCCTCGCTTCTTCCTCTCTCAGTCTCTTCCCATCGATGGATGCGACGCTAGGTGCGTTTCCAGCCGATGCTTTCGTTCTTTCTCTCAGTACTCTGCAATATATGTCGATTGGATTGTTGGATTTGGTTTCCTGTTGTAAGGAAACCGATTTTTTCGTTTTTTTCCTGTTGTAAGGAAACCGATTTTTTCGTTTTCTTCTGTCCTCATCGGTTTCTCGGTTTCCAATTTCTTCAGTTTTTACTGGTTAAATTTGGAAATTTCTTGTGCCAAAGAACATATTCTTTTACTTTGGATGAGAAAGATGTTGCTAGTTTTAGTACTATACGTTGACTGGATTGTTGGATTTGGTATTTGTTTTCCTGTTGGAGAAGAATCAGGTTTTTTCGTTCTGCTCCATGGAAATCAGTTGCTCTCTGGCCAATTTATTAATTTTTAAAATTTTTTAACTGCTTATGTTTGGAATTTGCTCGTGCCGAACAAGCTATGCTTTTACTTTGGATGAGGGACTGCGCTAGTTTTGGAAATATACGTTGATTGGATTTTTGAATTTGGTTTTCTGTTGGAAACAACCCGATTTTTCTCATTCGCCTCCGTGGGATTCAGTTGCTCAATTTCCCACTTTTTTTTTTTTT
The DNA here is from genome assembly GCA_017589505.3 of Metroxylon sagu. Lineage (NCBI taxonomy): Eukaryota > Viridiplantae > Streptophyta > Magnoliopsida > Arecales > Arecaceae > Metroxylon > Metroxylon sagu. The sequence goes on along the minus strand of JACVBY030000499.1, from coordinate 753,631 downwards.
TTTTCTCTCTCTTTCTCTTCCCTTTTCTGGAATCTTCTTGTGTTGAAGAAGATGTTATTTTACTTTGAATAAGGAACTGCTGGTTGGATTTCTAATGGATTTTTATGTACTCTCCTTTTTTTTTTAAAATTTTCCTCCATTTTTCGGCTTTGGTGACACGGTTTGGTCATATAGTTTTGACCTGGTTGTTAGGTATTGAATGTAATCTGACAGTCTTTTCGGGCTTGGAAAACCATAATGTAAATTATATTGATCATTGGAAACTGTATATGGCCATGGGTTTCTTCTAAAATAATAATTTTAATGGTGCATTTGGTTTGGGGTTAATTTTTTTCAAGAGGATAATTCCTCAATTTTTCTTTAAATTGTTAACTTAGTAGGTGGTAGGTTAATAAGGTTAAAGGAAAAAAATATTCAGATGAAAAGAGATTGAAACATTGGGACTAATAAAATATTAAATAATTCCACCATTTTCTTCCATCTCACATCTTTTACATTAATGACATTAATAAAATATTAATGATATTTTTACTTCTTTTATTTTAATCTTATTCTAAATACAGTTAACAATTACACCTATAATATTTCATCCTTCATTCATAAATACAACCAAATACAGTTAACAGTAAAACTTTTACGAACTTAAAATTTGCATCAAGAAATGTTACTCCAATAACCTTTCACCCTTATTTTTTTAACCCCATACTAAATGCACCTTAAGGGTTTTGCTATGATGCACTTATATTTCAATTGTTTGAAGAACTTATCAACCATTAGTTGATAAGAAATATTATGGGAACTCAATGGGCAACTGGTGAGGAGCTGTGAGTTGGCAGTTCTAAGCAGGGTTAGCACTACCAGGCATGCCTCCGTAGCTTCTTTTCAGCAGCCACTGATCACTGGTGAGCTAGGTTTAAATACATCTTTAAATGTTGGGTATAAATCCACTAGTGGTGATGGATCACTGGTGAGGAGGCAGTGGTGGTGCAGTGGTGTGGCAAATTTCTTGCCGCAGGGGGGCAGGAGAGAGAGAGAGATGGTTATGAGAGACTACTGGCACCTAACGACCAAAGAGATGGTTGCAGCATGGTGGAAGGAGGAAGAAAGAAAAAGTGAGGGGTGAAGTCTTGAGATAAGGCATGATGTCTCAGCTAATTACACAATAACATACTCCCTTCAGCTGTACTGCTAGTTAACTGATAAACCATCCTAACCATTCATTTTAGAATGAGCATACCATGTTACGTACCGTGAAGATTTCTTCAGCATACTTTAGCTTTCTAATGCTAATCATATCGTTTTGTATTATAATGTCTTGTTTTCAAAATGTGTTGATGCTTTTTGGTTAAATATTGGTCCAACTTTGTTGCATAATTGAGTGAAAGATTTAAATGATTTGATTAATTGATTGGAATTCTTGGTATCTATCTAACTTCAATGTTTGTTTACTACCTGGAATTTAATATAATTTAGAACATTTCAAAAATTCTAGTCCTCATGGACACCTGAGCTTGTGGTCCTTGCCCTTCTTGGTGCACAATTCAATCATCAAAAGTTGAAAAAAGAAAGATGATGTAGAGTTTCTGCACTATTTAGATATTCATGTTTGATTTTTGAATTGTATTCCATTAAATTTCTTGAGCCGAGGTGTTGTGTATATTTTATTTGCTGATGCAGTAAACTCTGTTTCTAGGGTTTAAACATCTTTTGGTCTTACAGGCTCTACATAAATGACTATGTTTTAATATTCTTGGCTTCAATTTCATGGCTGTGTGATAAAGTCTAAAAGAGAGCTAGACTGTCTATCAGTTTGTATCTGCTTGACTTTCTCAATGGAACATCTTCCTGTGGAAGTTATTGGAAACATTCTTTCCCATGTTGGAGCTGCACGGGAAGTTGTCATTGCCTCTGCAACTTGCCGGAAATGGAGGGAAGCTTGCAAGAAACACCTTCACACCCTCTCTTTCAACTTTGAAGACTGGCCTCCTTATAATGATCTAACCACAAGGGAATTGGAAATTCTCATAACACAGACCATATTCCAAACCACAGGACTGCAGTGCCTTTCAATTCACATGGATGATATTCATGAATTTTCAGCAGCTCCTGTTATTGCTTGGCTGATGTATACAAGAGATACATTGAGAAATTTATCATTCAAAGTTTTTACAATGACAGATATTGACATTCTGGATAGATGTGGTTGGCAGAAGCTGGAGAGCTTGGCTTTATATGATAATTGTATAATTGGGGTTGAACCAAGTTACCGGAGATTCCCATGCCTCAAATTCCTTTCACTTAGTCATGTTAATATTTCAGCCTTGGATTTAAGCCTTTTGCTTGCTGCTTGCCCAAAAATAGAGGCTTTGGAACTTGACAGCCTAGATATTATGATGTCAGATGCACAATCTACGATAGAACTGAGCAGTTCGACACTGAAGAATATATGTGTTAAATCATTATTTGTTGATAAGATCATATTAGAAGCAGATAATCTTGAAAGCTTGCACCTAAGTGCCTTATACCTTGATCTTTTTGAGCTAATTGGGAAGGGTAAGCTCAAGCATCTCAAGATTGATGATGTTAGTGTCACCCATTTGGATATTGGTGATGTCACAGATCACTTGGAGGTTGTTGATGTCAGCTATTTCACCATTACATGGCCAAAATTTCACCAGATGATTTCAAGATCATCCAAACTGAGAAAACTACGGTTATGGGGATTGGTGTTTGATGAGGAAGATCAGATTTTGAATTTGGAAATAATTGCTGTTTGCTTCCCTCAGCTAAGACATCTTTCATTGAAGCATGATTTGAAGGATGGGTTCCTCCATTATGGCTTTCAGGGACCATTGCAATTGGATAATGTGTCAGTACTGGAGCTGGGATGGTCAGTAATTAGTGAGCAGTTTGGGCACTGGGTTGCTGCAATGATTGAAAGATGTCCAAACCTTAAAAACTTGGTTATCCATGGTGTGCTTTCTGAGGTCAAAACCTGTGAAGAACGCCAGATATTGGCTAGTTTTACTTCATATATGGTTTGTCTCATGAGGAAATATTTGAATATTGATGTGCAATTTGAATATGAATAATCTTATATGAATTTTTTTGTGGAAGATAGTGTCTTTTATTTATCTCAAATGTGTAAGAAGGTTGACCATCCTAAGGTACAGTGTTTTTTTCCCATGATCCTTATGTGAGAACTGAAGCTTGTGCACTAGTTTCTTTTTTTTTAATTAGAAAAAAACACTTCACATGAATATATATATATATATATATATATATATATTGATATTAGTACCTCTTTAGGTTGTGGTTTTCATGGATTTCTAATTGGATCGCACACAGGACTCCTATTTTGTGTTTCCTTTTCATGCAACCACTTGAGGTTGGTGACTCCTCATCAATTTTCAGTTCTTTAACTTCTGCAGATATGTGATTTAAAGCTTTAAACAATATGGAACATGATAGCAGTTCCTTCGGTTTCTCTGATTGTTTTTCAACTTCTGAAGAAGGTAACATGAAATTGGTTTTTCAATTTTCAGATAATACCAGAAATTCCATCGTACTTCTCAATTGCATTTGTTTGATGTAGCAACTTCTGTTGTTAAATCCACTCAATTGCAATGAGTCCTATTTAAGTTGAATTAGCATTAAAAAGCTATCTATCATTTATAGTTGGATCAATTGAATCCTAAACTCATTAGTTGTTTCTTAGATTAATTCACTTAATATTGAAGAGTTTATTGATCTCTGAACTTCAAATACTCTTAAATTTGAGAAAACACAACCAAGGTTTATTCTCTACAAGTTTTGCTCTTTCTTTTATGGTCTTATTTTTTTCTTAGGGAGCTATAAATTCTTAGGCATCATGTTGCAAACTTGTTACAAAGAGGTAATCACAAAAATTACCTTTTTCTCAAGTTTGATCATAGAAATTAACATTATATTATGACCTTTTTCAAGTCTTTGAACATATTCCAGATATTAGAAATATATTTTATAATGTTAACATTCATAATTCATTCCAAAAAGCGCTAGCATAGATAAACATGAACCGGACCAGTGGGTGTGTTTGGTTTGTAGTGGAACCTTTCTGGTAGTAGAATTTGGTTGGTGAGATGTTTAACCATCATTTCATGAATCAAAAAAGGTAAACCATTGGGCCGGTGAAGAAGACCTCTAATTTTTCTACGGCGCTATGTTGCTGGAGTTAGTGTTGGGATTGGGCAAACATAAGATTCTATTCTTGCAACATTTAATGTAGTTCTTTCTTTCCTTTTTGTCTTTTACATGAAAGGCTTGTTCATTGAGGGTTGAATATTTCTTGCAGTTATAAATTTTATTGCTGCATAGAGAACTCAAATATAATATAGCAAAGAGAAGGCAAAAGAATGATAAGGGAAAACTTCTTCTTGTTATATTATACTTGATAAAAAGTGTGGACAATGCATGGCCTGAGGGTGGAATGATGGTAGCTAGAAAGAAATAATCTTATTTCCTCCAATGGACATTAACCAATGGGGAAGATTTGATCATAAGGAGATTAATTAACAAAAGCACTTAGAAAGCATAAACATGGACAACAAGAAACCAAACTTGTAGTATAATGGTCTCGACAATTGATGGATAACTAATTTTCTTGTTCTTTTGTCAGTTGTACCCAGAAGTGTGTGAAGAATGGTATGCTACAGTCAAATCTTATAACAAATTTCAAGTTTTCGTAGATCTGTTCATGCAAAATGTTTTGATTTTATGCAAGATTACTCAGTTGGAAAGTTCATAAACTTTTTGTGCACTGCTTTGATTAGGATCCTAATGTCATTCAACTTATATATCATAACTGACATGGTACCTGGCATGTTACGTGAATTCATGTTTTGAATTTAATATTGTTTATTGTATTCATAGCAGTGTTATTCAATGTTTATGTGCCAAAGTTATACCCAATATAAAGTAATATTTTGATTTTCATTTTGTTCATTACAACCAACTTTCATGTTTGAGATAATCTGGTGAATGATATGTTTATGGATGAGTCAGTTGTATTGTTTTCTAAAGCATGCCAGCAGCTATCATGACAATGTTGAAATTGATCTCCTGGGCATGGCAATTTTTTCTCAGGCTCAAGTTTCTTTTTCGGTTGATTCTCATTTGCTTGACATGCTATGCAAAGATAAGGTAAAATGTATGACAATATTAGGTTATACATATTATCACACATTTTCATGTACTAATAATCATCATCTCCCATTGCTTCATCTTCTTGCTAGATGATATATTGGGGGCTTGTGCTTATATTTTTTATCTGAAGTATCTAATCAGATTTCTTGGGCCTTGTATCATTATGGACAAGATATCATCTATTCTTTTGTATAATTTTTGATTTGATGTGTAATTGTTTATGTTTTTGTTTTCATTTTTTTTTTTTTCTTATTGCCATTTCATGTTACATGCAAAACAGAAAAAAGAAAAAGAAAAGTAAAATCCATATTGTTATCATTTTTATGTGCTTTATGCTGAAGGTTAGATTTCATGTAAATGTGAAGATGGTCATTTTGTCTTGTACTGGCATGATAATAGGGTCAAACATTGAAGTGAAGATCACAAAGGGCATTTGATGGAATTCCCTGATAAGAAAAACTCAAATGTTTTTAACAACACCTAAAAGCTAGCGCACCTTCAATAATTCTTTTGTTAATCTTTTAAATTTTGTCAAAAAAGGAGGCTTTCATAATGATGGTTTTTGCAGACCAATGTTTAATAGGGATGGCGATAGAGCGCGGTGGGGTAGGGACCTCAGATTTTTTTTTTTTTTAATCCCCATCCCTACTTTGTGGGGAATAATAAATTTTCGTTTCGAACCTGCTTTGCCTCTCTCGTTCTACTTCATCCTCTATGCATAAATTTTTAATAAAAGCCATGAACTTATTAATTAGCTTAAAAAAATGATGGAATACAAAAGTTATGGTTGAAAGAAAAATATTAGTATATAAAAAGGTACTATACAGAGCCAATAAAAGATAGAAATATACTAATTTTCGTTTCTATTAATAGAGACAAAAATAATTTTTATTCTAATTTTTATTTTCATAAAAGATGAAAATTCTCTGCTTCAAACAAGGTGGGATGGGGTAGGACAGGTTGGATGGAATTGCCACCCATAATGTTTTAAGCTTTCTGTTTGCTCCAACAAAATTTCTTAGATATGCTTTTTAGTTCCTTTATCATGCAAGATTGAATAACTTCAAAATTTTGCCCGAGTGTTCCTTGCAATTGATTGGCTTGGTATTCGTACAAGGGGCTCCTCAAAATAAGAACACCTGCCGAATTCTTTGCATGGCATGGTTGCGTACTACCATAGATTTCTTTGTTATTTTTTCAATTACATGTTCTCGGGGAAGACATGCATTGCCCCACACATGGGAGATCAAATTCTCATAAACATTTTCCATTGTCATATCCGGATTGAAATGCTCTCTCATCTTGTGGACTGGTGCCTTCCACTCTGTCTTTAAGTAATTTAAGTTTGTGAAAATTTGCATGCCTTCAAAACAGTTCCAATGGACAACATATTAAGAGGCTCTATATCTTAAAGCTCTGTATTCACATGGTTGAATTTTAGTTGATGCATAAACCATCTTTGATATAATGAATGGAGATCCTGGATTTTCGTTGCAATTCTTCTTGTTCTATTTATTAAATGTTATGGAAGAAAAAGGAGTGGGCATCAGATCCGATGCACTCCTAACATTTAGTTTCATCTTAGAGAGCATTTTGTTAAAGAGAAGCACCAGCGAGATCTGTGCCATGCCATGGAATTCTTCTTTTCACCTGTACTGAGAGAAGGTGGAATCCCCAAATATTGAAGGCCTCTCGAGTTGTCTATGCATCAACATTCACCGATGCAACCCAAGAAAAATGCGATATTGATGAATATAGTTTGACTTTCATAATATATAAATTATTGCAAAATGGTGCAGATAAATCCGTCATCACTATTTGAGCACCATACGGTCCTCGGAAGCCTTCAGCGAAGGTACTTTTTTATAATTTTTTTTTAAAAAAAAAAATTTATACTTTAATTTTAAATTGATAATCGATCCTCCGACTGAACAGAGTATAATATTTAGTGCTTGTCAATTAGAATTTTAACATCCAAAGTATAATATTTTCGAGCTCCCAATTTTTATCCAACTAATATAATTATAAAAAGACTAACATAACCCTGGTGTTTGAATCCCAATCCTTTCAAGGCCAATTTGGCATATCGAAATAGGAAAGAGATATAAATTTTTTTAGTCCTTTCTCATAATTATTATTGATAAAAATAAGATAAAATTCTATCTCATAAAATTGCTAATTATATTGAAAAAGGGTTATCTCATCAAAATAGTTATTTTTATTTTATTTCATCTATTTATTATTTTATTTTTTTATTTATATCATTAGTAACACATGATATCTGATTACTATTTTTATAAAAATATAATTATTAAATTATAAAAATATATCTATAATTATGTTTGATCCTTTTTTTTTTTTTAATACCGAATATAAGGTAATATAATTTTTATTTTATCTAATTTATTATCTTACCTTACATCAAACATAAATATAAAATGATAAAATTTATTATCTGATCTTACATCGAATACAAGATCCTTCTCTTTTGCTCTTCACTTCATCGATCTTTTCGGTTCTCCACCACCTCTGTTGCGGTCCTCTGTCAATCCTTTCCCTCCGCCCATGTACAGCTCCTCCTAACATTGCTTGGTCCTGTTGTTGCCCACGATCGATCCCTCCCGTCTTCCACCATCTCTTGCACCGTGACTCGCTTGTCCTATCATCCTTCATCACCCCTTACACCATAGCTCACCCCTCCCATGTCTTGTCCATCACCTCAGCTCCATCGCCAATAATATGAGTAGAGACACTTAAAAATAAATAAATAAATAAATAAATAAATAAATAAATAAAAGAAAAAAAAAGAGGAGTCCATAATCGATGTTTGGACCTATCTCTCTAACGAGACTCCCCCAAAGGCAAGCAGCAAGAGTAATGCAAGGGTTATGGTGTTAAACCTTCTATATATATAATAATAATAATAATAATAATAATAATAAAACCTAATACAAGCAAGTTTGCATGGATGAATATCATCGGCTTTACATCAACTTCTTCATGATTTTCAATTTTACACCTTTAATTTTTTCGATAAATGCTTGAATCTTTTAGTCTTACATCGATTATTTCTTTTTGAATCATGATTTTACATTATGACAAGTAAGAAATCATTACAAATTAAGTGTTAAAAAAATCTATAAAAGATTTATTGATAAATTCTTCGTATCAAAATAACTGAGAAGCTATTTTTAGAAGAGATCTACTAAAGCTAATGAACTTTGCTTATTTTCAAAAAAATATATTTTTTAAAAAATAAAAAGATAAATATTAAATACATTTCTAACTCGCATTAGATTTTAAACACATATCATGAGTTTCTCGAAGAACTAAATATAAAAATTTAGATAAAAATAAAAGAAAAATTCTTTTATATTACAAGCCATGAAGCAATATTTTTATTATTTTATGAAAGTTTATAAATTGATATAGTTTTGATAAATTATCAATAACTTTTTCATTCAACTTATGTTCTGAATGATTCAAGATGGTTGGAAATCTACTGGATGCCAAGTGTTTTGAATATGATTATAAATAGAGATATTTGGATTGTCTTTTTAATATAGCTAGAGCTAAACTTCAAATTTAAATTCACTAGATACTTATAAATTAAGTATCACCTTTTTTTTAAAAAAAAAGTACTTTCAGCCTAAGTAGCTTCAAGGGTATTATCTATTCTATTATGTTTGTCCTCCAAGCTCGTTTCAGCATAACTTTCAATACAATCATACTTTTAATTTGAATTTCATTGTTTCTCCACCATATGAGGTTTTCCGGTAAATCCTCTTTCTTGATATCTATATCTTTTATTTAGATAGCTTATAAATATTGGAACCTTGATTGCATTAAGTTCCCTTATTATAAATTCTCAATAAAACTTCTTTATCCCTAAGGATTTAATTTATAATATTATATGGTTTTCTTTTCATAAAAGAAATGGACCTCACCTTTTAGTAGTTACCAATAATTCAGTTCCTCAACTATAGGCTCAATTTATGGTTGATCATAACTTAAAATTTTAAACATATTCAAATATGATGGTCTACTTAAGTCCTAGCCATTAAATGGTGCCCCCTTGCTTGATTTGTTAGGCCTCCTTGAGTTTCTATTTCTCTCAAACATCACCATCATCTTCCTAATAATGACCATTCACATTAAAGAAAAGAGAATGAAGAAATGTTTACTATGCTTTTGAGCCTCAAATTTTGGCAAACTTGCAATAAAACATTGCTAACAATATTAACTAATTATATAAATGATTCCAATGTTTTAGTTTTTCCTTTTAAATTATATATAGATAAATGAATTTTGTTTTGTAAAAAATGCTTATATTATGCTAATTTAGTTACGAAAGAACTTCTAGTAAGTCCAAAAATTTCATCTATGGAAATTTACCTTAAAAAATAAAGAATGATTTACATTTAAACTGTTACAACAATCTAAGAATAAAATGTTTTTAATAACTACACATGTAGAACAAAATTCATGGATAACTTTTTGGAGCACTTAAACAAAATACAATATCTACTATAAACCTTTGTAGGTTTAACTATATATATTTTTCTTTTTTCTTTTTATTAATGAATTCTTAAAGGTAGTAACCATGTACAAACATACCAAAATCCTAGTCTCAAATGATATAGATACGTTCCTCTCTTCTTCCCTTGGAACATGAATGATTATAATTGGGACAGATGACAGTGAAGTTGAGAGTGCGGAAACCTCCAATTAATGGCTAAAATTTTAGCACACTATTGTTTTTGAATATATTTAAAATTATAAAGTTATAATTAGTAATAAATTAAAACAATAATTAATGAGATGAACTCTCTCTATCTAAAGATATAGAGAAAGAGATAGCTGGACTTGGCTACATTCATGTATAGCCAAACCTAAATCTGATTGCCTTCTCCACCATCCATATGAATTTCAAATCCAAAAAGCCATCAGTTAACCACCCATTTTCTACTTTTAAAAAATATATGATGAAATAAATAGAAATAGGAAATAACAAATACAATCATGATAGAAGTAAATACTAACGGTTTTAGGGCAAGAATAAACATTTATCTTACAAAATAAATACCAACATATATAGAATAAACAATTAGTCTGAACCAGTAAACACCTAAATAGAAATATTGGGGAATAAATAGAAATCATTTTATATGTCATGTATTGTAAAAAATGAGGTCCATTTATGGAGACGGAACATGCATGATGTGCATCCCTGCACATCACATGTCTAGCCTTCATGTCTCTCATGCCTCAAGGGATGCAAAAATATGTCGTCGATTTTATGGTTTTATTTGTTTTTATAACATTTCTATTTACTATCCATACTAAGTGTTTATTAGTTCAAGCTAGCAATTTATTTTGGACATATAGGCATTTATTTAATAGGATAAATATTTACTGTCATCATCAAAACAGTTAGTATTACTTTCATCCTGTTTCTATTTATTTTTTACATATTTATGTTAATTTTATCTCTTTTTTAAGTAGGTAACAATGGTTAACATATGGTTTTCTGGCTTTAAGATCATACGGATCTAATGATAAGGAAGGCAATCGGATTTGAACTTAGCTACGTATGAATATAGCCAAGTTCAACTCTATTTCTATATAAAGGGACCATGGACAAAGGCCATGTATAACGTAAGAGACGATGATTGATATAGAACAATAAAAGAGGTGGAGAGCAAGGAGAAGAGCAAAGAGAAAAGGGCCTAGATTTGATCATTAAAACGTTTGAGAGGATTGGGATGGTAAGAAGAGGATTATATCAGTCTTTTTACCACTATATATGTGTGTGTTATAGCTATAGAAAGAGATCAGAAATGGTAGAAATATTGAAATTTGAATCAAGTTTTAAAGTCTCATCAAGGTTAGTCCGATCTGCCAATGGGCGAGCTATGCATCAACAATCGACAAGGAGGCAGACGGTGTTATGATTGGGTGGACCACATGAAATGGTTAATGGCCAGGACAATGCAAAACCAATACGCCTAATATGGACACAGGATCCCTAAGGGAAGAAGGTGCCACCCTAAGGAACCTCAGGACGGTACGTCACCGTTCCATGGCCCGGCGTCAGGGCCCCTCGAGCCCTTGTTTAAGCTTCTGTTTGCGGAAAGGAATCTTGGTCTGGCACGGGTTTTAGGTGGATGTTGACCCTTGAACAAAGGTGATAGCACCAAACAAATCCATTTCTAGAAGGATTTAATACCAAGTGGGTTAGCTTTAGGCCTATTATTGCGGTGCTTTAGTTGAGACGGGCAGTGGGAAAATAAGTAATATCATTCTGAGCAAGGAAGAATTTTTTTTTTTTTTTTGGCTATATCCCGTTTGCCATGTAAGATGAAGATTAGTTTGATCAATGAACATTACGTGTAATTTCAAAATTTAGACTTTGATAGTTTTTTGTTCAAACTTTTATTAGCCAAGTTTTGACCGCACATCTGGTTGGTCTATTCAAAGTTAGAATCGAATTGTAATATTTTTTATAAAAAATATCTGACATGATATCCATCGATTCCTTTAATCTATGTTTTACGTGGTAGAGCAGTTTTATTTTTTTATAAAATAAAAAAATCTATGATAAAAAAGGAACGAGACAAGACCTCCTTAGATTTATTTAAAAAAATAATGTAGGGGGGCTGAGGTTGCTTGTTTCTGATGAAGTGCCGGGTTAGTTGAGTATTTTATGGTGTCAGAAGAGCCCAAGCGAGCCAACGAGGGGGCACGGACTGTTACAAGAAGTTGAGCAGGAGTCACTGGTCCCTGCGGAAGGCTCCTAGTTTTCTTCTTTTTCTTTTTTTTTATTTTTCCTTCTCTCTCCACACTTTTGAGACAAGCCACAGGGACTGTATCTTATCTGTAACGTGGATTGATTAATTTCAGAGGTGAAAGTGAAATTATTACTGGGTGGGGCGTCAAGAACTCAAAGTTTTCAGAACAGAAGGGTGAGGAAGGAACCCATGAATATGGTCAAGGTCCAGCATCAGACGATCCAGTGTTATAATAAAAGTACTCCCATCCCTCTGCCATACTTGAAACAAAGCAACTTGTGACCCTCTCTCTCTCTCTCTCTCTCTCTCTCTCTCTCTCCCATCTTGGTTTAAGGGATCTCTCTCGATCTCAGAAAAGCTGCAGCTTAGTATATCAGGTATTAACTCGGTTCTCCTTCTCTTCTATGGAAGAAATAATTTGAATATTTTATCTTTTTTCTTTTTCTTCCTACACCGCAGAAGGACAAGGATAAGGACAAGGTTTGATCAAGGCTTGGAATTGAAGCAGAAGTTGAAGGATCCACATGTGGAGTATCATTGACGAGAGATGAGAATGGTTTAATTTAAGGAGGAGAAGCCTTCTTGGATGGCAAATCGTAGAGTTGGTGAAACTGGCCTTTCAGAATCTGGACCTTCGAGTCTGCCTCTGGCTTATGGAGTTCATGGCATCACACCTTCTGCCACCAATTACTTGTACTCTTCTTCAATTTTCTTCATAAGCTGCTCTTCTTCTTCTTCTTCTTCTTCTCTTCTTCCTCCTCTTCCTCCACCTGCATATTATTTAGGAAGCACCAACATGGTCCTTTTTTCTTTTTTTGAAGTCACCTTTTCCCTGATTTATCCATTCCTGGTTTATGAAAGCTATCAGCTTGCATGTCTACCTCTCCAATGGTTCTCTCCTCTCTCAACTCTTGTGTCACTTTCCAAATATTTCACTGACTCTTTTTTTCCATTTTCTACTTAATATTCTCCTTCTCTTCTCCTGTTGAAAATAATATACATAAACACACACAAATACTGCTATTGGGATTGCACCTTGTGCCACCGATTTCATGAACTTTCAGATTGATCTATTCTTAGGTTTTCTTTTCTTTATTTTTCTCATTTAAAAAAAAAAAAAATCATCTATCTCCACTTATTTCATAAAGTTCTTTTTTTAAAAAAAAATCAGTGATCAGGAAGGAGCTGCTTATTTTGGGGAGTTGGAAGAGGCTCTTATGCAAGGAGTTGCTGACATTAGAAGTGATGGAGACGCGAAACGTAGGCCCTCTCTCTCTCTCTCATCCTACAGCACAGATAAGGGAGAGGGTGGAATTGGTATTCACAAAGGCTGCTTTGCCTTTTCCTACCTCAATGATCACATGGGGCAGGAGGAGCTTGGATGGTGTGATCCAAACCACTCATAGAAACCTATTCTTCTCTCAGTTGATTCCAGTGTTCCTTTACTTGCTCTCTGCCACCATCGCAGCAGAGGGAGAGGAATGAATTGCCTTTAGGAACACTGACACTGAAGTCTATTTCTTTCTCATTCTTGGACAGCTTTATTTGATCTGATCTCCTGCATCTCCTCTCTCTCTCTCTCTCTCTCTCTCTCTCTTTTGCAGCCTTTTTCACAGCAAGACCTACTCTTGATATCTTCCCCTCATGGCCCTTGAGATTCCAACAAACTCCCAAGGTATGGTCTTGCCTTCTGACTTTGGCTTTGGTTGTTTCCCTATTTAGTTCTCCCTTTCTTTAATGCCAACAGGGGAACTCACAGCCAGCAGAGAGCACTGATTCAGGATCAGCTCAGAATACAATCTCCCAGCTGGACTCAGAGTCCCCAGTGAGCATAAAGGCTTCCTCAGAGCAGTCTTCTGAGCAGCAGCAGCAGATGATGGCCAGTGATGCCCCCAGAACAGCAGCAGGACCAAGTCATCAGCCCAAGGCCCAAGAAAAGGTACTGTTTGAATGTTTGCCTACTCTCCATTATTGCTGGCCCAGATCCCAAAAATAATCATAAAGAAACCATTGCAGCATTTAATTCTCATCTCATATCCAGATCTCAAGATTTCATTGCACTGTTATACATATGTGGACGTTTGAACCGAACGAACCATTTTAAGCACAGTATATTGTCAACATAGATCCCAAGGGGAGATTTAACTTTTTGTAGTGTTGTGATGTTCAATCTCCACAACTCCCAGTGACTAGCTGTTTGTGTGGCTTCTTCAGACAACTGTTTATGAGTGCTGTTGAAAACCCCTTTTTTTTTATAAAAAAAAAAAAAAAAAATCTGTGGTTACACAAGTTGGTAACCAGTTCAAGATGAGTTGCTATGGCTAGTGGGCACCTTTGCCTTTCACCATAACAACCAATTTTTGCTAAAGAGATGTTTACAATGATGTAATACTCCTTGCCAGTTTTAGTTCACTGAGCATATTTTTCTCTTTTTCACCTTTACTTCGTTGTATCAACCAATTATAAATTTACAAATTCTTATAAATTTGCATTACCTACTGAAAGGGCATTTTGGTCCAGTGGGATTTTGGATGGTAATAAATAATTGTTGACGGAGACCAAGTTAGATTGGCAATCTAGTATCTTTATTTTACTGAGAACAGATGATTCTTCTTTTTGCCGTCACCTAACCGAAGTTTCAGTCGTTATTGAAAATTTGGAGCATTCGAATCTCTTGCATCGTTGGTCACTGACCTCCGTTGTTAAAAATATTCTTTTCTCCTTTTATTCTTCTCTGGTCCTATCGCATGATCTTTGAAGCCATTGTCATACATTTCATGTGGCAGCGGAGGTTGGCTGGTTCAACCGCACAGAAAGATGGAACGATGTTAGATGCTAAGGTCATGAACTCTCTCTCTCTCTCTCTCTGAGTACATGTCCATGTCCACATACATGCAAACATCCATGTGTCAAGCTAGCCAGGCATGTACATGGTGCCTGCAAACATGCATGCGCTTTTAACATTCATGTTCATGCGTGCATGCATGTACCCAAGGCTGATCAAGTCCTCTCACAGCATAAAGGAGCATTTTTATTATTGCATAAGACAACCGACATCTGTCTTTTCCTAGGTGGACTTGGTCTCTGGCATTGCTCGTAGACTACATTAATCAATGAATGGCTCTCACATGTACTTCTAAGTCCATGATACTGCTTGCTTTCAAACATGATTGACCTGATCTGAGCCATGCGGTAAAACAGTTCTACCTAAGAACGACAGTGTTCCATCTATAGCCCTCAGCAGTTCAATGGAACATTATCGATCAAGCATCCAACTCTCTGGACCAAATTTTTTATTGATATCACAAAAGAAACAAAAAAAAAAAAAAAAAAAAAAGACCATATGATGGTAAAATCTAATCGTGATCGTAATAGATTATGATGCCTGACTGCTTTTTTTTCAATGACAGGCCTTGAGACGCTTAGCTCAGAATAGAGAGGCAGCGCGCAAAAGCCGACTGAGAAAGAAGGTGGTTTGATCTCTTATCATCAGTTCTCATGCAGAAAAATGTTGAACTAGCGCAGCTGGATCCTTAGAATATGCATGGTTATCTCTTACCCACCTCTTCCATTTTGGCAGGCTTATGTACAACAGTTGGAGTCCAGCAGAATCAAACTCGCTCAATTAGAGCAAGATCTCCAGAGAGCACGATCGCAGGTAACATTGAGAAGATACAAATACATTCTTCTTTTGTTCTTTTTCTATTCATATTATATATAGTTCAAGATATTTATTTCATTAAATCTGGATGGTGCTTAGGGTTTATTCTTAGGAGGAGCTAGTACAGTCGGAAACACCAGTTCAGGTAACAACTCCATTTCCTCTTCTCACTCATAGTTCAGGCAGTACCCAGTCTACCATATCAATTTTTTTTTTTTAATTTTTAATCCTTGCTGCTCCTCAATAATTATGCGTATTGAAAAGATAATTATGTTCATTGAGAACATACTTGCATACGGTAAGAAAAGGATCAGTTATTAGAAACACTTTGCAGCATGGATTAAATCCTATGATTTCGATCAATAAGAAGTTTTGCTTAAGATGCAGCCCATAGAAGGGCCGGTTGATAACTTCTTCTAGTTTTAATTAAAAAAACCTCTAACTTGGACAAATTTTAAGGTTTAGATATTATCATCATGTAGTGGCGTTTGCTAATAACTGTTGCACCATGATCTCCTCACTCATCAAGGCATCATTAAAGTAGTGGAACTGAATTTAGTCTTTATTCTGGCGTTGATGACTCTCACGCACGCACACACACTTTCTTTCTCTGCATGCATGTGTTTGGACTCTTTATATGAAACAATATTTTACACAGCTGCAGCGATCTTTGACATGGAATACGGTAGATGGTTGGATGAGAACTACAAGCGCATGACAGACCTACGTGGAGGGTTGCATGCGCCCCTCTCCGACGGCGACCTCAGAGTCGTAGTGGATGAATGCCTCGCTCACTACGATGAGATCTTCCGGCTGAAAGGAGTTGCCGCCAAATCGGACGTATTCCACCTCATATCAGGGATGTGGACTACTCCGGCCGAGCGGTGTTTCCTTTGGATGAGTGGATTCAGACCTTCCGAGCTGCTCAAGGTCTAACATCTTATTTCCTCTATCTATTTTCTCTATTTTTCTCCAGACAAGCTAAAATATTTGCAGCTAAGTTACAGCCATAGTTCACTGGAATGTCTTTTTATAAGGTTTCTGTGGAGTTATTGCTTCTTTTCTTTGTTTTTTTATAGCAGATTCTATTACCTCAACTGGACCCGTTAACGGAGCAGCAGCTGGTGGGGATTTGTAACCTTCAGCAGTCATCACAGCAGGCAGAAGAGGCCCTCTCGCAGGGCCTCGAGCAGCTCCATCAGTCCCTTGCGGATGCTGTGGCCTTTGGTTCTCTCTGTGAATGCACCAATGCGGGGAACTACATGGGTCAAATGGCCGTTGCACTCGGGAAGCTTGCCAACCTTGAGGGATTCGTCCGACAGGTCCTTCTCTTATACCCGACCGACTTTCTTGAGCTTTAAAGGCAGTCCTTATCCCATTACTCATAAGAAATAAAATAATTTATAAAAAGATAGAGAGAGACCATTTAAATAGTTTTAATATTTGCCACATATATTAGAGAGGCATCGATGCAAAGAAATGAGCAAAAAAGAAGAAGAAATAGAGATAGATTAAAAAAAAAAAAGTTATATGAAGAAAGTGTTAGAAGAAAGATTTAAAATCCTTTTATTCTATAAAAAATATATGGCTTTAAATCGAGTAGAATATAGAAAAAGAGCTTATATAACCGACCAACTACAGCGAAGAAGATGGTTTTTAATCAAGGTTCAACGTGGAATGGTGGTCAAAATTAGAACAGGCTACGTTACAATCCAGTCACTGATCGCTGCTTTGCTTGCATTCCCACCAACTTGGACATTAAGCAACTGCTATGCCAACACATACATTTTTGCCATCAAACTGTTTCCTAGTATTTTCAAAAATACAAAGACTCTGTTGGTATAAAATAAATTAGGAACTAGAGATCAACATACATTAGAAACAGTGAGTCCCGAGTGATGATAAGAATTTGCTCGTGTATTTCTCTGAAACATGTTATCCTCAAACAATTGAGCAAGGATTGTCACTACTTTCTATGATAAAAAGAAAGATCTTCACAAAACTTGGACAACTTCAATTAGAACTCACATGGACATTGTTCAAGACAACTGATGTTTCATGTCTTTTAATAGGATTTTTTTTTTCCTTGCCTCTTGAATTTTCTTAAATTTATGCATCTGCTCTACTAAGTCTTTGAAAATTTTGTCAAAATACCACCTTCTTGCCTTTGTGATATACAACTTTGACAAGTTTCTTTGGGGACCCCGAATTCTTCTTCCAAATCCAAGTCAACATTTTGAAGAACAGAACCAGCAGGGACTACTGTGGAAATTCTCCATTCCACCACGTCTAGCCTGAAATCTATAATTGCGCGCCACTGGGGAAAAAATTATACCCTTAGAAGGTTGTTTGAATATATATTTAAGTGCACCGGCCATGTTTTAAATAAGGTCAAGGACTATCAACAACTGAAAATTTTCCTTTAGTATGTCCTTGAAAATACTATTCCTTTGTCCTTTCTTCTGTTTTTATTTAACCTCTCTCTCTCTCTCTCTAGCTGACCTTTGCTTTCTTTGGTGCTTCCAAGAGACCCATTCAAATCAAAAGCTACATGGTTTCTTTTTAAATGCTGGGTGCCCCATAAAAAGATTAGAAGTTGCTATCAACTTATAGAGGTAAGAAAAGGCCCAACAACCTAACCTTCTCTGTCCTTGGATACAGCCAAACCATCCTATGTGTCTCGCTTAAACACCATAATATTTGAATAAACCGTAGGCCTACAAGATTTCATACATTTATTGTCGCAGGGCCACAAGAGATATTTTAGCTGCTTAATGTTCACTACTTACCATTAGTCTAAACTTGCTATGATGGCCATTTTAAGTGGAGAAAGGTTGGCGAGAGATCCCACCTTTTAGACCTTAAAAAAAGTAGGACATATCAATCATTAAACACAAAAAGAAACCAATAATAAAACTATAGAAAACATCAAAATGACTAATCATAGGGATTCTTTTTCAAGTGTATGATTGGAAGAGTCCAAAACTCATGAACAAGACTCCTTTAGCTCAACTCATGCCCTTATATTTTTTGATCACACAGCCTATAATTCATTCATTACACACTTCTTTATGTATGGTAGAAATTACTTGATAGAATTATAGGTTTGGACATATCAACTTTTAAAAGTTCGGTTTTCGTTTTCTTGTTGCACTTATGAAAAGAGTCAATTAATCTAAAGAAGGGGACATCTTTTGCATTGGGAAGCATTCCTCTTTCAAATTTCTTGGAAAAAAGTTATTCTCATCATTTTCTCAGTATCATGTCTTTTTTCCATTACGTTAATTGATAAGTTTATGATTTATGTAGGCTGATAATTTGAGACAGCAGACTCTTCACCGGTTGCGTAGGATTCTTACCGTTCGGCAAGCTGCAAGATGTTTCTTAGCGATCGGAGAGTATCATATCCGCCTGCGTTCTCTTAGTTCCTTGTGGGCTTCACGCCCTCAAGAGTAAGCTTTCCATGCACCTCTTACCCTTGGCTTAATTGAGGGGAAAATGAGTAAAAAAACTTTTCTTCCCTCATTTTTCTCATGTTTGGCTGAAGAAAGGAGAAAAAATTATGTATAGAGCTCATACAAATTTTTCCTTTTTTCATTAGAACACAAACATCGACGGGAGGTGGTATCTGTTTTCTGATTCTCTTTTTCCCTTTTAAGAAAACTATTTCAGAAAAATACCAAACAAGCACTTACACTACCGGCTCATGATTTTTTTGTGTGATAAAATGCAACTTCACATGAATAGTTTCACTCTATTTGGTGGTCCATTGAAGCCATGCTTTATGAAGCACAAGCAAATGATTGGTGCAATGTGAGTTCCATCACCAAGCTTCCTCTAATGATTCATGATATAATTCACCTACTTGAAGGACTTGAATGGAGGACCACTTCGACTTGAATGGAGGACCACTTCCCCGCCAAGAGACAAGGATGAAAGCTACCTTTGCATCAAAGAACTACTCCTCCTTGGGTCCACAGGATCCAACACTGGACCACCCCCACCCAGATGTGTTAGGATTGGTCTTTTTTCACGATGTATCAATCTACTCACTCGAGATTTTCTACAGCAAATAAATTAATTGAAATGAACTTCCATCTCTTGTTCCATTAAAAAGATAATGAAATGATTTCTTGTTTAATGTATCGTAATCTTCATTGGAAGTTCAGAATTCATAAATTGATCATAATTAACCCTGTTGTGGTCTCCATTCTTGTCTGATTCAGCTTAAGTGCTTTTATCTTGTAATTTAAATACCATTGTTAACATCATATATTTAGACTAGAAGGTCTTGATGTTTTATTTCTTGCAAACCACATCTAATTTGTTCATCTCCTTTTCGTGCATAAAAATAAGAATACTGATTACATGATCTTGTGTTTGTATCAGGAACTTGATCATAGATGGGAGCACCTGCCCCCCAACTACCGACCTACAAATAATTCACCAGCCAGTTCACAGTCATTTTTCTGCCTTCTAACTGAACCAATTTAGAAGAGGAGCAACACCATCCATATATGGCTTCGCCACTTGAGGCAATGTTGGCAGCAGTGGGAGGGGAGAGGAGAGATAGAGAGAGACAGTATGTTATATGATTAATCTCATGTCACAAGAGTTTTTTCTTGGCAACAGTATAGTAAAGAGAGGAGCTGTTGAATAAGATGGAGAGGCTGAGAACAAAAGAAGATCAGGAGCTAGACAAGGACAGTTTCAGTGATTAGTAGTTGAAAGGCTAAGTATTCCATCACAATGTAGATAAGAATGAGCAATTTTTTAACATTATATTCCTATATTGATGTATCTATGTACGGTAGCGTTGGGTATGTCTGGGAACAAGACAAAGTAGGAGGCTATCTTAATGAATGCTTTTCCACATCCAACTTTTCCTACTCTAGAGTTTTTTTTTTTTATTGGATTCGTGGGGATTCTACCATGGCCGCCTTTAAGCCAAGGATTGGATACATAAATGTGGGCGTTGATGCCACCAACAGACATGGGATCCATCAAGTGGACCTGGGGCAAATGGGGAGGGGATCCATTTAAAAATCAAAGTTCAGCTGATGTGTTTGACGGTTTCCACGATTAATTTGGTTTGGACTTTGTGTGATGGATGCTCTTTTTTTTCCTCTCTCTCTCAGGTTCCGGGTGCCGTGAACCTGCTGCGCTAGTCTCGGTCATGTGGCTTGATTCAGGCTAAACCGCATTCCAATTGCATAAAAAATGGAACCATGAAGATCCACACCAATCCACTCCCTCTGGACTGGACCACCAGGCCAAGCTGTGCCTACTAGCTAAAGCGGACCAGACATCTTTGAGAAACAATATTCTTTTTCACCTCTCAGATAAGAGAGTGTTATGGTTTATCCTGAAACACTCAAAGTCAAGAGCAATATGTTTTTATATCTACGTAGAATTTCGGTTCTGCTTCTAATTCATATTGCCTTAAAATTTAAAAGATAAAGTAGAATATAGGTGTGTAGTCTTAGTCCTTATAGCATGCTGTGCTTTCTCTTCTACATAAGCACAGATAAATTTAATTTTCAAAATGATTTAGCTTTAGCTGGCCTTGGAACCTTCACCCAAAGGTATCCCAATAACTCAAAAAAAGTTTCAAAAAGGATCCTCTTGGTGCAAGTAGATTTAAAAATTTTTAAGAGAAAGTCTTTGAGAAGAAAAGAAATCTTATAATTTCAGAGTTTGATTAAAATTAATTCTTATAATATTTAGATATTTTTTAATAGTTAAATTTTTTATTCTTCTTCATTGCGAATATAGGCCAATAGATTAAATTACGTAAATTTCTATATGTACTTTCTTATTTAATTTTATACTGTTAATTTCTTATTTACCTCTTATTTTCTACCCACCTTCTATCCAGGAGAGCATTTTCTACACGTCCTTTGCGATAACAAATGGTATGAGCGTGTGCTGGAGTGTCATGCCGGCAAGCAGCTGTAATGCGGACCTTGAAGGGATATGGAGTGGCAGTGGCTGCACGAATTAGTACGTCTCTAGGAGCAGGTGCAGCATCTGTGCGAATCTCAATGCCATGCTTTTCTTCGAGCGGCACGTATCTTGGTGCGAACGGGCACCCCTGCCCGGTTCCTGCTCACTTGAAGTCGGGAGCATGGAGGACGTCGTCCGAGCTAGGCTTTCGTCGGGGAGGAAGGAGCAGGCTGAGGAGATTTCCATGAGCAAGCTTTAACGGCAGCAGTGGCAGCGCTGCTTCCCCAGCAACCGTGAGTGGCCTGCATCCTATATCCTGTGGAGGAAACGTCGGCCAGTCCACCGGAAGAGGACGGCAGCCGGTCTATCGTCAATCACCAGATTGAAGGAAGAGGCAGCAGATCAAGCAGTCGTGAGACCCGATTGAAAGTTTCGGATGGTCAGATTGACGTCCGACGGAAGTGGTCCCCTGTTCACTGGGTCGTCCTCTTCTCAACGCTGGAGATGCCTGATATATATATATATATATATATTTATGTGTATTTTTATACTTAGTGATCTAAAATTTTATATTCATATTCGTATCCATAAGAAATTCATATTCATGAAATTATAAAATATTCATACCATGCTCGCCTTGTACCTATTATCTATTTTTTTTTTTAAAAAAAATTTGAATTAAATAAATTTAATTAATTCTTATGTATTAGTTCAAACAAAACTTTTTTCTCTAAATTTCAACTCTATTTCAAAATGAGTAGGACTATAGTAAGCTTTTTTTTTTTTTTTTTTCTTCCTCAATTTTGGACCAGTCAAATAGACTATGCTCCAAAAATTTATGGTATGTGGCCCACTAGCTCTTATTAAATAAGAATTTTTTTTTCTAAAAATTATAAATAAAAAGATTTTAAAAATTTTACAAGTAGGTGTAATAGGTATGAAGCGAAATAAGATGGGAGGGGTAAATTATTATATCCATACTCATTCCGTACCTAAGATGAGTATTATCACGTGTTCTCATATCCATACTCATACTTTTTTTTTTTTTTTTTTTTTTTTGACCTTCATGCTTACTCCAAATGAAGTAAAGACAGACCGATACCCATGGGTTCAGAGGAAATTACAATCCTTACTGGCCATAAGTCCTAGTGTTGTGATGTGGAGGCGGCAAACAGTAAAAGAGTAACTCCTTGTCACTCGAAGCTATGGTCAATAGAGCACAATTAGAGGTAAATCATGCAAGTATGAATGTGGACGGCAATCGGCGGGCAGCTATGACCAATTGCCGAGGGAAGAGAAGACCATTAGCAATCATGATCGGGTGGAAAAAGGGAAGCGCTGATGATCTGCTGCCAGACACAGGGTGAGGAAGAAGAAGAAGAAAAAAAAAAAAAAGGTTTGATCGAGGTTAGTATTCCAGCCAAATGGAGTAATTATTTTAGAAAGGTTATTTAATGAGATCAGTTAATTGAGAAACCTATTTAATAGTTGAGAAGCCTATTTGATAGACCTAATTGGTAGGGAGGCTAATTTGGTAAGCTCAGTTGAGAAGTTAATTTAGTGAATTGAGTTTGTTGAGAAGTTTTATTTGATGAGCTTAATTGGTTGAGAGGCTTATTTAGCGAGCTTGCTTGGATGAGATGCTTATTTGATAAAGCTTAGTTAGTTGAAAGGCTAATTAGGTTAGCTAAATTGAGTAGCTAATTTGGTAAGCTTAGTTAGTTGTCTTATTTAATGAACTTAGTTAAGAGACGGCTGTTGTTAATTGTCAAGAGTGCTACCCATTTGTCCAAGGATCAAATGCATTGTTTAGACCTGACTAGTATGTCTAACACTTAAGTTGTACCTTTTAGGATATATGAAGAAGATGGAGAAAGATTTCAAATATTTGTTTAGCATTGCTTGAGAATTCAAGCCAAGATGAAGATTTGCTAGAATTTGTCTTGAAATTCTTAAACTCAAGAAAGATATGTTTTCATATCCATGTAAGACTTTAGTTTTAGTTTATGTAGTCTTAGAATTCAAGAAACAAATCAGAATATATTTCTATATATATGTCAGACTCTAATCCTAATCCTTATAGTCCTTTTGTAGATAAGCACAAGTAGCCTTGACTTTTAAGATGGCTTTGGCTCTATCTCTAGGGTCTTAGCCCCAAGGAGCCCTAGTAACTCAAAGAATTATTAAAAGAGTTTAAGAGAGGATCCTGTTAAGTGTAAGTAGGTCTAAGGATTTGTAAAAAAGAGTCTTTGATGGGAAAAGAATCTTCATAATTGCAGAATTTGATAGGGAATAGCCCTTGTAATCTTCATATATTCTAAATAATGGAATTCTCAACTCTTCTTCACCTATGAACGTAGATCAATGAGTTAAACCACATAAATCTTTATGTATGCCCTCTTATTTGATTTTATTCTCTTGAGTTCCTTATTGACCCCTCATCTCTTGCGTGTCTCTTATCATAACAAGCCTTTCCTGCATGCTTTCTGTCCATAAAAGCCAAGCTTCTGAAATTTACTAAGAAAGGTGCTAGAGTTTCTTGTCATTTTCTTAATTCTTTTGTTTAGTGAATTTAAGAACAGGGATTTAAGAGATACGTTGGCCTTCCCACAGGGACTTAAGAGACGGGTCTGTGTTTTGGGTGCAATTAGGAAGTGCGAAGCAGAAAAGTACATAGGAGGAAGAAGCAGAGGACTCTAACCTATACAAGGACGAAGCCTATACAAGGATGGAGCCCTCTGTAGGAGCTAATCCATAACTGCCCCAAAAAAAATTGGTTCCATTGAGATGCATATTGGGAATTTAAACTTGATATAATTAAGAATTTGTTTGGTTGATGTAAAGAAAAAACAGATATATAAGCATGTGAGGTGAGCATTTAATATGGAAAATTAAGCAAGGGACAAAGTGAGATTCTGGAGATTAGACGGGAATGAATGCAAGTCTTTCATCATTGGAAATGATTTAGAACTAGTAACTGAGGTCATCTTCTTTTTTTTAATAGGAAAGTTCAAGAATGTATCAAGATGACAACCAACTAAAGACAAGAAATGAGTAAGATGATCAACAGATGAATTAAAGGAAGATGAAAATGCGCTTGACACAAAAGCTAGCGGGCTGGAAATGGATCAGCGAGTGTATCAGGTTTTGACTTTTTTTTTTTTTTTTTTTTTTTTTTGATGCTTTACGGTTGGACAATCTTAGAAACCAAGAGCTGAAAGACAAAGTTGAGAAATAAAACAGGCTGATTTTAGAGCTTCACACAGGTGATAATAACATGGTACCATCATCAACATTGTCACAGGCAATGGTGCAGGAATCAGAAGTCCAGATCTAGCAAATGAATAAGAGCAGCAGCTATGAAAAAAATCATTTGCCACAACTAAGAAAAGCTGCATTAAAATTCCATGATCATCTTGCAAAGCCTCTCCTAAAACATTCATCTCAATACCACAACCAAGAGAAGCCATCAAGTGCCACAATATCAACTCAGGTTTCCTCTTTCTATATGTAATCTAGGTTTAGTCCTTAACAACCTTATCTGTGGATATCCTCATTGGCGAAGCCATGGCCACAAATGCCATACATAATGTTCACAAACACAAGCTTCCATCTATTACAGGGAATCAATTTGCTAGTTACCATGCCATAAGAAAATCAAAAACTTGATCTGAAAAAGTCCTCAGTTTTTGCTGCCAAAGAGCTGAACTTTGAAGGTTGGTTATACATGAGTACTTCATGCAGTTCTCCATCAGCAAAATAGGCACTTCCATCAAGCTATCACATATGGAATATATATTAAACTACTACTCAGACGATTGACATAAAGAATACAAGTTCATGAACACAAAATATAAAGCCTTATAAAAGTTCAGGGTCAGCTATATGGATGTTATTTTCCCTTCAATTCTTATATTTAGTCTAATCTTGTCAGTGATAAAGAAAAGAAATTAGTGATGTCAGTTCATATGTTGGCTAATAGAACACGGAACTAGAACACACATTATCAGACAGTGAAAAACCTTGAAGAACTTGTCCAGGTATGGATGATTAAATATTATGCATGCTTTTAAAAGTTTGACAGGCACCTGAAAGCTTAAGCTTACCTAATTCTGATTAAAGAAAGAAAATTTATTAATACAATTGTAGTTGTCAAAAGTGAAAAATATGAATCCAGAAGCTTCCCTAATTGTTGACAAAAGATAACCACCCTGTTGAATACTAGGTGCCTGTCAGATATAGGTTGTGATAGAACTGCGCATCTGAAGTAAAGAAAGCTCCTTTAGATCTGAGTCATCAAAGTCCATTAGGACGTTTCCAAATTGTATTCTCACATTCCATGGAAGGATATGTGTTTTTGCAACACATGTCGGCAGAAGCAGGAGCCCAACCCACCCAACCCATGAAAATCCATCAAAAAGAAAATTCTGCATCAAGCTGGTCAAAAAAGTTTCTAATGGAATAGCATGTGCATGCCTGCATTCTACAGATAACTGAATTTCTGAAACTCATTCAAGATTTAAATATGAAAATAATAATATCAACAACACCTGATAATCCATGCACTGTTCGTTATGATTAATATCATCGCTGAAGATTCAAAATAGGGCTAAAAGATGACAGAATAATGTACATGAAGCCAAGTTGACATATTCAATATCTATGCAGGAAAAGGGCTGAAGAATTACTTTAAAAAAAAAAAAAAATCCTGACTCCATGCTGTTTGTGGATTTAAGCATAAACCTGTCATGCTAAGAAAATAATTGGATTGGACTTGTACCAGTTCTCTGAGAAGTATCAGAAAATCAATTAAACAGCAGCTACTTATTCTCCTTTGGACAATTGATCAATTAAATTGCTACTTGTCCTTCTTTTGACAAATGATTCATTCAATTGCAGCTACTTATCCTCCTTTTGGAAAGTGATAGTATCTGGTCCATTCCTTCAGTTTTTCTGATGACAGGCATTCATTATAATTCGAGGCCTCTTCTCTTTGACCATCTTCTCAGCATCTTTCCAGTCTTCAGCCACATCCAGTGCAACTAGTAGTGCACGCATTACACAAACAGTTCTCCCATGACCTGTTGCATGATTGAACATCCATCAAACATGACTATAAGTGGGAAAAATATTTTCAATGGTTCTCTCAACAAGTACTGTAAAACCCCCTGACAGGCAAATTTTTTTATCATTATACGCGGCGTGGGTGCGCGACACGCGGTGCGTGCGCCCACGCGCGCGCGCATGGAGTGCAGGGGAGGGCTCAGCCCTCCCCTCGCTAAAAGAGAAAGACAGGGCAGAGGACTGAAGCCCCCTCCCCCCGTCTTCTTCCTCCCTCCTGCTCTTCGCGAGCTCCTGTCATCGTGCTGCCCTCCGCTCGTCCCCGACACCTCACCGCCGTCCGGTAAGCCCCCCCTTCACCGGCGAGGAGAGGGAGAGAGAGAGAGAGCGTGGAGAGAGAGGAAGAGGGCCGCAGGAGGCCCTCCCCTGACGCGGGAGCCAAGCGGGCTCCCGCGCTTGGTTCGGGCCTGGCAGCATGCCCGCCAGCTCGCCGAGCCTGATCTTCGGGCGGCAGCCCCCACTGGCGCCGGGGCGGCATCCGGCAGGGTCTGGCCGGTCGAAGGAGGCCGGCTGTGCCGTATACAAGGGAAGAGGGGGGAGGGCCGTGGAACGGCCCTCCCTTCACCGTGAGTTTAGGCCCGGCGGCGTGCCCCGCCGGCCCGCCGGCCCGAGCCTTGGCCGGCGACCCCGCCGGCCGGCCGGCGGCGTCCGGCGGGGTCCGGCCGGCCGCCGGTGGCCGGCCGTGTCGCCCGGCAGGGGACGAAACGAAGGGAGAGGGCCGAATGGCCCTCCCCTATCGCGGGAGCCAAATCGGCTCCCGCGTTGGTCCGGCCCGGCGGCGTGCCCGCCGGCTCGCCGGGCCCGGCTCGGGCGACGGCCCCCACCGGCTCGGGGGCGGCGTCCGGCGAGGTCCGGCCGGCCACCGGCACAGTGACGACGGAGGAGAAGAAAAGGAAGAAGAAGAAGAGAAAGAAGAGGAAAGAGAAGAGGAAGGGGCTGGCCGCTGGCGGCGGCCGGCCTGGGGCCAGTCGTCGGCGGCCAGCCGACCCCGGGGAAGGCCAGCGGCGGCCTTAGGCCACCGGCCACCAGCCACCCCTGGTTCGGGTGAACCAGGGGTGGAGCAGGGGAAGAGAAAAAAAAAGGAAAACCGGATCGGCGGGTTCGGCCCAATCCATTTATCCCCTTTGGGCTGAATTTTCGGGCCCCAATTTGGGCTCGGCCCAATAAAAGAAAAATATGGTCGGGATCAGCATGGATCCTAATTTGTCGGAGAATTTTTATTTCCCCATTTGGGCTTCTATATTTGAAGATATTCAAGCCCCAAGTTGGGCCCAGGATTAGATTGGGTTAAGTGTAGGAGTCAGCTTGACATCCTAAAATTGAAATTTAAAAATCTGAAAAATTATGTTGTAGGTACCCAGAGATCCCTACAGCTGATTTACGCTTTTGGATTAGCGTTGTGAGGTAAGTAAGCCAGTTATAATGATTTTTCTTAAATCATTATTAAATTGTGCCATTATTGAAATAATGAATTGATTTATAGTATTATTTGAAAAATGATAGTTGTGGTACCACATTTATGTAAATGAATATTTGACTTGATTATTGTTAATTTTGGTAAATTAAATTGCCATTTGATACATGCAACTGGTTATTACATGATTATGAAAAATTACCAAATTTTGGTAAAACATGAAAAGTAAATTGATATATGTTTGCTATTATGCGAATAAATGCTATTTGTGATTGTGATATTATATGTCGTCACGGTCCACACTACATGTTACATGACTCCGGGACCCACCTCCACAGGGGGAATATGTAGAGAACACACATCCTAGGGATGTGCTGTGACAGGATATAGCATTAGATGTTAATTGACTCCAGCACCCTTCCTCCACTGGGGGCGTACAGGGAGGTTACATCCTTGGGATGTTATTACGTGGACGTGGGACATTAATATGAAATGAGATTTACAGTGATTTGAAATTGAAATGGTATTTTGAAATATTATTTCATATTAATTGCTTCCAATTTATTCGAATATGAGATTTGTACAATTCTATAATATGATGAAATGTTTTTAAATTTGGAAGCATGACACGTATTTGACTTGATAAAAATTCTTATTTGGCTATATTATGTAATAGTAGGCTTACTTACTAAGTGTAAACTCATTAAATCTTACAATGTTTTTCAGAATTATCAGGGGCAACAACAGGGGTAATTGGGAGTTCTTGATGTAAATTAATTTTATTTTGTTATATGTAACCCCATTTGGAATTATTTTGGAACTTTGGTTTGTTGCCCAACATTACATAATTTGTATATGAAGGATTAAACTTTGTATGTTATATAGTTGTTAACCCTCCTTGTTTATAATTGATATTGTACTGGATGCCTTGCATGCCTGGCATACGGCGGACTGTCACCCCTAGGCCACCACCAGCTGGGTCCGGGGCGTGACAGCTTATAGTGGTATCGGAGCAAGGTTTGACATTAGGGCCAAACACATGATTAACTTTAGGCCAAATATTGACATGACATCAGGAGGGTAATAACTCTAGGAAAAATTCAAGTGACTTGTTTAAAAATTACTTGAGATTTGATGATTTATTATGATATTGATTGGAATCTAACCATGGTAGATTTTATAATGCATCGTCGCACCAGTGGTCAGCGACATGAGGGGGACTCTCAAGCTGGTGACCCTGACCAGCAGGGAGGCCCAATAGCCTCACCAGATGCGGGTTTCGTTGCTCCAGTTGGCAACGACCCACAGCAGCTGCAGGCCGAGTTACTCCGGGCATTCTTGAGGGTGACTCATGCGGTTCAGGCCACGCAGCAGCAGATTCAGCAGATACTGCCTACTATATCTGGTTCTACTGTTCCGCAGACTCCGTCTGCCCCTCCTATCCCTCAGACCCAGCCAGCCCAGCTCGATCAGTCTGCTGAGCCCGCTCCATCTCAGCCCTAGCAAGGAGGGGGTCGTAGCTTCTCCGAGTTTAAGAGCTTGGCCCCTCCTCCCTTCTCTGGATCCACCAACCCACTTGATGCGGAAAGGTGGATAAGAGAGATAGAGAAGGCCTTTACGGCCCTTGGTAGCCCGGAGGAGGAGCGGATCAGATTTGCCGCCTACCTCCTCCAGGGGGAGGCATACGATTGGTGGCTGATGTTGGAGCAGCATTCTGGAGGTCGGGCCATCTCTTGGGAACAGTTTAAGGAGGCCTTTTATCGCCAGTATTTTTCCAGGAGTGTTCAGAGACAGATGGAGTTTGAGTTTATGATGTTAGAGCAGAGGAACCTTTCTGTGGCCCAGTATGAAGCCGAGTTCAGACGATTGGCTAGATTTGCCCCAAATTTTGTTATGCCGAGAGAGCCAAGATTACCAAATTCACTGAGGGACTGCACCCCAGGCTGAGGCAGGCAGTCAATGCATTTGAGCTCCCCACTTACAGTGAAGTGGTGAGCAAGGCTCTGGTCATTGAGAGGGACATGACTGCCATTCAGCAGATGAGAGAGCAGCAGATGAAGAGGAGAGGACCTCCTTCTGGCCAGTCTTCAGGGCAGGCTAAGAAGAAGAAGGGTTTCTTTTAGGCTCCCTCAGGACAGAAAGATAAGGAGACCCATTGTCCTCATTGCGGGAAGGCCCATCAGGGCAAGCAGTGCCGCAGGCTAACTGGTGTCTGCTTTATTTGTGGGAAGATGGATCACAAAATGGCCACCTGTCCCCTTCGGAAGGATCAACAGCCCCCTCCAGATCAGGGAAGAGCCAGCAGCAGCCCAGGACCCAAGGGAGGATCTTTACCCTCACTCAGTAGGACGCTGCTGCCTCTAACATGATGGTGACAGGTATGTCTGTTAAATTAAATTATTTCTTTAAAATTATTGCATTCATATCTGATATAATGCATGGATTATGATAGTAGATAGAGGAAAAACATATGATGCTGCATGATATCTAAGTTAAGTTAGTCTTTATGATAGGTATGTTTAAAGTAGGCAACACTTATGCTCAGACTTTAATTGATCCGGGTGCCACACATTCATTTATATCTGATAGTTTTCTTGCCAAGAATGCATCATTGACACCCGTTCCTCTAGAGCAAGAGTTGCATATTGCATTTCCTAATGGAGATGTCATGATGGTAGACTTAGTGTGTAAATCTTGCCTGATTGACATGGAAGATAGGAGGTTGAATGCTGATCTGATAGTCCTCCCACTGAAATTCTTTGATGTAATCCTGGGGATGGACTGGTTGGCCTCCTATCATGCTTCTATTGACTGTTTCAAGAAAAGGGTAATCTTTAAAATTCCTAATCTTCTTGAATTCAGTTTTAGTGGGAGTCAGCAACATCTGGCTTCAGTATTAGTGTCAGCTCTGCAAGCTGGGAAATACTTGAGAAAAGGTGGTCAGGGGTTTCTTGCTATGGTTAGGGACCTTCAGCAGGATGAACACCAGTTGGAAGATATTCCAGTGGCTCAAGAGTTTCCCGATGTCTTTCCGGAGGAATTGACGAAATTACCCCCGGATCGTGAAGTCGAGTTCACTGTTGATTTAGCCCCTGGCACTGGACCTATATCCAAAGCTCCTTACCATATGGCTCCAGCTGAGTTAAAAGAGTTAAAATATCAGTTGCAGGAGCTTCTGGATCAAGGATTTATCAGACCTAGTGTCTCTCCTTGGGGTGCTCCAGTATTATTTGTTAAAAAGAAGGATGACAGTCTTCGGCTCTGCATTGATTACCGAGAAATTAATAAGGTAACAGTGCGGAACAAGTACCCTTTGCCGAGGATTGATGATATATTTGATCAGCTTCAAGGAGCTCAGATATTCTCAAAAATTGATCTTCGATCAGGGTACCATCAGCTCAAGATAAAGGCTGAGAATGTTTCTAAGACTGCATTCAAAACCAGGTACGGTCATTATGAGTTCTAGGTGATGCCGTTTGGGTTGACTAATGCCCCGGCAGCATTCATGGACTTGATGCACAGAATCTTCAAACCATACCTGGATCAGTTTATAGTGGTCTTTATTGATGATATCTTGATTTATTCTAAAAGTTATATGGAGCATGAAGACCACTTAAGGATTATTCTGCAGACTCTTCGAGAGAAGAAACTTTATGCCAAGCTACAGAAATGTGACTTTTGGATGAGCCAAATATCCTTCTTGGGTCATATCGTATCCAAAGACGGTATATCTGTAGACCCTAAGAAGATTGAGGCCGTCGTGAACTGGTGTCGACCTTCCAATGTATCAGAAGTCAGAAGCTTCTTGGGGCTGGCTGGTTATTATCGCAGATTTGTGGAAGGCTTCTCTCACATTGCTTTGCCTCTGACTCGCTTAACTCAAAAGTAAGCAAAGTTTGTTTGGTCAGAGGAGTGTGAGGGAAGTTTTCAGGAACTCAAGCAGCGCCTGGTGTTAGCCCCTATCCTTACTCTTCCATCTACATCTGGAGGATATACTTTATTCACTGACGCCTCTCGGAAGGGATTGGGAGGTGTTCTGATGCAGGAAGGGAAGGTGATAGCCTATGCCTCCAGGCAGCTGAAGCCTTATGAGCAGAACTATCCCACTCATGACCTGGAGTTAGCCGTCGTGATCTTTGCACTGAAAATTTGGCGGCATTATTTATATGGGGAGACTTGTGATGTGTATACAGACCATCAAAGTCTGAAATACATTTTCACCCAGAAGGAGCTAAACTTGAGGCAGAGGAGGTGGCTGGAGCTACTAAAGGATTATGACCTGAACTTGCATTATCATCCAGGGAAGGCCAATGTGGTAGCTGATGCCTTAAGCAGAAAGTCCTCCTCAGAGCTAGCTTCCATAATTACTTCTCAGCCTCACATTCATAGAGACCTTGAAAAATTGAAGGTTGGTTTGCGAGTACAGCGATCTGATGGGCTTCTTGCAACACTTGTACTTCAGCCAACCCTGATTGACAGGATTAAGTCTTCCCAGAAAGAAGACTTGGAACTACAAAAGATAAAGGCAGCTGTGCAATCAGGGGTTCAGAATGAATTCAGAATAAATGAGGATGGATCCCTGAGATTTAATACTAGGCTCTGTGTGCCAAATGTGGAAGATCTAAGGGCTGAAATTTTGAGGGAGGCTCATTATTCTCCCTATACTGTTCACCCAGGAGGCACCAAAATGTACAGAGACCTACGAGAAAATTTCTGGTGGAAAGGAATGAAAAGAGAAATTGCTCAATATGTGGCCAAGTGCTTAGTGTGCCAACAAGTGAAGGCCGAACATCAAAGGCCTGCGGGACCTTTTCAGTCTCTGATGATTCCTCAGTAGAAATGGGAGAAGATCACTATGGATTTTGTGACTGGTTTACCCAAAACTCCCAGAAGCAATGATGCGGTCTGGGTTATTATTGATAGATTGACCAAGTCAGCCCATTTTCTACCGTTCAGAGTTGGGGTCTCTAGCGAGAGATTGGCCACCATGTACATTGAGCAGATAGTGAGACTTCATGGTGTCCCCGAGTCGATTGTGTCAGATCGGGATACCAGGTTTGTGTCCCAGTTTTGGAAGAGTCTTCATAGGGCTCTGGGGACCAAACTGAATTTCAGCACAGCTTTTCACCCCCAGACAGATGGACAATCTGAGAGGACCATACAGATCTTAGAGGACATGTTGCGAGCCTGTGTAATGGACTTAGGTGGTGCTTGGGACAACCACCTACCTTTGGTAGATTTTGCTTACAATAACAATTACCAAGCCAGCATCAAAATGGCTCCATTTGAAGCTCTGTATGGTAGAAAATGCAGATCTCCCTTGTGTTGGAATGATGTGGGGGAAAGGAAGTTGTTGGGCCCTAAGCTAATTCAGCAGACAGTAGAAAAAGTGCAGCTGATTAAAGAAAGACTCCGAGTAGCTCAGAGCCGACAGAAAAGTTATGCTGATGTTAGAAGAAGGGAGTTGGAATTTCAGGTTGGGGACCATGTCTTTTTAAGGGTTTCACCAACCAAAGATGTGATGAGGTTTGGGCTTAAAGGAAAATTAAGTCCACGATACGTTGGCCCATTTGAGATCTTGAGCAGAGTGGGGGAAGTAGCTTATAGCCTCGCATTACCTCCTGCACTCTCTGGGCTACATAATGTATTCCATGTCTCTATGTTGAGGAAATACATTTCTGACCCCAGTCATGTCATAGAAGCGGAGCCCATTTTGCTAAAGAAGAATTTGACATACGAAGAGCATCCGATACGTATTGTGAACCATAAAGATCAAGTTCTAAAACGACGTAACATTCCCTATGTTAAGATTCAGTGGAGTAATCACTCTGAACGGGAGGCTACGTGGAAACTTGAAGAGGAGGTGAAAAAGAAATATCCTCATCTATTTGTATCTGAATAGATAATTGTATATAAGCACAAAAGTGTAATTACTGTTGTATTTTGATCAGAATAATAAATAAATACAGCTAGTAATTTTTATTTTGGGCCTCAAAAATTTTATTCGTGTTGTGCATTAATTTCGAGGCCGAAATTTTTATAAGGAGGGGAGGATGTAAAACCCCCTGACAGGCAAATTTTTTTATCATTATACGCGGCGTGGGTGCGCAACACGCGGCGCGCTGCATGCGTGCCAGCGCGCGCGCACATGGAGCGCAGGGGAGGGCTTAGCCCTCCCCTCGCTAAAAGAGAAAGACAGGGGGAAGGACTGAAGCCCCCTCCCCCCGTCTTCTTTCTCCCTCTTGCTCTTCGCAAGCTCCTGTCACCGTGCTGCCCTCCGCTCGTCCCCGACACCTTGCCGCCATCCGGTAAGCCCCCCCCTTCACCGGCGAGGAGAGGGAGAGAGAGAGAGCGTGGAGAGAGAGGGAGAGGGCCGCAGGAGGCCCTCCCCTGACGCGGGAGCCAAGCGGGCTCCCGCGCTTGGTTCGAGCCCGGCGGCGTGCCCGTTGGCTCGCCGGACCCGGTCCTCGGGCGGCAGCCCCCACCGGCGCCGGGCGGCGTTCGGTGGGTCCGGCCGGCCGGAGGAAGCCACCGTGCCGCCGCGAGGAAGAAGGGGGAGAACGGCCCTCCCTTCACCTGTGGGTTCGTGTGCCCGGCGGATAGTGCCCGCCGGCCCGCCGGCCCGAGCCTTGGCGGCGACCCTCGCCGGCGTCGGGCGGCGTCCGGCGGGGTCCGGCCGGCGGCGGTGGCCGGCCGTATCGCCGGGCAGGGGATGAAACGAAGGGAGAGGGCCGAATGGCCCTAACCTCGTCGCGGGAGCCAAACCGGCTCCCGCGTTGGTCGGGCCCGGCGGCGTGCCCGCCGGCCGCCGGCTCGGGCTCGTCGGCGGCCCCCACCGGCGCCGGGCGGCGTCCGGTGAGGTCCGGCCCGGGCCAACGGTGGCCGGCCGTGCGCCGCCGGCATGGGCCGACGAAGGAGGAGAAGAAAAGGAAGAAGAAGAAGAGAAAGAAGAGGAAAGAGAAGAGGAAGGGGCCGGCCGGGGCCGGCCGGGCCGGCGGCCACCGACCCCGGGGGAGGGCCGGCGGCGGCCCAGGGCCCCCGCCCACCAGCCACCCCTGGTTCGGGTGAACCAGGGGTGAAGCAGGGGAAGAGAAAAAAAAAAAAAGAAAAGAAGAAAAAAAAAAAGGAAAAACCGGGACTGGGCCGGGTTCGACCCAGTCCAGTTAGCCCCTTTGGGCTGAATTTTCGGGCCCCAATTTGGGCTCGGCCCAATAAAAAAAAAATATGGTCGGGATCAGCATGGATCCTAGTTTGTCGAGGAATTTTTATTTCCCCATTTGGGCTTTTATATTTGAAGATATTTAAGCCCCAAGTTGGGCCCAGGATTAGATTGGGTTAAGTGTAGGACTCAGTTTGACATCCTAAAATTGAAATTTAAAAATCTGAAAAATTATGTTGTAGGTACCCAGAGATCCCTACAGCTGATTTACGCTTTTGGATTAGTGTTGTGAGGTAAGTAAGCCAGTTATAATGATTTTTCTTAAATCATTATTAAATTATGCCATTATTGAAATAATGAATTGATTTATAGTATTATTTGAAAAATGATAGTTATGGTACCACATTTATGTAAATGAATATTTGACTTGATTATTGTTAATTTTGGTAAATTAAATTGCCATTTGATACATGCAACCGGTTATTACATGATTATAAAAAATTACCAAGTTTTGGTAAAACATGAAAAGTAAATTGATATATGTTTGCTATTATGCGAATAAATGCTATTTGTGATTGTGATATTATATGTCGTCACGGTCCACACTACATGTTACATGACTCCGGGACCCACCTCCATAGGGGGAATATGTGGAGAACACACATCCTAGGGATGTACTGTGATAGGATATAGCATTAGATGCTAATTGACTCCGGCACCCTTCCTCCACTGGGGGCGTACAGGGAGGTTACATTCTTGGGATGTTATTACGTGGACGTAGGAAATGAGATTTACAGTGATTTGAAATTGAAATGGTATTTTGAAATATTATTTCATATTAATTGCTTCCAATTTATTCGAATATGAGATTTGTACAATTCTATAATATGATGAAATATTTTTAAATTTGAAAGTATGACACGTATTTGACTTGATAAAAATTCTTATTTGGCTATATTATGTAATAGTAGGCTTACTTACTGAGTGTAAACTCATTAAATCTTACAATGTTTTTCCAGAGCCACAGAATTATCAGGGGCAACAACAGGGGTAATTAGGAGTTCTTGATGTAAATTGATTTTATTTTGTTATATGTAACCCCATTTGGAATTATTTTGGAACTTTGGTTTGTTGCCCAACATTACATAATTTGTATATGAAGGATTAAACTTTGTATCTTATATAGTTGTTAACCCTCCTTGTTTATAATTGATATTATACTGGATGCCTTGCATGCCTGGCATGCGGCGGGCTATCACCCCTGGGCCACCACCAGCTGGGTCCGGGGCGTGACAAGTACATGCGGTGATAATAGAACAACAAAACTTGATTATGACTGACTACATGATAATGAACTCATCAGGCAAAAGAAAAGGAGAGAGTAACTATTTCCTCTGGCATTACTGAAGTACAAGTTCCAAATGTAGATAATGAACTTGTAATAAAATCAATAGGCCAAAACTTTGAGCATGTTGGCAGAGTTTTTCCATAAAGAATGATGCACAAAATGATAAAATGATATGGTTGGATTAACACTAATGATTTTAGGCAATTGACCATGCATAGCATGCTTCATGAAGACCAAAATTTAAGGTATTTTGAAATCTTCAATTTGGTGAAGAACATAACCACCAAACTAAAAGCTTTCAGTTTGTATTAAACAAGTATAAGAAAGGGTCAAAGAAATATCACCAAGATATATTGTTTTTCATGTACAAAGGAATATCTCTAATCCATTCTCCCTTGTCAAAACCAAGTTAAATAAATTTACTTTTGTCTATGGCAGTGAAGGGATTGTTTTCTCTTTTTATTTAGGTGCAGACACCGACACTAGTTTCTGCCTCTTTGTTGCCACTTTTTATTAACTTGTTGTTGCCTCTTTGATGTTGTCCTCTGTTACTGCTCTCTAGGCCATCCGCACTAGTTGCTCAGCCTTTGGTTGAGTCTGTGTTGGGTGGTTTCCATCTTTTTAAGGCTTTGGGCTCAATCCTTGTAATTCTTTTTCAAATGAAAGTTTTTCACCATTTTTCCCAGGGGAAAAACGTTTAGATGCAGATGCAATTTGCTGTTTTGACCTTTCACAGAAAGCAGAGAGTAATATGGTCATTATATGAGGAGGAGATCTGGACTTCTTCTTTCTTTTTTTTTCTTTTGCTAGAAGTTCTGGACTTTAATGTTGGTTCATCATATTATTTGTTCAGTACAGAATGCATATTACACTCTCACAAGCTTCAGGGACAGAATGCATTTTATGAAATTTTAACCCATGCACCAATAATATACCAGCCAAATGGCCTCACGAATTGCATTACAACACCATAGGCAACAATTTCTTAAGAACTTCTGCAGCATCTGCAGTGGTGTTATTCATGACAAGTCTTTTGCATCCCTTTGATACTTCACTATGCTCCTGGATATAGCGCTCTTCAGACATCCACATGTTATACTTCATGGTTTTATTATTTGTTACCCTATATCTTTAATTTTTCAGGACCACAAAAAACTAGTCAGCATTTCTCCTTTTCCTTGAAGGAATTATTACCTTCTGTTTTCATGGTTGCACAAACCAACATTATTGACTTTGTTCAACATTAAATCGTGCATTTGCTCTAATGGTTGCATCATCATCTTGTTATTTTATGAAATTCCTACAATCAAGCCAAAAGATTGGAACACTCCTCAAACTTTGTCACCTAGAGCATATGCATGCCCCTCTTTCTAGTGGTACCTCTAACTATGCTTATCTTTCTTGCCTAAATTTTGAAAAATTCCATTCACCTCTATGAAGGACTTAAAACTTGCACAGTGAATTTACATGAACCACACATTCATGGTATAAAATACAATGAAAAGGGATGCTCAATTAAGTTTCTACCATAATGCACCCCATTAAAATGTTATAATAACATATCAAGTTACTGTACCAATCATATAATTTGTTTTATAATAATTGCAGTTGATGATCCACATTTTGCGTCAAATCCTCTCTGACAAAGATCAATAGAGTCAATACAGTTTCTTGAGATCTAAAACTATCCATAGCTGATCAAAAACTAAAATCAGTAACATGTTAAGAGAAGACAAGTAGCAGCTTGGCATGATTACTACCATTTAAATCCTTTGGTTCTCAGTTTGTCATATTCGCTACATGTATTCCAATGATATTATTATGCATAAAAAGAGTATTTGTTAGCTATCAAATATAAATACATGTGGGAGGCTAAACATAACAGTAGACTTTTTAATAACAATCCTGGTAAAGAAATAATTATTAGTCAACAAAGAAGATTGGCTATAAATTCAGCTATTAATATTGATATCAAGATACTACATGACTGGAAAAAATAATACAGACAATTACATAATTTAGAACCATCATGTGTGAAAGTAGTGATGGCCTATAGGATAGATTTGAGTGCTTAGAAGCCAAACATGTGTGTGTTAATGTATAATCTGATGCTCAGACTGGAATGTTTATTATAGGTTTCCCTTAGAAAGTTAAACTCAGAAATAAGGATACAACTCATAATGTTATGGATATGTCATTCTTATCCAGGTGCCAGAAATAAGTGCACAAATATATGTCACCAAACTAGGTAAACTCTGATATTGCAGATGACCGATTCCAATCTTTAATGAGAAGTTTTTTCTTTCAATTAGATTGCCTTAATAAAAGCTTCACATTTTCTTGAAAAAGAAAAATATAAATTTTATCAATTACAAAATGCTGAGATCAGTGTACAAACTTATTAGTTTCTTGGCAGTCATAGGAAAAACCTGCTACACGAGTAATTTACTTTCTCTTTTCTTAGAACTGACAGCTGAGATCTGGATACAATCTTTTAAACTACTCTACACAAATAGAAAAAAAAATGCTTCATAAATTATTTACTTCATTTTTATTAGAACTGAAGCAAAACTTGAGCTTTTTTATTATTATTTTATCCTCAGCTCATCTCACAATGTCCAAAGAAAATAACCTAGAAATTTGCTTAAATTTTTTTGTTGAAGTTGTTCTAAAAGCCTAAACAACGGTACACCTACACACAGACATTCATACAAAGGGACATGTGATGCATGTAAAAGAGTTTCTGGTTTCTCTTACAACTAGTGTTTAGGTTAACTGATTTTAGCCTACAGAACACAAATAGGTAACCCTAGGTTTTGTGTCAAAACATCTGCAGCACACCCAAATCCACCAACAATATCGAGAAAAACTTACAAAAATGCAACGAGTATGGCGCCCTCTCATTCAGAATTCCAGTGAAAACCTAACGGAACAGCAAATCCTCGGATCGAAACTGAGAGGAATCAAAAGGAAATCCGGTACCGAATCGCTCACAGATAGATCGCTCCGCACCAATCTTCTCCCAAGGAGAGGCGATGGAAGAGCCAATCGGAGAGAATAAAGGCAACGATTTTTACCTTCTAAGGAGGACGAAGAAGAGAAGCACCCGGGCCGCGCTCTGAGCCCCCAAGAGGATTTCCATTAGAGAGCAAGCAATGGAAGGATCGTCGCCGGCGCGTCCCGGACCGCCCAAGGCTCCCATTTATAAGCCGTTACTCTGGGGGGAAAAATGTTAACGTGAACTGTCGTGGAGATGGAGCGATTTAAAGAACCGGTGTCCGCGCGACACGTGCACATCTCTTTGCATGATGCGGAGGCCTTCCAATTTGGGCGCTTACCGGCATCAGGGGTGAGCCACGGACACGCAAACAGTTAGCCAGCAAATAATATTTAGACAGCTCGCAAATTGTGCGAAAGAGTTTTAATTACAAAAGAATGAAATTTAGATGCAATCTCTACCGTCTAATCTTTTACTTACGAACAAATATACTTACATTTTGTAATAAATGTAACCCTAAACCTAAGTTTGTTTATGATTGAAGTGTATATATATTTGTTTATGATTGAAATAGGCTAAATTTAAGTTTCATGTGTTGGTAAGTGTACAAATAATTGTTAATGATTCAAGAATCGGATGGTACAAATGCAAAAGATTGCACCTAAGTTTTATTGTTCAAGTTAGATTTCAAGTGGTAGTATAATTATATTCTACTCCGTAAACCTTCGGTTGATATAATTTATTTCTTTATATTTTAAAAACATTATATTTTTTTATTTTATTTTTTAAAAAATAATTAAAAATAATAATTTATTTCATCAATCAATCTATATATTTATACTAAAGTTGTTGTGTTAGCTATTCTATCTATTCCATCTTGTTTGATGCAATAAAGCTATAGAAATGCAACATTCATTCCTTAAAATATGGCAAACTAAACCATAATTATTGAAAGATTGTGTTAAGTGAAAGTTGAGGATCAAAAATATATTTTTTAGCGTTGGTCTTACCTCCCTCGATCCACCAGAAAGAAATGGCGACAAATCAAGCAGCAGTAAAGCCATGCAGTTCTTGTTGATAACCTGTAGATTCTCAACAACTATTCCAAATAAAATAAAATAGTTCATCACTAAGTTAGGGGAAAAAAAAAAAAAAAAGGAACTGAACAAATAAATAAGTATATCAAGAGGTCACATATTTAAAATATTGAAATAAACTTTATCTAAAGATAAGACTCCAATTCCAAACCTCACAATTTGAGAAATCTCACATTCCAGATCACCTAATAGAAATATTGTATACACTGGACCACCCTTTTAATGAACCACTAAGTCTTTTCTACTGTGGTTAAATTAACTTCTCTCTCTAGTACAATAAAATAGGTGCAGTCAAATTTATCACTGAAAAATCAAAAAAACTGCCGTTATAATTTATGGTGACGGTTTTTCAAACCACTGCTAATATATCGGCGTAGTCGGTTATCAGTGGCAGTCTGTTAACGTGCTGGTATAAACGAGAGATTTTGCAGTAGTTGTAACCGCCGTTGCGCATGTAAACTAAATTCCAGAAGACGGAGGGAAGAGCTAACGGTTGATTATTTACTGCAAAAATAACAAAGACAGCTAAATGGAAGCACAATTTGCTGTAATTAATAAAGTAAACCATATGATGGAATGGTTCATTTGTATCAGAGGATAGCCTTCTGCAGCAGTTTACACATATCTTTCACAGACGTTGCCTTCCACTAGCATTTGGTTACGAAGTGGCCTGACCATTCATATTTTTGCATTGTATTAGTATATATTGGCACGGACATTATACGGTTAATTAATCATATCAAAACTTCAAATATAAACATAATATGATTACTAAATAGATAACATGGATCAACACGTATAATCTGTTTAATAAACAAAACGTATTGAATTGATACGACATAACTCACTCAACATAAATAGGCATGATTTAATCAACTTAACACAATAAACTTAATATATTATCAACTAAATAATAGGTCACTTTCAAATTGATGGATCAGCTCACGATATGATATTATAATCATATTGATATGATTAATTTCAATCTATTTATTTTATACTAGGTTTGAGTCGTGCTTGTGCATCGTATTTAATTTTATTATCCCTAGAATAGACGAGGCTTTCAGGTTGAGCCATAGAATATTAGGGTTAAGATTCATAAAGAAAGAATGAGCATTTAAATTAGTCTCCAGTTCCATATCCCCAAAACAGCATCATGCAATTCACATGTAGATCATCTTACAGGAAGAAAGACATGCCAAACTTAGCTAATGAGTTATTGGCATCCACTATTTATTACAATGTTATACACCTAACACTCCAAGTTCATGTGATTCACCAACTCTAATGCAGAATTTGCCTGCGAACTGCTGAAAAGAAAGCAAATGATCCTGCCATAGCAACTTTAAAGAGTAAATAATATTGGCTGCCTTTTAACGCATTGCATATGGCTTCCGATATGTGATCTTGCTCATCCTATGTCACACTCAAGTTGCATATCTCACAAGACTAAACCCATAAGGTATCTGAAATCTCAAATATTACACATAGGCCGTCAAAAGCTAATATCAAGTAGTCACAAACAGAGATTAACAA
This sequence comes from Metroxylon sagu, assembly GCA_017589505.3. Classification (NCBI taxonomy): domain Eukaryota; kingdom Viridiplantae; phylum Streptophyta; class Magnoliopsida; order Arecales; family Arecaceae; genus Metroxylon; species Metroxylon sagu. The sequence continues at coordinate 711,376 of JACVBY030000499.1, read as the reverse complement.
AACTAATAAAATCGAGTGGCTACAAGGGAATGTGCCACAAATCAGCTTAGGATAAGTGATAGGATTAGGTTTTTGATGAGCAAGGAAGGCCGAAACATGCGGCACCGGACCTTATTGCCATGGCAAAGAAGAAGAAGAAGAGATTTTATTCAACAAATTTGGAAGGTGTATCAAGTACATACATTTTGGCAACAAGAAAGGCTTCCAATGAGAAAATTGATTGTATAGGTGGGTGAGAGCATCGAGCAAGTGGGTGAGAGCGTCGACTAGGGGAAGATGAAGATAGGGCTAGAGAGGATGAAAGACTATAGGAAGTATAATCTGAGATTACTAGATTTTGATTATTTTAAATACCCATCTTTTATATAGAAATTGAATTATTATAATTTATGGTAATGTTATGATGTATTTGGATAAAAGAGAATGGAGGGAAGGGTAAAGGAATGAAGGAGGAGAGTTATAAAAATTCTTGTTTAGAAGAAAGGTAAAATAAGAAGGGGCAGGTGAACAAGGATTTCCTACTCTCCTCCATTCCTCTTCAAAGCTTCATTTTTTTTTATTTCTCAAATTGAGGGGTAAAGAGGGAGAAGAGAATGTTTTATAAAGTTTACCCTCTTTTTTCTTTCTCTCCTTTTCAAATGAGGATAGCAACCCTTTCTTTCCCTGTCCTCCCTTTCCTTCTCTTTTCCCTCTCCTTCCTTTCAAAAAAAATCCAAACAATTCAAACAGAGCTTTAGATTATCGGAAATCAAATATTAGCATCCAGATAATCATATTTAATTACCAAATATAATAATTTAAGATTATCAAGATAGATTATCATTAATCAAATGCTTCTCATGGTCATCACTTAGAAGTTAATAATGATTAACAATAAGAAAGAGGAAGAAAGAGGATGAGTAGCACTCAAATAGAGGAGAAAGGAGAAAAGGAATTGGCAACAAAGATTCAAAAATAAAGGAGATCCCTAATTTCCTGATTCTAGCAATACCTTAATAGAACCTAACCAACGGCAATGCTAAAAAGCAAGAAATTCAAAAGAAAAAAAAGGTAGAAGGCCTTGATTCCTTATCTTCGGAGAAGTTTCAATACTAACATAGGAAATCTTGCCCATTTTACAACTAAATAAGAAAAAGATAGTGGTGGCACTTTAGCTATAGAAGATTTATAAAAGTGAGAGGTTTTGATGCTTACCCTCGAATTTCCTTCTAAGGTTAGACTCCTTGAGTTTAATAATTTCTTTCTTGTTTCTTCTTTCTTCTACTGCTTCTGGCTTGAGTCAAGTCTCTTGAGTTGGCTCAATTCGACTCCAATTGAGTCGACTTATCCAAACTTGCTGACTCGACTCGAATTCCAATTATTATTATTTTATTTAGTTGGACCGATCAAGCAGGCTAAACCCTCCATAGAAAGAGGTCAGGAAGGCAAATTTGTAATTAACAATATAAAAGATTATCACCTTAAAATGAGATATACGGAAGACTGATCAATCCAACTTAAAATTTGTGCAACCGATCTACATCCACATACACTGAGAGAACTAGACAAAACTAACAGAATTCATGCCAACCGTATTGAAAATCTTTAAGACAGGATCAGGTTATCTTTGAAGGAAAAACGACCAGTACGATAAAAATGAAGAGGGATCAAAGACATCAGTATCCTATAGTCTCCCAACGGTGCCACTTGTATCAAAGTCATACTCCCAATTCTACATCGGCTTCACACAGTTTCAGCCCACTTATTATGCTCCATCATCATCTTTCAGTGGAACTGAAATTCTAGATACCATCACATACAAGTATATCTTAAGACGACATTCGGTTGACAGGAATATAACATTATCAAAAATTTTACACTCCCATCAATCTTATCGGTTTGATAGTATTATTATAAAATTATATAATATAATATATAATATAAATAATATAATAAAATTACTGAGTTTAAGAATATTACATAATATAATATAATATTACGCACGAGGAGGTGAATGCCTGTTAGGAGGAGGCAGATGGGGACGAGAAAGGATGAGAAAGCAGGGGAAAACCCAGAGCATAATTTGATATTATCAAAGTATCAGGCCTTGACAACATTAAATATTCATCTTTTAAATAGAAATTGTTTATGATATATCCAACTTTCAAATAGAAATTGGTCAACATGATAACCTACATGTCACTCTTTAAATTAGCAAGCAACCAAACACAATCTTTGAAATTAGAATTACATTTTTAAAATACAATCACAAAAAATGAACAGCACTTTGGATTACTTCTGCAGGGACTTGTTAGACAGTACACCATTTACAAATCATTTCCTCATTCCCTCGCCCACATTTGTCTCACCAGATTCAGGCTGCTGCCAGTATAAAATGATGATATTCATGGTTCAACCAAATTAATCAGATGGACATCTAGAATGACAACCATCTCCTCCTTGCCCGTCCTCCACTGGCCCAAAAACTGAACAAATCATCATTAACTACCAAATATGAACTCACATAAAAGATTAACAGGAAAAATTATAATCACCCAATTCACAAGCATGATTGGTAAGCTATAAAACATCCAAGTTCCAAAAGAAAAACACAATCAACTCAAACAAAAACTTGCATTGTAAATTTCAACAATCAGATAAATAAAAACCTGAGCCTTCGCATGCCTGGAAGCGAAACCGCCAGGAACAAAGGACTTTGTGGCCAGTAGAACTTGAAGCAATTTCAAAATTCATGTTGTCAAACAACAGGTCACCCTTGAGATCCCATGGTTTGCCAAACAACAGAATTGATAAAAGAGTAGCAACATAAAAAAAATTGATAACCAAATGCATCAGTAAGAGCTGCTTAAGGAAGAGTGCTTAAAACAACCATTTGGTTGGCCATGAGCTGAAGAATCCAGGAAATGGGTGGATGTACAATTGTGCTGTTCAGCGAGTCCAACCAAAATGTGACCAGAAAAATTAAAAATCAAGAACACTAGCTTGAAATAATACAAATTGGATAAATGCTCAATTGAGATTGTAAGTTGTTACAGGGAGAGATCTCAGATGACAGGACAATTAGGATCTACCAAGAAATTTAAAAAGGTATACCAAAGAATGGACTGGCCTAGTTACAAACTCTAACCTGCTTGAGGTAGACATTTTGATAAGTTAGTTGTATCATAACAGAAGCACTAGCATTCTGCTCTAGACTCTCGAATATGCACAGGAGGTATAATCGGCACTCTTTAGAAGTTTAATTTCAACTCTGAAAGGTCATCCATTGGAATTTGCAGGCCCACTAAATCATGGTCTTGTAATGTATCTTCATCAACATTCAACCAAGAACCAATATCCTGGCCCTGTCCACCCAACCCTTCAGCTACATCTAATTCATCAATAGAGTCTATTCCATGCAGCGGCAAGTTCGTGAATATATTATCATCCATCTCCTTTGATGAATTCTGAGCCACATTACCTGAACTCTGCAATTCAACTTCTTGTTCAACTTCAGTGCCAGCACTGTTCATGATTTCACCTGAAGGCAAAATAAAGCTGGTTGTCTCTGTAACTCTTCCAAGACCATTTCCTGAAGTTGACAACTGTGCTATCTTCTGTTTTGGCTTTGTCTTTGTTTTACGCTCACCCCTGCCACTGCTCAATGAAGGACGGCCAGCCCTAGCAGAAGTGTTCCTTGTTGATGCATCTTTATTCTGATCCCTCTCCCTATCAGTCCTTTTCCATTTTGGACCACCTGGAAGAGTGTGGCTGAGAGTTGGCGTGGCCCTTGAAGCAGCACTTGTAACAACATCATCAAGTAGCACCTCCCTCTTCTTCACTCTGTTTGAAACTGGATCATTTTTAACAAAAGCTTGCTCGGACATATGAGCGAGACCTTGATATGAATCCAATGGACCTCTGTCGATCTTATGACTAAGCCCATGTTTCTCAGTCATACTTGATGTTACACCTGAAACCAAAGTACCAGAAGCTGCAAATTCACAGCAGAAACACCTTATTATATTTAGAATGATTACTAAGAGTAGCTGTAGAATGAAAATTGTCATAAAAAAAGCATTAAGCAAATTAATAAAGCAGTTTTAAAAGCAACAATATGAACAAACATGCAGCAAACATAGACAAGGATGCAATATGTGCAAGTGTATATTGTTTAGAACATTTAAATATCATACCTGATACTCGAGATACGGGCTGACAATTATGTGATTCCCCGTATATATTAGTAGCAGTTCCAGATGTAATACCATCAGCATATTTTGCATCACTGCTGTGCATAGGTGCAGAGAAGATTATATCCCGAAAAGCAGGCTCACTAAAGCAGCTTCGACCTGTTTCCTCAAATTTCCAACATCTGGCAACAGTTCGTGTGGCAAAGGCCAAGGCAAGTTGTTTTGAAACCTTGCTGGTACCACTCTTATGACTTGAACCATGACTTCCACGACCACCCTATCAAAATAGCAGCTCTTGAAGGCATTTCTCAATAAATTGGATGCAACATTTCACATTTATCACATAATCAAAGATTGTCATATAAAACAATGGTTACAAGTGGATATTCTACAAATTGGCTTGACCTTGCAGTCAGGCTGAGCAGACTACACAGATTGGTGGTTAGTGTTTGTCAGACATGTACCCCTTGAGAGAGGAGACAATATGCAAATGATAATGATATAATAATTTACTTGTTGGGTTTTCCGAAACTGATTGATAAACATGACAATAATGAGCTAACTCTGGCACTGAAAGAGCATATAGAAATTCAGAGGTTTTACAATAAATAAATTGCATAAGACTAAGAAAAGAAATTTGGTGCTGTACATTGTGGAAAGATTTACCAAGACATGCTATCACAAAAATAGAAATATGAGGACAAAGACTGATTTACTTATTTAAGCATAAAACCAATAATAATTTGCCTGCTAGTTTGCTGAAAATAGAAGAGGCCGCATCAACATTAACAAAGACCATGGTCCACATGCGAACATAATAATGAGACAGCAGCAAGCAAACAAAAATAATTTACCTTTGTACCGGATTACCAAAGGAAAATCATCTAGAGTTTTGAAGACTCAAAAGCATGCCAACACTCAAGCAGGTTGCGAATTAAAGAGATGAAGGTAAAAAATGAAAGAATTCAAAATAGAAAATAAAAAAAATAAAGAAAGAAGAAGGCAAGATATGAGATGAACTCCAAATGTCTAACGCCCAATCTGACTATCAAACAAAAGTACCAAAGCTTTCAGCGTGTCCCATGGAATTTTTTTTTACATCTTACCATCAAACAAAACAATTTTATTTATTAACATTTGTGCTAGTGTCTGGTAAAAAGGTACAAACACAAATATAAATAAATACAACAAAAATCAATCAATAAATAAATAACGCATATACAACACAAAATCAAACTTGCAGGTGCAAGATATAACCATCCAAGAGCAAAACTATAACAAGGCAATGCAATTGGTGTCACCCTCCATGCACCCCCCCCTCCCCCCCCCCCCCACCCCCAAAAAAAAAAAAAAAAAAAAAAAGGGAATAGAAAAGAAAATTGCAAGTCACAAAATTTAGAAAATGGACGTTGTTGAACATCCTAAATGAAAGTAAACAAATCCTACAGCCTAAAAAAATCTGTCTGAATGGAGATGAGAAAGTTTTAGAAATTTCTTGTCTTTTTTCTTCTAATTATAAAATATAGAAATCCAAAAGCTGCAGATACATGTTCACCACAAAACATTTGTGATTGCTTGATCAACTGGTGGGGACAGGTTCTGTACTAGGAAGAAAAAGGTTAATAGATCAAAATCCAGAATGACTAAGGATGATTATTTAGTAATAACAGGCACAAGCATGGGCTTGGGCTACTTTTAAGACCAGGCAGGCTTCTCTGATGCCTACTGTCCATGACAAGCATGGCTTCTATCGGCAGACGCACAACAAAGGCATCAAGAGATGCAACAGAAATTCTAGCCCTGACAACAGTGATGACCTCCCTTGTAAAATAATTGCAACAGGAATGATCTCCACTGTAAAGGAAGAAATACAGCTCCACAGAGAAAGATGGCTACAGGTAAAGGACAACAATTGACTGAGAATTTCAACTTAAAAAAATGAACATATGCCAATCATTCAGCATCCAGAGAGGATGCATGACAAGCATGGGATAAGGGACAAATTCAATTCGTTGAAAGCGACCAGTTCCAACTGGTAGATTAATGCATGAGTTTATTGGATGATTCATCTTTTAATCCTTTGGAAGAAAGTTCTTTTCAACTTCACATATGAAAATTTAATAAATGAAGCATTACATTGTATCTTTCCTCTGAAAATGAACTTAAACATTATGTTATCAGCTTCTAGGAGGGGAAAATTAAGAACAATTACCATCAGCCTTTTGTATGCCATCTCGACAAGTTTATTCATTGCAAGCTGCTCAAGGTTCCTGCAAGTTGAGTGATTGAAGATGTTTGGTCACACAAGATGACCTACAGATTGTAACTTGCAAAGGCAGTCCAGAACATGTAAATGCATACCTCTCCTCAACTTCTTTCACATCATGAATAGCTTTTTCTAATTTATGAAACTGATTCTTCTTTTTCCTCACCTATTAAATCAATAAAATGTTAATGCATTATATTATCAAATGAAGGAGACCTAATGGAATAAGATGCTTTCATGTTCCTTTGCAGAAGTTAGAAAGATATAATAATTGCAACCACGAAACAGATTATGGTTGGAGAAATGTTGCAAAACTGTACCAAGCTTTATTTGTAACCTCTGACCATAAAGCATGTACTTCTTTCCTAAAGTAGTTATAAACTGCAAGTTGTTTATTACATTTTAAGACAGCACATGGAAAAATAGAATGCTGCTTTTATTTCCTTGCATATCATCCAAAAAAACATCAAACAGCGACAGCCAGTGTTTGTATAAATAGGCTGACTCCACGAGAACCAAAAGAATACATAATGGAATGCCGTTGCATAAGCTTAAGTAATAATATGAGTTGTTTTACCATGACTGAATTATCCATTAGTGAGGCAGATTAACTTATAAGAAAACAGAAAGATTAACTTATAAGAAAATTATATTTTGTGAAAACACAACCTGCTGATAAAGCCCCATCTTAAGCTCTGAAATAGCTTTATCGATCTCACAGTCCTCCCCTTCAGCTAGATCAGGCTGTAATAAAGAAATTCAGTAAGAAAAAGGAAAAAGTAAAATTTCAAGTGAGAGAATAATTCATTATCAAGCATAAAGACAAGATTAACATGTTCAAATTTTTGCGGCAGGCGACAAGGTGTTAAAAATAGATAGCATAAAGCATACAAAATAAGATCATAGATAAAAGGCTCAAAATAGATATGATGGACCTATAGATCTTTACTCTTTACCTTTCTTCTTGGAAAGCAAGCAGGGGCATATCCCTAGATGGTTTAAATATTTAGGCCAAGGCAGCTGCAATTTGCAAAACTACATTACTTAAAGCAAGTGTAACATGCATAATACTTTTAGCTAAGGAGCTGTTTAGAGTGTGACAGGTCAGATTCTTATAGTAATCCTTTATTCTTAGGAATCTTTGATTCTTAGGAATCAAAGATTAACACCCTCTCTCGATTAATCTTTTATTCCTAAAACTGAGAGCAAATAGGATTCCCAGAAATAATTTGCTACACTTCAAACATCAGAATTTCGTATGCCAACCAATTTATCTGGAAATCTGCATAGGAATATTTACATCAAACAGCCCCTAATGGTATACATAAACATAATTTGAGTGAAATAATGGTGCTGAAGATATATTATTAACCACATGTTAAATTATGAAAGTTTATAATCACATGGAAAAACAGTGTTCAACAATGGATGATACGGCACAGAAGGAACATGTCAGACCACTTAGGTAAGAATCAAAATAAAAGTTACTTGAGACTTATATGGTGGCAACTGGTGGATTGGTGCAGGTACTTCAGAAAATTTGATGCAGCATGAAAAACAAAACTATTATTGGAATTGACCTCTGTTTTATCTCTACTTTACAAAAATAATTCACCAGCAACTATTTTCAACTAAGCTCCAGTATTGGATTAAAAAGGGGCAATCAAGTACAGCCTCAGTGCTAAAGAAGCACAAAGAAAGAGGCGGAAAGAGAGAGATTGTGTGAGAGCTCAAGTATTTACCATGATGCCATGCACCAGAGAGCAAGGAACCATGCAATAAAAACATGAGGACCTCATCAACGAGAAGAATCAGCTAATTTGCTCCTCTATATGTCAAAGAAAAATACCATGAACCAGACATAGTGTGAAAATAGGTAGGTAATGCAATTCAACGAAATCAATAAGAAAGGGGATTGAACAATGAAGATTGCATGGTCAAGGGTGACCGTGCAATCAAAATAAAGGAAGGGGATTATACATACTTCACAAACAATGTCAAGGTAATAAGCTAAATGGATACCACATAAGCAAATAGTTTTTTCCTCTATTGGGTGTGCGTGTGGGGAAACAGTGGAGAGAAAATCAATTATAAACCAAAGACTGAAAGGTTATTAAACTTAACTTTACTGGAGGCTCAAAGGTGCCAGAGGGTTGTTCCTGACATCTAATTCTCTTAAACACAATGATTAAAAGGACCGATATTTTTATCATTACAAGGTTTAGATATACTTGAGCAATTGGAGATTATGGAAGTGGTAGGCTACATTGAAGCATATGCAAAGGCTGAAAAGCATCATAGATCAACTTCTAGATATGACATTCATTATGAGAATGCCCGTCAACAATGTCTGCGTAATAATCTAAATGGATATCACATAAGCAAATAGTTTTTCCCTCTCTTGGGTGTTCATGTGGATGAACAGTGGATAGAAAATCAATTATAAACCAAAGGCCTCGCTGAAAGGTCATTATGCTTAACTTTACTGGCAGCTCCGTGGAAAGCCTAGATGCCTAAGGTGTCGGAGGGCTGTTCCCAACATTTAACTCTCTTAAACACAATGATTAAAAGGACTGATATTGCTATCATTACAAGGTTTAGATGTACTTTGAGCAATCAGAGATTATGGAAGTGGTAGGCTATGTTGAAGCATATGCAAAAGGTGAAAAGCATCATAGATCAACTTCTAGATATGACATTCATTATGAGAAAACTATGATTTATGAGAAATTATCATGAGTCATTAACTGAGGTCTGGTACACAGACATTTCATTCCTTATTGAAAAGAGGCATGAGGAGATATATATATATACATATATATATAATGAACCTTCAACAGTCAATAACAAGACAGGTGCAGCAAATGAAAGTGATTAAGTGCTTGTCCAACAAAGGGGCAATTAATCAAATAAAAATTCAAATGTGGAAAAGTGTGCATACCACGGACTCCAGATATAGACCTATACTCTGCAGCTCCATCAAGACCCTTTCATCCAAAGACAGATGCTCAAACTGACATTCATATGGGGAAGTACCAGAAAAAATTGTACCCATGGTCTGTAGTTGATTCGAATTAGTTTGCCCAAATTCTGAAAGAGACCCATTATCTGAATGTATCATGACATTGTTTTCTGCCAATAGTTCATTACCAGACATAAAATTCTGAGTATATGAACTCCTATAGTTGCTTGACATCATAAATCCATTGCAAGGAATGTTGTCTCCTGAGCAGTTTTTCTGATTCTTGAAATCAGGGTCTGTTTCAAACTCAGATTTCATAAAATCTGTCTCATGGTCATTTTCAACATTGCTATTAGTACCATAAGGAAAATAATCACTTGAAAGCTGTAAAACCGTATCGCCTTGCTCAGTGTCACAGTCAAACTTCTCAGTTCCCTCTTCTGCAATAAAGGCTGAGAGAAGCCTCTGTGATAATGGAACCATTTTCTCAAGCCACTTCCCTGCTTCCACTTTTCCACATGCCGTCTTGGCATGCTTTGGCTCATCAACCAAACACCGAGTCCCAATAGAGTTGTTCTGTCCAACAATATTTGTTTGAATTTGTTCAATAGAAAAAGTAGAGTGTGGTGACAGCACAGTTTGGCATGCAAGCTCACCCTGAAAAGAAAAACATACTTATATATACCAAATATCCATGAAGAAAAAGAATGAAACAAAAAAGATATGTCACTGTTCCAAAGTTGTCTGAGATAAACTGGTATCTCAATACCAGCCAGTGGGCCATGGAAACGAAAGGACAACTAAGAAATTGAAATAACAATGGAGGAAACCCAAATGTGTCTGAAGGTCAAGAAGGAAAACAAAAGGAACAGAGAGCTAGAGCAAGAAATGAGGCTCCCTTTTTTGGAATAAAAAGAAGCAGATGTTGTAAGATGAGACTTGGAAAGAGTTGATACCATTATGTTACGATCAACATCAAGCATATTAGGCAAACTTTCATCAAGCTCCTCCACAAAATTTATCTGATATAAAGGTTAACCAAAAAAAAGATGAGAACAATATTAAAATATAAATTCAATTAAAATATAAATTGCCACAGCATAGAAACTAGCCTGATTCTTCACATAGGTCATATCTTCTGAAGTAACAAAAGCAAAAATTGGTTCCATTTTTTTCCAGAAAGAACTAGAACAGGCATTATCTGCACAAGAAAGAATGCAGAAATTTTTTTTTAAAAAAAAAGAACCATCAAAAGGGAAAGGGCTTTGCTCTTTAAAACCAAAATAAGTGGTAGGGTGGGATGCGCACAGCTAGCACTACGAGCAGCATTTGCAGCTGATAACATCTCTTCACGATCATCATCCGATTCACCTACAAATCATAAATATATAAGATGCCTGCATATTTAGGTATGGGTAAAACATAAATAACAAAAATCTATGGCACAATATTCAAATATTAGTTATATATCTAAAAGGAAGACCAACTAAACATACAACCTGTCAAGTCTGAGGAACCGCTATTTATAATTTGTGCAGGACGAGTACAAGCCTTGCGATCAGACAACTTTTTGGAAGGTGGGCGACCTACCCTACTGCACCAAATAAACATTAATTAAATTAAGCATGAATCAAATTAGTAACTAGCAAGTTAAGCAGGAAAAAAAAGATTTCCAGTCTCCTGGAAAATCAAATGGCACCACCTTTCATTCTTATCAGAACCAGGCCTCGCGTTTTTTACTGGCTTTGTTGTGTCGATATTTTCTGATTTTTCTTTCATTAAAGTTAAGCATGCTTTGGACTGCATTGAACCTCTTCCACTCCTGCCTTGCCTCCGAACTCCATCTCCAATTTCTTCTTTTGAAGAAACCTTATTCTTCTTTGTAGGCACAACAAAAGATGTCGTTTTATGGACTGTATTCAGGGGGCCATCCTCTAACTCACAATTATCAATACCTTTTTCTTTAAACTTGTTTTCTATAGCACCTGATTCCTCACTTTCTGATAATCCAGCTGGAGATGGCACATTATTGGGCTTCAACTGTGATTGCAGAGTGTTAGTAGGTATGCCCCTGGAAAGTAAAAGCCCACTGGACTCTACAGTTGTTAATCTTGCCCCAACATCAGGAGCTGCAAATCCTTCAGGCAAAATCTGAGCATCATCAAAATTCGAGACAGGTGAAACCACATTTGCCCTTCTCGTCCGGGTGATTTTTTGTGGCCGTTGTCCTCCCCATTGAGTTACAGGGGGTGATGATGATCCTGTAGGCATGGGACGCTTACGATTGGTTGCCCCAGTTAAAGGCTGGACTTTGTTTAGGGAAGGGGCTTGCTCCCATCCATCAATACCTCCAGATGTGCGAGGAAAACTAGAAGTGGTCATGACAACAGCTGAACCTGTCCTTGGTGCCCTAGATGCTTTTCCTTTTGTCAAAGGACTTTGACTACCTGGTTGAGCATCCTCACGGGCATTTAGCCTGGATATCAGGATGACTTAGAGTCATTTTAATAAATGGAAGTGTGACAAATGAAGGAAAAATAACAAACAAAGGAAAAATAATGGAGAAAATTCTTTAAAAAAATCCCAACGAGACCATAAAAGCTTCATAATAAGCAACTAGCATTGCTCTGTCCAACAAGTTGTAGTTATCCAAACAAGCATGTCCAACATGCAATGCACATGACGCACAGTAGAGCCCATTAAACAGTTGCAATCAAGTTCATTGGCAGCGGAGATCAACTGGTGAGAACAGTGTATGAGAATGGAGCCTAGACAATCAATTGTGCAGGTATTGAGGAAGAAAATTTAGGAAAGAAGTAATAACATACTAGTATATTAGGAAAGAAGTACAGAATACTAGTACGAGTGATTTGACAAATCAGTGAATTCAGTCAGGGCATTTTGCATCAGATAATAGAATAAATGCTAGTTACCAAAGCAGCATCAACGAAGATGTCAAGTTTGGAAGACCTCACAAAAGTATACATACTTATTGCTTCCTTTAGCTATAATCCGCTCCTTATCAAGCCCGGCAGAGCGCTCTCTCCGCTCATTTGAAAGAGAACCATTATCCAAGTCATTCCTTGGTATGACACGGGAATTACCACCACTTAACTGGGAATTGCCATCAATCTTGTTGCTTCCTACAATCCCACTGGATGATCCAGGTCTGCAAGATAGGAAGTTCAAGAAGAAATAGCAGAATTTCTCTCAATTCTATAACCATATAAACCTAACCAGATAATTAACACAATAGTGATTAAGCAGCAAATATGTCAAGTGACTAAAGCATTTATAGCAAGGCTAAAATGCCAAAAAGTCAGTAATTAATTTCTTTGTTTTTTCTTACATGAGGTTAAAGAAATAACCACAGCCAAACCATGAGTAGAACTTTTCCTTTTTCTTGTGAAATGAGAAGTAACAATCATAATGCAAAAATTGAGGGAAAAGCACAAGAAAGAGGATGAAAGGGCAGTGGTTATACTCCAATGACAAACTATCCAAGAGAAAGGAGACAGCTTATCCATAAACAACAAATGCACAAAAAGCAAGATACAAGAAGAAAGATCTGTGGCGTCCAAACCGGTAATCTGTGGTGTCCAAACCAGTAACCGCAGTTTATCAAAACTCAAAAACCAACTAGATAGTATAAAAGTCATCCCAAATAGACTCCATAAATAACAAACTTCCTTGATAATAGTCATCACTCCATTGTGTTGGTCACCACAATTAAGAGACTGAATGTTTGAAGTACTAAGAATCAAAGATATGATTTAATATAACCAGTTGATTTTCTTTCTCCAAAATCTAAAAAATCTTCAATTAATCAAATGAGTAATTACTAAGATGGCCTTCTTTAGCATGACCACATTATTTCAACCACTTCAACCCCCCAGCCACCCAGCCCCAACCCCGATTTAACTTATACTTCCTTCTTATTAACTGTTATAATTTTGTTCATCTAACACTTCTAATCATCAAAATCTCACTGAAATGATTTAAGATCAAACAACTCCAGTTTTTATGGAAAAAACAAAATCAAAAAAATCTTAAGTTAGAATATTCTTTTCTTCCTCAAAGTAACCTCTATTTCAATTGCCTAGCCAAGGATTAAGGAATGTCCTGCCTATCCCAGCCAAAACCAAGTGGGGCCATTCAGTACCAAGCTGGTTCAGCCAGTGCCAGACATGACCCAACCAGGTCACTTGATTAGGGGAAAAAAGAGAGACAGCAATGGGGGTCATGCTCTCTCTCTTTAGCTTAGTCATAGGGGAAAGTATGAGCAGAGACTGAGAAAGAGAGGGGGGAGGAGGAAGAGAAGAAGGTGGGGACAAAGGGAGGAGAATAAAAAACAAGACAGAGCAAGGGAGAGGATAAAATTAAAAATTGAACAAATAAAATGAATATTTACTCAAATATTCATTTAGGGCAAATAGTTAAAAAGAAATTGAACAAACATAAAATATGATCTTCCAGTACAGTACCTGGAAGTCAGGCCATCTCCAGAGTCGAGATGGTAGCATCCGGGTACCATCGTGACTCACAGGAAAACCAGTTTGAGGCTCAGTACCAATATTTTAAACCTAGGTCCTAACAGCTATAGCTGGTCCTAATTTATTACCTTAATGTATGCATCCTGGGCAAATGCCTCTCTTAACACTATCTTGATACAAATTTCCATTTATTCATATCCTCACCACCTCTTACAAGAAGCCTCTCACAATCACTTTTTAGTGCACGCTTCATACACACTAGGGGCCTCTTTACGACAGCTGCTGGAAGGGGCCAACAGCAGCTATTCCCCACCAGCTACCTAAGATGGTTGTTTCCTAACAACTAGGGCCCACAACTGCCCCAAACAGGGCCTAGATTAAACAACAAAACACCTCGATATCTAATAGTGTCGTGGAAACTGATAATAATGTAAAACCTAAAATAAATGCACTAAACTTCTCATACCAAGAAGCTTAAGAAATCCAGCTACTATTAACTTCCCCATACATGTACTATAACCTACCTAGCTTCCCTCAAGTCCCTCTGCTTACTAAAATACAACATGCAGAATTTCATTTCTTTGCAAAAGATCAAGAGAACTAACACCCCTTTGTTAATTACATTTTAAATACATAAATCACTTAAGAGCTTTTTTCTTATTAACACCATTATCTACATTTTTAACCCAACATCTAAACCCACTTCTCTCTTAAAGTTCTACCAATTATCAAACTTTCCACTAAAGTCTTGATAAAAACATATCTTAAAAGTGACAAACTATCAAGATGTTCCTGACACCAAAGGAATAGTCAAAATCCTTCAGCAATTTTGCCAGCATATAAAAAGCAGACTAACTGGCAAGCATCAGTTTTTTGACAACCAATAAAGCAAGAGAAAAACTAGAAAACTGGGCACCATTGTACCTTCTTATGGTAACCTGCAATCTACACCAACATATGAATTTAAAATTGTAAAAAAAAAAAAACTGTAGAAAATTACCGGAATCCAAGGTTGTCACATGATCGTGGGCGGTGTTCATTGTTGGGCCTCTGTTGAATCGCTTGTTTGATGTCCCGATCACCCTCTGTGACTCTGCTAACCATTGTGCCAACAGAGCGTTTTCGTTTCAGTTTTTTCTCCCACCCATCACCACTAGGAGGGAGTCCACGAATCTTGTCTTCAGAAGGCATTGGTCCACCATTGCAAGACCTGAGCATATTTTTATCCTTGTCCACTGCTGTACCTTGCCTCACAGGAACAGCACTGCGTCCTTCCAACTGAAACAGAAAGAGGGTAAACTATTTTTAAAGTACCCAAAACATATATCGACAATATTTGATATTATTTTCATTCAGACATGCAAGCACAGTTAAAAGGGCTGCCTTGCCAAAGTTTTGAGTCCAGAGGTTCATAGGCTAGCAAGTATAGATTCTTGGAATATGATTGTAAAACTAGCACTATCAGGACAATTAAAAATCCATCCATAAAAGTTCAAATGCCATAAGCAGATAACACCTTGATAAGAAATACAAACCCGTACTTCCGCCACCATTGATGAGCGAACACGCTTATTTGGAACAACATTTTTTGTCCTGTCTTCCAATCTCGGACTCGCAACCTCTGCAGGGTTTTGATGAGCCTGACCTGCCATCTTTAACAAATTTGCACTACTTGCCTTCTCACTTGACGGTTCACTTCTTTGTCGTTTCCTTGAGAGAGCATTGCGATACTTATCCAATTTTACTATAGAATCTTGCAAGAACCTTGCTCTCTCCCTGGTCAAAGAAATGCTATATCTTCAGCAAACAACCACTATTGGATAAGTATTGGTGTCCTAATGTGTCTATATGTGATTGATATTCTAGTTTGAAGGATCTTCAGTACTTAATCCACATGCCCTAGAACCGACACATTTAAATTCTTTAGCCAGGTAAGTTGAAAGGGTTCTGGTTTGTGCTATGATGAGATGAATGGAAAACAGTCTACAATTACACTGCACCATGAATTAATGGGTATAATGGATATGGATAGAGTATATATAAAGGGCCAGCCTGAGAATAATGGAGGAAGGAAAACAAGTAGAGTACCTGGCCCTGTCAGATGACTCTAGCACACTTGCTTTGAAACGTTTTAGCTCCTCCGATGCTATAGGAGGAAGTGGCTTAGACTGTACAGAACCGAATGAATGCCCCTCAACAGTAAGACCAAGAACCCTTCTTAACTCTCCTGATCGAGTATACTTCTGCTCACTCATGGAAATGGGCTCTAATGTGAGATATTGGGACACTGGCGGGATTTCAATTGATGGAGTTGTGTTTTTGGATGTGCCCGGCCCAGAAACCATGATGCGGTTCTCTAAACTCTCACGAGAGCTTCCAGTCCTTTCCAAATTCGAGGCAGAGTGCGTTCCCCGCTGCCCGCTGGGATATGTGGCAGCAAAGGTCGATCCATCCAGACCATTTGAAGCCAACTCCGCTCTTGTGCTTCCCGCCATTTAGCTCTTTAACCACTCATTACAACTTAAATCCACATTTCCCCCCCACTCATGCACATAACCATTTCCTTCACACTTATTGGCAATGGATATGACAAAATACAATATAAATACCCCACAAATAAGAGGACAGCATTAAACATGGGCAAGACAGGACAGACATACAGAATAAGATCATGAATTTCCACAACCCCAGAATCTAAAGTTGACACTTAATCTGCATCACACAGATTAAAGATTGTTTTTTCCCCTTTTTCATAAGGGTTACAGCTCCAATACCCTGCTAAACAAAGCAGAAAATTTAAAAGCGCTTAAGAAGTGAGAGGATATCAATGGAAACAGAAGTAAGAAACTTCAGCCCTTCAATTGAAGGGTCGAAGAGACCATAAAGTAAGCCAGGCGGCAACAACAAGAGCGAATGCAGTAGGGATTTACAATCCTCAAGCAATCGAGAATTCGAGCACAGGCAGACTCCGAATAGATTAAAAACAACAACTACAAGAGGAAGCAGTAAGAGACCACGAAAAAAAAAAAAAAAAAAACCAAAAAAAGCAACTAAACTTGAACTCCAAACTCAAAGGCACAGCACGTTACTAAAAAATTCCCAAACAATCGAACCAAAACCCTAACGACAACAAGAATTCCGAAGATTTAAGCAAGAAATCCGAGACAGTACCCGAAGTCGTCGCCCGAATTGCATCAATTCGGCAACTGCAGCTCCGTAACGCAGGCCGGACAGCCAAGAAATGCCATCCGGCGACTGCAACGAAGCGAAATCAGAAGCTTAAGCGACCAAAATCAACCGACAGAAGCGAAATAAGGAAAGGAGGGGCGAGAAAACCCTAATCGCAGGTCGAATCCGGCGACTCGCGGACCAAACCCTAATTCCCCCGGAATTCTAGGGTTCCTCCTACGATCGGATCGCCTGCCGGCATTCCACGATCGGACCGATTCGGATCGGAATTCGGCGACGCAAGGAGCGGATTTGATAACGGAGAAGACGGGCTTCGGACCTTCGAGCCGTCGTCAGGCGGACACTTCACCGATCCAAGGGGGGTCGGCGAATGCCTTCAATAAAAAGTCTCAATAAGCCACGCGAGTGAACAATGGGGCGCTATATTTGGGGTGAAGAAAAAAAAAATAAAGAAGAACAAAATCTTTGTGTTACGATTCGGATTGGATGGGGGCAGGGCATTAGCAGGCAAAGCTGCGGCCCAAATGGGTTTATTCGATTCTAGAATCATGGGTGTCGATTTTAGTAAGGTAATCATCATTGATATGGCATAATGGATACAGCGTACCAAAACAAGTACCATGTATACATGTAATCAGAGTTGAGTTTTTGGCCCGCAAAGAAGGTCAAACCTTCTTGGAGATGACTTTACGACTGTCGGATATGGAATTCCGAGTAACAGCGCTTGACTGCTTGACCGTTCTCGAGTTTACTTTTAGGATTTATATGGAGCCATAAACATCTCTAGTCGTGATGAGAAGTAGGAACCCAACTAGTCAGCGTCATCCGGTTTGTGGCTTTGTAATCATACATAACGTTATGCTAGTCCGCATCATCCCCCTTAACGTTTTTCTAATTTTATAATCATCCATCGTTCATGGACTCCTCATCATTACATTTCAATTTAGGGTCAATTTGACCTCGTTGCTGATAGGGCTAATTGGTCCTGCTACAGCTAAACCCGAAATTTTTTTTCAAAACCCAAGCACAATCTAAAACAAACCTACCTAGGCCAAAAATATAGCTAAAGTTAATATTTAATTTTAAAGTACTTATACATAAATAAGTAATATTTAAAATAATTACACTTAATCATTCAAAAATAAGATCAAAATGTTACATTAGTTGATTCTCAAATAGAAAAAATTACTATATAATGAAGAGCCTTTCTCATGCAATTGATAGAAAGTTTAGTATAAAATTTAGCTAGCTCATCATATTTTGAGCTTTTGAGATTGGATTCAAACTTGATTAAAGGCCAATACTTAGAGTTGGGTTTGACTAGGTAAGTAATGGTTTGAGCCTATTTTATTTTTTTAAGGCTCTAACTTAAGCCTAAGCCCTACCCAAATTAACTCGAACTTAACTCATGGCTTGGTCCGATGAGTTGACAGCCAACTAGAACTTACTTTTAGCCCTAATAGTTCGTAGTAGAGATACTATGACTTTCCCTTATAAAGCTTTTAATAAAAAAGTTATCTTTTTGTTTGGTGAATATATTTCTAAAGTATCATGATACTTCAATATCTATTTGATAATCTAATCAAGAAAATATTTTTACTAACAAATAATAAAAGAAATTACATAATACTTTCAAATATCCAATTATTTGATCAAATACATTATTATTATTATTATATAATATTATAATTTTTATAATTAAATTATATTATATTATTAATAAAATAATATAAATATGATGATATTATATTTGTATTATATAATGCAATCGAATATAATGATTTTATCAAATATAATATATAATAATATTAAATTTTTATTAATTGCTATAATAATATTTTATAAATATATTTTAATGTTATTAAAATATAATAATATTATAATATTATTGTATTATACCATTGACTATGATGATTTTTCATGCTTTGAACTTATGACTTTCTAAGTTCTTTACCAAAACAGAAAAAAAAGAAAAAAAAAGCTTCTTGTCTCAAGCACAAAAGCTCTAAATTAGACCTTTCCCTAATAAATATTTTTTTTTTTTTGGGCTTTTTGAGAAGCCAAAAGATGTTTCATAATTTTTACCGATACTTAAAAATCACCTGAAAGTACTTTTGATCCTTTTAGAAATACCTTTTAGCTATTCAAAAATGATATCAAATGGGATCTTATATAGATAAAAAAATATTTAATAAAACTACATATCCTTGCTAGTGATTGTAAACACTCCACAACGAAGCTCATCCTCAACCTCTCTTCTTTCCTTATTTGAAATATCATTACTGATGTCTATTTGTTCCATATTAGGAACACTTTCTTATATACATTTGCTATTTCAACACCATAATGTATCCTTGATATATATATATATAGAGAGAGAGAGAGAGAGAGAGAGAAAGAGAGAGAGAGAGAGAGAGAGAGAGAGAGAGAGAGAGAGGAGGGAAGGGGGAGTGATTTCTTTGCTGAAGAAGTAATATTATTGTGCTTAGTTGACGTCCACTCTTAACAATAGTATTAGCAACAAAGCTAGTAAAAACATAAGTAAGCCTGTGAGCTCCATAAAATTAATAAAAAATAATAATTTTATTTAAATAAAAAAAGAAGGCAAAAAAGGGATATGAAAACTCCTTTTTCACTTCTTTATAATTTTTTTTATTTTTTGTTATTTAGATATGATTAGTGACTTTCATTTCTTTCTTGGTCTAATAAAATAGAAGAACAAAAGAAAGTTTAAAAAAATATAAAACCTCTCTAAACCTTGTTATAGAATATTCATGCAACTAAGATATATGACAAATTTCTATTAATTATGCAATCCGAGCTCACATTTGATATACCAAAATTTTTATGAATTTCTAGAACCTACCACACAATGATGATAAATAATAGGCTAAAATATACTTTTGGTCCTCCAACTTTCACTCAAAATTCATTTTAGTTCTCAAAATTTCAATTGTTATAGTTTAGTTCATCGTATTTTAAGAATATTACATTCTTGATGTCTCATTACATAGAGTCAATTAACATTAATGAAATAGCTAATGTATTGCTTTGATGTAAATACATGGACTGATTGACGAAGTTCTAGCTAAGAAGGAAACAAACTTTGAAGATAATAAAAAAGTATTAGATAAAACTCATCACCAATAGGCACATTATAACTCTAAGCTTTGTATCTTGTCAAGGTAGCAAGGTTAATTGGATAATCATAAGTCTACAAGAGCAATAGGGGTAGACAATGATTGTAATCAAAAGATGTTCCATTTCCTCTACGATCAGCCAAAGAGTTAATATTTGTATTTTGTCAATCTCAGCTTCTATACTAACCTATATGATTAATTTATTTTAAACATTGGCATTATCCACTTTTTGATTCTAACTATGCTATCTTCAATTTCAATTCAATAGAGAATAAGCAAAGGCATACTATTCCCTCACTGATAGGATTTAGGAAACAACTTATTAATAAGCCATCTCTTGATCTACATGGGATCTAGTGGCTTAAGCTGACTTAAGGATGGCAATAAGATGAATTGATGGGAGTATGCTATTACTCATATTTGCTCTATGATAGGAAACTTTATACTTACCCTTAACCTATATCTATCTTAGTGTTAGTTGGAACACCCTACTATCTCTTTTTTCATTATACAAATCAAAGTAACAAAAAAAGTAATATTAGATCTCAGTACCTAAGGTTGGAAGTAGGCTCGGGCTAGCCCATGACTCATGAGGCTAGCTAGATTTTAGGTTGGGTTATGGGCTAGACTTGAATTAATTCAGGTTAGATTTAAGCTTAAAGTTAGAGCCTAAAAAAATTTCGAGTCGAGCTCGAATCTTTAGCCTGGCCTAAGCCTGGTTCGAAGTTCATGCTTACAGAAAACCCAAAGTATTAGCCTTAATCAAGTGCAAATCTACCTAAATCCAATCTCAAAACCTTCATATGTGATAGGCTTTTAAATTTTATACAAGATTTCCTCTCAATTGTATGAGAATAGCTCTCTATGTTATAACATGTTTTCTTAAGTGCCATTGTTTGTTTTTGTGCAAGCATATAAAAATTAAAAATTAATTCTATTAGCCCAATTTTTTGGTTGAAATGGGTTGCTATGAGTTGACCTAATGGGTTTTAGATCAGGCCTAAGCCTAAGTTTGGATTAGGCTTGAGCCTCAGCTTGAGCCTAACTTGAAGCTCAAGCTTGGATTAGGCTCAGGTCTAGATTTTTTTTAAAAAAAAAAAAAAAATTGAGCATGTGCCCAACATGAATCTCAAAGAAAATTTTTAGGCTGGGCTCAAGCTCAGATGTAGCCCAACCTTATTTGACCCACTTCTAGCTTTATTAGCACCTCACATAATATTAAATAAATAATTAAAAAGAGAAGCTATTTGAATAAAGGAGAGGAAAACAAAGGAAAGCCGTAGAATTCACTATCGCAAAGGATAAAGAAACCATAGATGATAGCATAAAGGAGAGAGGGTTGGAATGAGGTAGTTTGGGTTTGGAAAAATAGGCGATGGCAAGGGCTTTAGCCTTATAAAGGGTTAGGCAAAACCTACCTGCTTGGATTAGTCACTTGGCATGTGCAAATTACAACAATTAAGCTGGTTTGCTATGTCCTAAATCTTTCTTGTATGCTCTTTCATTTTGAATGCTTAAGAAGCATATCATTGGATTAAACCAAATACCTACCTCCTAGCTTTGATTAAACGAATTGGTTAATCTAAGAAAATAATAACATTCAATACTAAGTTTTTATCATATAACTGATTATCTTTTCATCTCTTTAACCAGATAATCTTCATACGAAAAACATTCATTCTTTACTGGCTGATAGTTCAACTAAAAAATTTCTAGCTCCTATTCGACCTAACCCTAAATAGTGTAGTTCTATAATAGATAATTCACTTAATTGTCCTATCCATCTGACTCTGCTATAAAGACTTTTACTCTTTGCTATGATTTCTTTCTATAAAATCATGTTTCGATTCTTTGATCTGTTCTAACTTTGGATTGAACTTATTCTTTCGATTGAACTTATTCAATTCCTATCCAATTGAATTGCCTAAGTAATTGGTCAAAAAATCTTTAGTCAAACTATGCTGCTCAAATGACATGGTTCTCCTCCTGAATCTCTTCATCACCTCCTTCAAGTCGTTAAAAATTTGATCAATAATTGATCTCTGAGGTTTTGTCAACTCTATATAAAGCTCTCTCATGAAAGTTTGCATGTCCTCTGCCCTTGTAGATGGAAAGGATGGAAGGGACAAACTCTCATCCATGGAAGAAGGACCATAGACATAAAGTGTTATCTTGGGATAATGATGAACCATCATATTGGTGCAATCTCTTCCTATAAGGCCATACATTAACTTAAGCCTACTAACTGTAGCACTATAGATATGTTCCATAAGATGAAATCTTAAATCTTTCATCACTTTAAGGATTAGAAATGTCCTATCTCTAAGATCAAATGTCAATCTGGATTTTTCATAGTGATATTTGGGTTCACTAGTATTCTAAGGGTTATAACTAGTTGTCTCTTGGGATTACGTACAAATCCAAATTGAGTCTACAATTTGATTTTTCATGGCTTATGGGATTAAGTCACAAAGCCATAATTAGCCATAGGATACAAGCCTATTCGTCTAATAGTTGAACTTTGGACTGAGTCCACGATCCACATAATAAGGTCCATAGTTAGCCTAAGCACTAAAACAAATTTGCTTTGCAAGGATGATTATAAATTGAGGTTGAGCTTATAACTGTACAGCTCACAGCTTGTACCAAATGCTCACAGCTTGTACCAAACCTATGAATCGAGAACCTAAGGCTTAGTTAGTAGAAGATAATTTATGATCGACTTTGAAGTGCCAGTTGGAATTTCTACTTTTCACATATTATATTGGTTATACATCTTTCAACTTTCATAATTGCATTATAGTGGTTACTAGTTAGAATTTCTACCTTTTACATATTATATTGGTTATACATCTTTCAATTTCATAATTGCACTATAGTAGTTACTTGCATCCCACCTGACATTCTAGAAATAGGGTTATCATATCTTCTTTTGCCCCTTTCTTCCTCCTCGAACACGTGAGAAGATTTGATAAGTTGAAAGAAACCATTTCTAGTTGATGTCTAATATATTCATAAATCGGCCTATGATTGGGCTAGTTTACTACACCTGTGCCATTGGTATGAATTAGAAAAGAAGATGGATAAGCCAAGTTCTATTATCTTGACTTTTAAGAACTTCACTACTATAATACCATCAATTAAAGAAAGAACGATAAAGGCTAGATTGATAGAAACTAAGCTACATTTACTCCTAGAAAAAGTCAAAAGATAAAGATAAATTAGATTGATTGATGTATCAAAAGTCTTTTTATAAGTAGTTTTTGGATAGTATATAATAATCAAATTATAACCACTCCTAACTACTTTGAACATGCATGGGATTTGGATAGGATGTGTCAGCCATATATTCTATTCTAGTATATTCTTTATGATGTGGCTCTTCCACTCCTCTATAATTTAACTTAGATTATGTCTCCTAAGTTACCTTTGCTGGCTGCCTTTGAATAACATTCTTTTGATCTCTAGAATTTCTATATATTATATTACTCATACCAATTAACTTACCCTATCTACTCTAGCATTGCCATCAACCTTTATTTTGTTGGGCACAGAATTCAGCTTGTTAGTTTTAAATTTGAAACATGATTGCATATCTAGTTTGTAATCATCGTGCTCCTATCTAATATACTATGTAGCATATGCTATGCTATATTGAATCAAATGATCATTAATTAGGATATGGTGTAAATAGAACCTAGTATCTTCTTATACCAGCTCTTGCCAATGAAATATCTAAGGATATTCTCATCCATTTTTGAAAAAAATTAGATTATATGCACAACAATACTATGATATCTTGTATTATCTTCAAAATATAAATTCCATCATTATGGGAGGTTACTATTTAATACATTATCCTTCGTCCCTAATATGAATTTTTGAGAGCTCCTTTTTCCAGTGATGACTTTTGGAATCATACAATGCCACATCATAGCTCTATATATTATTAAGATTTACATCATCAAGAAATAAACAATGGCTCTAGATAATTATTATTAATAGATGGAGGATAAGACAACCATAAAAGCATTGCTAATTGATGGTATTTAAAATTGCAGTCTAAACTTCTCGCTAATTGACCACTAGTTGCAGTCCAAACATTGGTTTACTTTAATCATTAATGATTGGCTTAGTTACCTATAGCACCATATCTTGGAAAGATGATGGCTATAGAGCTGAATTAGTAGCACTTACTCCTTAACATTTTACAATATAAATATTTGTTAGATATTACACAAATTATGAGAAGTTGGTGAGCTTTTCTTGAGAATTTGACAACAATAATTTTTTGAGTAAAAGAAGAAAAAATTATACAAAGAAAGAAAGCAATTGTGAATATTTTGTTGTATAAAATATGATATAAAACAAGACCTAAAAGATTTGTCTGATGATCAAACATCAACTCAAATGAGGTAGAATGAGCCACTCTACTTTCAAATATATTCATTCTAATTCTCAGTAGTAAACAAAAATATACAATAGAATCATAATTGAACCAATGGTAATCTGGCAAGCAATTTTTATAATTAATTTTTTAAAACACTTTATGACAATTATATCAACATATTGTTATTGCCTTGTATTAAGACATATGTCATGTTGCATCGTCTAATTTTTATTATATTATTTGAATCCTATTAAAGGTCTTCAGCTTTACGCATCCTCATTACCGGTACCCGCCCAAAACCGTCAAAAGCGAGATGCATCGCGAAACGCGAGAAGAAATCTCGTGAAACGCTCGCTGGCTTATTCTTCACCGAGATCATAAGCGCGCTCGGATCCGGCCCTGACGCGCTGAGATGCGATCTGGCCATGCGATGTGGTGGCGCCCATGATCCGGAGGTTGGCCTCGGCGAAACCGAACTGCCAAACTCCCAAAGCGCGCGGCCTGGACCGGACTGCGTATAAACGACCGCACGCCCCTCACAGTCCGCCGATTTTTTCCATCTCCGCTAACGGCTCAGCTAGACGATGGCTATTGCTGCTGCCTTCCTCTCCTCTCACTGTCTCTCCTCCTCGTCCTCCTCTCCCGCCCTCAGGCTCTCCAGCCCTTCCGCCCCGGGGCTTGCCCGCTCTGGCTTTCTCCGGTTCGAGATCGCCAAGCCCTTCCCCGTCCTCCATGGATCGATCGCTTCCGGCAGCAGCAGGTTTCCCGGAAAGATCCGTGGGTGAGCTCGGATTCATTGTTTTCTCTCTTCTTAAATCGTAGCTTCTTGGTGTTTTTCTTCGTTTCCGATGTGATTTTGTAGCGATTACTTACTAGGGTTTGCGATCGGATTGCTGGGGTTTTGTGGTCGCTTGTGGTAGTATTTGATGCTTTTTGTGTGTGTGTGTGTGTGTGGTTGACTTCTGTCCTCGCCACGGTTCTTTTTGGTTTTTGTTTCTTTGATCAGATTTTGGCTGGCCGATCGTTGATTTCTTGAACCACAACACGTGCGGTGATTGAAATATCCGATAATTTTATATAAATAACAGTCATCTTAATTCAGTAAGTTACATATGGTTAGAGCAGTCTGCTATGGTGAGATGATTTTCTTCATGCAGCTGCTCTAATTCATATAATCCTTACGAGTTCATTCGGTGTGATTTTAAGCAGACTTGCCACCCTCTTTATTTATTTATTTTGGGGGTAGACTGGGTTTTGGCCTTTGGTTTTCGGATTTTATTGATTATTTGGTTTAGTCAATCTGGGTTTCTTGATGAAGAATCTAGGCGGGACTAAATGTTGTGGTTGGATGATAAAATGCCTTTTTCTAATGGTTGTTTTGATGCGAGGAGGTGCATGTTGACAGGGAGGTTTGGTCTGATGACATGGTTTATTTCTCACTGCTGGCTTGGTTCCATTGATCCAAGTTCTTGATGACAAATCAGCATTCTCTTTCTCTCTCTTGAAGGGTTTTGCATTTGGTTTGTGGATTCTCACAACTGGTTTGGGCTGATTAGTTTTGATTTGATGGGAATTTGGATTCTTGATGATCTGAATCATGAGCAAATTTTCATTTTCTCTAATTTGGATTTGTTTCCTTATTCTTAAGGATATGATGCTCTTATCTGGCAGTTTATTTGGTGTAAACATTTCATAATAGTGTGGTTTGTTTTGATGTTATGTTTTCCTTATTGCTGCTTTTTTCACCTCCATTCAACTGATGTTTGAGTTCTTTTGATAAAGAATCTGTCTTGACTTATTGTTCCTTTTCTGTTTTCTTTCCTTATTTATCTGATATGAATTATTTATCTGAATGTAAGTAATATGATATCATTCGTTGATTTGGATTTTTGATGGCACAAGTAAGGTCCTAGATAATAGGGTTATTGCTTTTGCATAATTTGTTTACAAAATCAATAATTTTCTGAACTGTCTGATGCATAGCTCAAGAATGATTAGATGCATTGCATAAGGGATTTGTAGTAGTGCAATGGTTGATGGTCCATAATGATGATTAAAGCATTGTAGAAAGTTATACTAGTTAAGGGTGGCAATCAGGTTGGATATGGGTTGGGTCAGATGTTGGTTGATTCTAACATCTGTCAGTCCAAACCTGACCTATATATAATTTGGTCAAAAAATCAATTCCAAACCTGACCTTTTTGTTAAGCAGGTTATGCATGCATGACTTGTTTAATAAAGAGGCCGAATCAGGTTAAACGGATTTTAAATGGATCAAACCAGTTTTAAATGGGTTAAATATGTTTTGAACAGGTCATAAATGGGGGTGAGAACATAACCTGACCTGACTATTAAATGGGCCAACATGGGTTAAATGGATCAGGATGCTGAAACCCAAACCCAAAACTGTTTAATGAATGGGCTAGGTTGGGCCTATCCATTTATGACCCAGATCCATTTATGCCAAACCTGAACTCACTTAAATTGGGTTTGTTGCAGTTCAAGCTGGCAAGTCGGGTCATAAATTGCCACCCCTAGTCCTGATGTTAATTGTGTTTTTCTTTTTTTTTTTTTTATAAAAATAGTGAAGACATTGCACCACATGTTGATACATGTTGTATTACTTTTGTCTTCTTTGTTGAATTTGTTCTTATATCCATCTTAAATTGTATATTTATAATATTTAATGCTAATTTTTCTTTGGTTGTGTTTGCACTGATTTACATGTACAACATTCATGTATTTTTAGAAATCATCATCAAGTATGTCTTAATATCTTTGCTCTGCAGGAGTGCTTCTCAATCTTCCATCGATTCAGCAGACGCATTGGGCTCTTCCTCAACTGTATGTCATAACATTGTTCACTGTAATATGAGTTATTTGTCAATTGACAATAGTCTTCTTTTTGAAAGGTTGAACAGTTGTATTAGCATACCATTATTTCTTTAGGTGGAAATGAATAATGCCTCTTTTAAGGATTCGCTTTGCATTATATTTTATGTTGTCAGGGAGATCTGGAATAAGTATCTAGTTTTTTAGTATGAAGTCATGAATCTTGGTTTTGAATCTGCCAAAACCTGTGATGCTTATACTCCCCAGGCCTAAAAGACTAAGTGGGTTCATAATCACCTAAAGACGATCTGGGAGCCTAAAATAAATAATTTAAAGCTATTAGTATCATCTATTCTGTTTAACTAAAACTAATGTAAGCATTCAACTAGTGCTGGTTGAAAATCCATGTGTTGTTCCAGCAGAGGCTATAGCTAAATAATTGGTAAAAGAAAGAAAACATAAAAATAAAAAATTGTGTAATTTAGAAACCTAAAACTAGTATATTATGAAATGTGGTCTTTGAACTGAAACTACATTCTAGGGCAAATGCAATATTCTTCTAGTCAATTTTATGAAATTTTGGGCAAAGCAGGTGAGCTTGCTTGGTTATCTGCAGTCTTTCTGTACTTTTAATCTGTTGCTGTTTGAAAATTGCATGACATCATTCAATAGTTTTGGTTGATTTTTTTTTTTTTTTTTTGAGGTCTACTATGACAAAATTTTTTTGTGGTAGATGTCTGACCGAGATGCTGATGTAGTTCCAATGCCAATGGTGTTGATTGATCAAGATTCAGACTCTGATGCAACAATTGTGCAGCTTAGTTTTGGGGACCGTCTGGGAGCACTTCTTGACACGGTGATGTCTACTGTTTTTTTCTCCCTCCAAATAAAACAAAATCAAGCATCATCCGATAATATTCCTGCTGGATATATTTTCAATGCTGTTGCAGTTGTTAACTCTGTAGTGTAAAGAACATTGTGATCTGTAAATTTGTGTCCTGGAATCCTCTCTGTTCTGCAGATTTCTCTATTGTTTATATATATATATATATTACAAATTTTCAATTTTTTTAGTTGATGCATCCATTATCAAAAGTAAGATGATCAACCATGTGCTACTCATATAATAGTGCTCTGTACACTAGAAATGCACTCTACCATAAAAAATTGAAAAATTAATTTTCCAAATTATTTTTATTATTTTATAGTCAGTCAATTGATTTACAAAATGATAGTACCTTAGATCAAAGTTTCAAGTTCTGGTGAGATGGAGGATGTCCCAACCACCCCGTCTGTTCTTGTGGGAAAATAGGACCGACATGGGGGCAGAATGCTGAAACCCATCTATGCAAGGAAAGAATAAGAAAGAGAAAAGAAAAGAAGAAAGAGAAAAAAGAAAGAAAGAAGAAGAAAAAAAAAAAGGAAAAAAAGGGAGAAGAAAAAGGAAAGAAGGAAGAAGTGAAATAAAGAAGAAAAAGGAATGAAAGAGAGGAAAGAAAGAAAAAAGAAATAAAAAGTAAGAAAAGGAAAGAATGGAGAGAGAGATATGGTGCCTCTCAGGATGCTCTCAGGACACTCTACTGAGACAGCCATCAGAATAGGGCATCCTGTCTGTGGAGAATCTAGGACACCTCAGGCTCGCAAGATTTAAAATTTTGCCTTCGACAATCTCTATTTTTAGGCATTCAGTCATTCAGCTATTGCCTATTGTTATTAACATTTACCTTATTTTTAGTTTGCATGAGTGACATGTGTCATTTGAAGCAAACGTTGCATTGGTAATATTTATGCCATGGTTATATCACATTTGTTGCCAACATTATGCATACCCTTAAGGGGTGGGTAGGTTTGCAGGCCTGTGCTTCTGACATTTTTATTGCTTATCACTGTGACTTACAAAATGATTAGATTATTTATGATTTTCTTTGTAAACCTGGATAGAACAACGCTCATTGGTTGTTACAAATGTGCAGATGAAGGCACTTAAAGACCTGGGCTTGGATGTGGTCAAAGGAACTGTAACTACTGAGGCTTCTGTTGTGCAGACAAAATTTTTCATTACACGATCGTGAGTGATATTTTTGTTATTCAAGATTCTTTAGTGATTTATTACATAAATCTGTTTTTATAGTATGTATATATATATATATATATTAAATTAGTTATGGATCTCCATATTTGTATTTTTCCGATTGAATTTTTGTATCCCACCTTGTTGTTAAACTTTGTCATCATATCTACCATTATTGCATATCTACCTGAACAGTCATGAGACATATTCAACTTCTACTGGTGTTGGTGGTAGTTCATTTTTTGGCAAAGTAGACACCAAACTTGTTTTTACAAATCTCTGACATTAAAATGAATCAATGCAACTAGATTTTGTAGTCATGGTATGCACAAAGCGCCAAATAATGTGCGCCCCTGTACCAATTGGCAACTCCTAAATGTACATGCTATGCTTGTCACTGAGCTTATCTGTTTTGGCTGTAATAAGAACCATTTCTAAGAGCTCTGCAACATTACCATATTCAAATGTAATCTGTGGATGGACCTTTGAAACTGATAACCAATGAGGGCACTTTTGTTTTTTATCATTTCTCATGGATATTGAATGGTTAGAGTTTTTCTTCCCCATTGATATTGTTATTTGATCACTATTTTGATGCTCGTGAGGTCTAATAGTTGGCTTCATGAACATGCTAGGGGACGGAAGGTTGAGGATCCTGCTATGTTGGAAAAAATTCGGCTTACCATAATCAACAATCTTCTCAAGTATCACCCAGTATGTTCCTGGTTTCATACCTGTCTGGATTTGACATGTTCCTCAATATTTTTTTGTTCTTTAACTGCATAATCTTTTGCTGCTCCTGTAGGAGTCTAGTGAGAAGTTGGCAATGGGTGAGGTTTTTGGAATAAAACCTCCAGAGAAGAAGGTAACATAGCTCTGGTACTTTAGTATTGTACTTCATTTTGTTGAGACTTGATTCAAAGAAGCTACTGCTTTCTGTGTCATTTCTAGGTTCAGTGATCTGGAATTTTGTATTAGTCTGTCTTTAAATATTTTAATTTCTCCTTCAATGGGAAAATATGTTAGCTTTCCTGCTGAAGTTCCAGATTAACTAATTAAAAAGCCAAATCTGTTAATGCTAAGGTTCTGGACCAACAATTGACGATATAAAAAAAATGTTTCGACCTGAAATGTCTGCCTTTGTGTGAGCAATAAAATGTTCTTCTCACTCCATTCAGTTTTATTTCTTTCATATATTGCTTGGAGAAAAGGAATTGAATTTGTTAGTTAATTCAGGAGAAGTTGCAAAAGGTGATACTGTGGCTCCTTGAGAAGATTATCATCATTGAAAAAACTTTCATATTTTTTCATAGCTCAAGAATTATCTTATTATGAAGCTTTATGTTGGGGGATTTGGTTGAGTAGTTTAGATGCCCTTGTTGCAACCTTTTGGTTATTTGATTCCAAATATTCTTTTTATTTGCTCCAATGAATGCTTTAAGGTTGACATAATGTTAGAATTCTTCATGAAACTCAATTAAATTCTTCAGATTTCTTTGCTGCAAACTATCAAAATATAAGCATTTAATGAATTAATCTCTAACTGCCGATAACAAATACTGTTCCCTGTACCATGAAATGGCTGGACCCATTTAATAGACTCAGTTGAAATGGGATTACTTGCTTAGCTGCTTTATTTCAACGCATGAAAAAGACAAATGAAATAAAAGAGAACTCAGCACCTGAACCAGTTCTGCTGATGAACTTATGAACTGTTGAAACTGGTTGATTTTAATTGAATATGTTGGACTATGTTGGGGTTGTTATCCAACTGAAAACAGCAATTTATTCAAACTTTTGCTTTCAATTTGGAACATCTTCAATCTATTGGCCTGTTTGTCCTTGTTGAGTGACCTATTGGCCTGTTTCTCCTTGTTGAGTGACCTATTATCGCCAAAAGCTTAAGCTCATGAGGAAAGGATCAGCAGCCCCCCAACCTACAGCCTGGACCAAAAATAAATCAAGATAGTAATCAATATAATTAAATAGATAATTAGAATGGAGGGGATTCGAATTTATGACCTTTAGTAAACCTTTTTCTTTGATACCATGGTGAGTAACTGACCGACCCCAAAAGCTTAAGCTTAAAGGAAAAGGATCAACAATGCTTATCAGGCTTAACACTCCTATAATGATGCAGCACGATGATGAGACACGAATGCAATGAAATAATATTATATATATATATATATATATATTTTATAAAATGGCTAATTATCCAAAAAGATCAAAAACTAGTTAAGCTATACTATGCAAGACAGGCGAAAGCATACACTGGAACTAGAACTGTTAGAATATTAACAAAACCAGGAAAGTGAAGGTTAGGAAACCTTCGGTTAGGACATGCTCTCATCATTCACTAAATCAGAGAAAGAGAATTAAAGAAAGGATTTCATATACCAACAGTGATCACTCGAAAATTGAAACAGGAAGATCGCTCTGATAGGTTGAAAGTCCTGGATAAAGAAGCTGTCTACCGGAGAGGATCTTCGAAATGTGGTTCAGGGGTAAAGACGACTTCCTCTTCGGCTCGTGAATCCCTGAGAAAACAGCAAAAGGAGATGGGGGCCTGTGGTTGGCGGCAGGGTTGTTTTAGGGTTTTTGGAGGGAGGCCAGCTAGGGTTTGGGTTTGGGTTTGAGGGAGGTTAGAGAAGATGAAAGGAAACACTAAAGGCTTCACGCACACTCCTTTCCGGAGTACCAGAGCCTTCACAGCAATGAAAAAGAACTTTAGAATTTTCTCATTAATCCTTTTTTTCATTTACAAGAGAAAGGTCTTTTTATAACCCTTTCATATCAATACAAGTTAAATCATTCTTTTTAAGTACATAATTGACATAGATTGTAATGTATGGCATGTGATTCTTCTTGAAGAGGCAGGGATCTTTGCATGCTTTATTTAAGATGGCCAAAAAGAGAGGCTGCAATTTTCAAGCTTGTAGAGGAGGGAGACCACTTGAGAAAGGGAAAGAGTGGGCGCCCCTTGATTCCTCCTGCCATCTTTGACTGGACAGCAACCTTCTTCCATCTGGGGCGCATGAAGATCTTCCAATTAGAGAGGGGCAGTCAATTTCTTTCATAGATGCTTGCCAGGGGACCGCATGATAAATGTGGAAGTCAATGGGCGCCCAAAAGCTTTCATATAAGGGTGGGCGGCATGAAGAAAAGAGGAAGGAGGGTGTTGGCGCCTAGATTCCTTCCTAAATTGATGTGGGCCGGCTCCTTACTTTGCTCTGGTAATGCTATGTGTCCTGGAGTGGTCTAAGATATGGGTTATTGCATGGTTGATGGGTCTTCTCTTGGGTCTTCAAGGTGAACCTTTTCTTGATTTATTAGAAAACTCAATGAAAGAAAATAACACTTGACACTTGACCAACTCCTGAATTTCAACAATGAACCAGGCTAACTAGCACAACTGGACTCGACAAGGACTCTAAGAATAAAGAAAAAGGACTCATAAATCAGAGATTCATAAGGAACCCTGAAACCTGTCTCAATCTGGTGCCTGTACCAATTCTCTCGGGCTGGGAGGAACTCGATCTCGTCGAGTAAGGGTCAGTTTGACTTTGGTACTTCTCTAGGAGGTCTGAGTCTGTGTTGCAGATCTTTCCGGATAATCCACGAGTCCTCTGATTTCGGCCGACCTTGCCAACGAACCAAATATCTTTGGTAACCTTTATTGCAGGTCGTGACAGCTTGGTCATCCAGAATTTGCTCAATCCTGCCTTTTCTCTCGGGCCAATTTGTGGGTGGATACTCAGGTGAGGGCTCACTCTCAAAGGAACGATAAGGTCCAAAAACTCGCTGGGTACCACTGCTGGATACCTATATTCTACTAAGTCTGAGGTAGTGAAAATAAAGCTAATGCCTAACCATGGAGGTAACTTTAACACACAGGCATTGGTTCCTACCTTCTTTAACATTCTAAAAGGACCAGCTCCACGAGCATGTAACTTTCTAACATGACATAGTTTTTCCTTAATAAAATCCTTGACTCGATTATGAGGATTAGCCAACTTATTATCAATATTCAAGTGAATGCTAATGTCATGATGCAGGTGCTGTGCAATTGACTCTGAGACTCGTGTATGGTTGGACAAGTTGAATGGGCAGGTGAACTCAATAGAATGTGATAAAAGTCTTTATTACTAAGACTTGAATTGACACTTAACTGAAATGCAGACTTACTAAGGCATTCCTATGGAAAGAAATTTTATTGGACTCTCTGGATCTAAACCTAACAGACTACAGGCTCTCTATGTTTGACCCTAAGTTGGTGGATGTCATGGATTCTTAAGAGGTTCTATAGGGTCTTCTGAAAGTATGTGGCAAATCGAACTGCGACTAGATCTAAGAGGTGTAGGATATCCTTAAGTAGTGAAAGGTGACTAGATATTCTTTTTGGAAACACCTTATGAAATTCTCCTAAAATCTCCACTATTACCTCTTGGATGTGATCGTGAATTTTCTTAGTCCAAATTGATGACCCCTTACTGATGTCTTGTTCTAAACCCTCAGCAAAAATTACATAAATCTCTTGTTCTAAATCCTTCATGAATTCCACTATTTCTAGGGGTTGCTCTATAGGGCTTAGCTCTTGGACTTCAGCTTCCTCAAGTTGATCATTTTGCTCCTCCATAATCTCTTTAGCTACAAGCAATGGTTCATGTTCAACCAGAATGGTATCAATTTCTTTAGACTCAACCCTTAGATCAGACTCAGTTCTATAGACTTCTTTTTCTATCTCTCTAATAGGTGTAGTTTCTTCTTCCTCTAACGTGTCACTGGGCTCAAGCTCAATCTCCTTTCCCTTAAATTCATCAATAGGCTTAGTGGCTTCTTCTCCTAATGGACTAATGGACTCACAAATGTCTACCTCTACATGACTAAAGGATTCAGGACTATCGACCTCTAAATGATTATTGGGCTCAATCTCTTCGTTCTTAAAGCCTTCAATGGGTTCTTCCTCATCCTCTTCGTATTCATCAACTAAACTTGCGTCAGCCTCATATACCTCCTCGATACAACCTATAAGGGGTTCTTGATCTCTCTCCTCATCCACGATCAATAGGTTCGGGGTTTTCTAAATTGTCGATTTCGAGTAGGATCTGAAACAACTATGCCTAGGTTGGCCATGTCTAGCTTTTCCTCCCTGTGTTCAACTATGGTGGTAGGAATGAGTTGGGCAAACTAATAGATAGGAATAGACCGGATAGTAGGAGTGGGTGGGGCAAGTGGAGGAATAGGAGTGGGTCGACTCATGGGAATAAATGGGGTGGTAGGAAAGGGTGGACTCTGGTGAACACATGGGGCAATAGGGATGGACTGGCTAAATGAGCTTAGATTAGGGCTTGACTTATTTCCAGGAATATTAGTTCTATTAAGTGTGGCCTGATGAGTG
Organism: Metroxylon sagu; assembly: GCA_017589505.3. Classification (NCBI taxonomy): domain Eukaryota; kingdom Viridiplantae; phylum Streptophyta; class Magnoliopsida; order Arecales; family Arecaceae; genus Metroxylon; species Metroxylon sagu. Next base: position 676,460 of record JACVBY030000499.1, on the reverse strand, counting down.
ATGGGCTCCTTATGCCTATAGGACATAGGTAGGTATTTCTCCCTAAGTCTAATCTTCATGGTTCTCCATGTTCTAATGGGCATTTCCTTCTTTTGACGACATGCGTGCTCAACATTTTCCCAATATATCCTAGCATGTCGAGTTAGTTTAAGCGTAGCAAATTTTACTTTCCCTTCTTCTGACATTTCTTCCCGATCGAAATACTCATACATCCTCCTTTCCTAATCAATGTAATCCTTTAGCTCTAGATCACCATCAAAAGTGGGTGCATAGGGCCGGATGCTCCTAATGGATCTTTCTTCTGAGTCCACTAAGTATGGGTATGAGCTTCTAGGGTGATACTCAGGGTAAAATCATAGTGATAGGCTCTCCTAGGGTCAGGATGTGGGGTAGGTAGACGAGGTTCTAACTTAGGCTCAGTCCTGATCTTACGATTTTCTTCTAGGGAGCTTACTTGATCATTCAATTGGGTCGATCGTTTAGTAATGGTCCTAAGCATAGCTTCAATGTCATTGTCCATGGGTGGGTCAGATGGGGGTGACTACGGCCCAGGTTGGTATGGGCTTCGAATCGGGTTGGCATGCAGGCAAGCACACAAAAAGAAAAAAGAACGACTACTGGCTCCTAGACTTAGAGCTCAAATAAAGTGTGTCAACTAAATGCTAATTAATCATCAAGTATCCTGTAGCTGGCCATGTAGCAGGTGGGAGGGGGGGAGGTTATTCCTGCTTAACACAGGAGCCTAATTAAAGTAACTCCGTCACTCCGCTTAAGTCGTTTAACATTTGACCTTCAGCCTTAGACACCAGGTTCCAATCGTAAATGGAAAAAGACTCACACCAGTTTCGACAAAATATATGAACCCAACCGTGGGAGTCCCTACTGCTCAATTATGTCTACTGGATTTTAAAATTGGGAGGTTTGGGCTCGTATGCAGGTTGATGGTTTTCTGAGCCCAGGAAGGGTGATGAAATTTTCACCTGATATGAGATAGCGGTACCCTTAAGTCAATTTAATACAGAGACGATGGAACACTAAATACTTAAATTAATAAGTCAGGTCTCTAACCAAAAGGATGCAGCAATACAGATTTTTTTTTAAAAAAAATTTTCAGTTATGAAACTAAATAATAGCAGTAATTAAAATGTTTTAATTATTATTATTATTATTATTGCCTATGTGTGTCACTTAAGGCCTTACCTCAAGTCAGTCTTTCTTGCGACGGCTATGAACAGCCCTCTTGGTAGCCTATGGCACTTCCGGAACGTAGGTAGTTGGGTCAAACGTACCAAGGTACTGCCGGTAGCCTTTCTTATTGGTACGTCTCTGATATTCCTATCAAACGTCCGTTGGGTCAAATAGTTCGGGGTACTACCTCTAGCCTCTCCCTTTGGACTATCCCTAAATGAGCACAATAGAGATCAAGATATGCTTTTTTTTTTTTTTAGGAGTTTTTTTTATATGCAAGGAAAATAAGCAAATATGGGAGGTGTGCAGAAATTTTAGCAAGCTGAAATTTTCAGCACCTATGCAAAGCTACTTTCCTAATATGATGTAAGAATAAGTCCTAACAACCTACTCTGATACCAAAATTGATGCAGCACAATGATGAGACACGAATGCAATGAAATAATATTATATATATATATATTTTATGAGATGGCTAATTATCCAAAAAGATCAAAAACTAGTTAAGCTATACTATGCAAGACAGGCGAAAGCATATACTAAAACTAGAACTGTTAGAATATTAACGAAACCAGGAAAGTGAAGGTTAGGAAACCCTCGGTTAAGACATGCTCTCAATATTCACTAAATCAGAGAAAGAGAATTAGAGAAAGGATTTCATATACCAACAGTGATCACTCAAAGATTGAAACAGGAAGATCGCTCTGACAGCTTGAAAGTTCTAGATGAAGAAGCTGTCTACCGGAGAGGATCTTCGAAATATGGTTCAGGGGTAAAGACGACTTTTTTTTCTGCTCGTGAATCCCTGAGAAAACAACAAGAGGAGATGGGGGCCTGTGGTTGGCAACAGGGTTGTTTTAGGATTTCTAGAGGGGGACCGGCTAGGGTTTGGGTTTGAGGGAGGTTAGAGAAGATGAAAGGAAACACTAAGGGCTTCACACCCACTCCTTTCCGGAGTACCAAAGCCTTCATAGCAATGGAAAAGAATTTCAGAATTTTCTCATTAATCCTTTTTTTTCATTTACAAGAGAACCCTTTCATGTCAATACAAGTTAAATCATTCTTTTTAAGTACATAATTGACATGGATTGTAATGTATGGCATGTGATTCTTCTTGAGGAGGCAGGGATCTCTGCATACTTTATCTGGGACGGCCAATAAGAGAGAGGCTGCAATTTTCAAGCTTGTAGAGGAGGGAGACCACTTGAGAAAGGGAAAGAGTGGGCGCCCCTTGATTCCTCCTGACGGCAACCTTCTTCCATCTGGGGCACATGAAGATCTTCCAATTAGAGAGGGGCAGCCAATTTCTTCCATAGATGCTTGCCAGGGGACCGCATAATAAATGTGAAAGTCAATTGATGTTCAAAAGCTTTCATATAAGGATGGGTGGCATAAAGAAAAGAGGAAGGAGGGTGTTGGTGCCTAGATTCCTTCCTAAATTGATGTGGGCCGCCTCCTTGCTTTGCTCTAGTGATGCCATGTGTCCTAGAGTGGTCCAAGACATGGATCATTGCATGGTTGATGGGTCTTCTCTTGGGTCTTCAAGGTAAACCTTTTCTTGATTTATTACAAGACTCAATGAAAAAAAATAACACTTGACACTTGACCAACTCCTGGATTCCAACAATGAACCAAGCTAACTAGCACAACTAAACTCGACAAGGACTCTAAGAATAAAGAAAAAGGACTCTCATAAATCAGAGATCCATAAGAAACCCTGAAATCTCTGTCTCAATCTGGTGCCTGCACCATATAAGAAAAGAAATGGTTTTTGTGAGTTTATTATTTGCTTTTCTCCTCTACCGCATGAGAGAAAACATTATGGAAATTGATTCCCATCAATATATGCTTTGGCCCTAAAGATAACTTCATTCTTTTGCCATCCAGAAACACTTTGATGAGCTTAACGAGTGCACTATTTACTTGAATATCACTTATGATGAGTGGTTGTCCTCTTTTTTAATCTTTAGTAAGAAATTGCATGCCACATAATATTCTGGTAATTTGGTTTATGTAATATGCACTTATGCAACATTATACATGAATGTTATGGATCACCACTAGATACTTTTTGATGTGCCATATTATGTTATACAATCTTACATATCATTATTTTATCATCTGATTTTATCAAATGGAGGCTTTGTTGCAAAAATTGCCCAAGAACATACGAACTTGAAGGCTTAAAGCAATATGAAAGTGCCATGTGATGCATGTAGTGCCACCATGGGATAATTTGATGGGCTTATGATGTATATAAATCAGGTAACACGTCAAAAGAAGGGCCTAGAGATCAAGATCAAGATAATGGCAGGTGTATTAAGAGTAGGGATGATATGGCTTATCAGTTATCATGACATTACATATATAAAGCATGCAATGGAGCTGTATGAGAAACTGTTGGAACATGGAAAAGACATGAGTTAAGCTAAGGTGTCAAATGCTCAAGGCTAAGATAATCTTGATTAGGTAATCGCTAAAAATTTATGGTGAATATATCTATAATTCTGTATATGGTTTTTTTGTAGGAAAAAGCATGTAGTAAAAGGATGCATGAGGTAATTTGGTAGCTCATAGAGTTGCTCTAAGTTGGCGTTTAGTTCATATTAATGTAATATTATCGAGAATCTTAGGAATGGAAGATTAGTGATAATCTTACACTTGGTAATTAGATTCTTAGGAATGAAAGATTACTGCGTTTGATTCATAATGACAAAATACATAAATCAGTTTACCATGTTTTTGAATTTTATTTGAATTTTGTTATAAATCTTTTTATATTTTAAGTGGCCCTCTCTTTTTTTGCTAAAATATGAAATGTTTTGATAAAAATCAAGATTTTTTGTAAACTAATTTTAGAAATATTATATATTTAGATATTATAGATATTTAATATATATTATAATATTATTAAATATGCTATTGTATAATATATATTAATATATAATATATAAATATTTAGTAATATATTATATAATAATTTAATATGCAAGGTCATAAATATTAATAATTTAAAATACTAAATATTATATTATTATTAAATTTAATATTAATATAAAATATTATATTATATATTTAATATTAAATATAAATATAATATTAAATATTTAAGTATTATTTAATAAAAATTAAATATATAATCAGATTAAGTATTATTAAATATTTATATGGAAGTTAAGAGCGTAATTTAAGATTATCAGACTTTGATAATCTCAAATACTCATCTTTCATATCGGAATCAAATGCCATAGTTTATAATAATCTTAGATTATTGGGAATCAATTGTTACTGCTCAAATTACCATACTTAATTTTTAAAATGGTAATCTACATAGTAATCTCATATTACCAAGATGAATTACCATAAACCGAATAGCTCCTAAAGGTCTTATGCTGAGAGCTTGAAGGGTGTATGCACAGGAGCAAGAAATCCAAATGTAAAAACATTCTAGCCTCAAAACTGGTAACCAAGATACAAAGGTAACCAAGATACAAAACAAGATAAAGAACTTTGCGAGTTAGATTCTTTGAGGATTTGAAAGATGGTTGTATAAAGTTTTAATAGCATTGGATTGGGATGACAGAATAGGATGACTTGAATGCTACAGACACGCAACTATAATATAACTTATTGTTGGTGTAAGTAGGAATGGGAGAGTAATTGAGAGCTGTGTCAATTGAGGATAAAGGAATTGAGGGTTGATTGGTATTTTTGAATTTTTCAATCACTTGCAAGGGAAGACAAAGTTAAGTGACATTCCTTGAAAGGGAAGTTAAAGTTGCATTGCACACGATAATTATGTGAAAATAAGATTACAAGTCTGAAATTGGTGTAATGCAAATTGTGGTACTGTGTTATTGTAAATCCACCTTTTATGTCCTAAGATATGGACAGTTATATTGCAAGTATAGCTGTAAATTTTTGCTGCCATGTTTGTTTCTTCTAGAGTTCCTCAATTAGTTGTTGCTAACTAAAACACTTGCAGGTGAAAATAGTCACTTAGTTGATGCTGTACCTAAGATTCAATCTGATTAGCTTTATTTCTGGAACATGGGTAAAATTCTATGCTAAAATAAGATTATGATTGGAATGCTTATTGCACAAATATCACAGCAATCTTGTTAGTTGTGATATAAGGCCTCTAATTTATGTTCAATACAAATTGTTAAAGTAAATCTGTAGTATGTTTTCGAATAGGTTTTGAATACCCACTGGGTGCATGCCTGGTATTTAAATTAGCTGTGTCTTGGATGGCTCTCACAGTCTTGCACTCCCTTCTAAACAGAAACACTTACTCTTTGATTTTATTATTGACAGCTTGATGTTGATGTTGCAACACATATATTTGTTCAAGATGATGGACCGAAGAGAAGGTTTGTTACTTTGCATTTTGGCATTGTTTGTTTTTGTGTTTGATATTACTAAATTTGTTGTGAATGCAGGTTCAAAATATTTAAAAAAAAAGAATATACAGTGTCAGTCTTTATGAGTTATCTTCCTATAAGCCACCATAAAACACACACCTTTATTTTGTTATGTTGATTTACATATTTCTTCTAGAATAATTAAATACTACTTACGAGGCAAGCAAGCATTGAGACAATGTGTTTGTTTTCACATTATTATGCTCTGCAGCTTGTCCTTCGGAGTGATGGTCATTTGCTTCTTTGTGCATGGGAACCCCTTTTTTTTCCTTTAACAACAGAAAATACTTTTCTTCTCCTTGCTTTTTTTCCCCTTTCTATAGTGCTAATTGTTTCCTTTAGTTTGGAATCCCCTGAAATGACACCAGCTTGCCTCCTTGAACTTTTTATTTTTAATATGGCTGCAGCTTACTCTACATTGAGACTGCTGATCGTCCTGGACTACTGCTAGAGATAATCAAGATTATGGCAGACGTAAATGTTGATGTGGAATCAGCTGAGATTGACACTGAAGTATGTCTTCTTCATCATCTTCTTCTTTGTGTTCCTGCTCTTTTCTTCTTTTCAGAACAAGTGCATCCGTTGCTTTTCAAGTAAAAATATATCTATCTTCCTTTACAGGGCCTGATTGCCAAGGATAAATTCCATGTAAGCTACAGAGGTGCAGCACTGAGCAGCTCCTTATCACAGGTAAGGTTAACTCTGTATTTTCTTATCAGTTTTATTTTAGGTAATTGATCTGAACCATATGTTTTGTCAAATGTGTACATAAGCAAAACTTCTTAAAATTAAAATCTGCTCGAAACAAAAGGACAGTATTATATCATCATCTTGCACAAGCATTTCCACCATTAGCTGCCAATTTGTTTCAGAAAAAGTCTAGAACTCAATAGACAGTAGATGACTCTTATGTCTTAATAAATATATGCTGAAGGATAGAGCTCATGCAAAGAATGATGCATGATATGATTTCTTTGACTTAACGATTAGCACTTTATGCCCTGTTATTGATGAAATCTTACGTGCATGCAGGTGTTGACAAACTGTTTGCGCTACTACCTTAGGAGGCCTGAAACAGATGAAGACAGCTATTGATGTTTTGTTCCGGTGCAGTTCAGGACCTCTTCCATTGTTCCGAAGAACTGATTTTATGTAATTATGGAGCCTATGCGGCACCCTTCCTGCTGCATCCTTTGCCAAAATCTGTACGTGATTTGTGTCTGTTCTGTGCACTGCCTAAACTCTATGGCTCGGCTCAAGCACTCCATTCTGAAGTGAGCAAATGGCTTTAGCTGCCAGCCCCTCTGGATGTCTGAGATTCATTCTAATCAAACGTTTTGAATGTTGATTTTGCTTGTCCTCCATTTTGAGCTCAGGTAATTTCAATGCCCGTTGCTTCGGATACTTATGATCTATTACCCGGGAAGGGAATATTCCCCTCCATTCCCGATACTCTCCTCCTATCGAAATGATCAAAGCATGCCAAATTGCCCCATGCTACCATGCTGCAATCGTTTTCTAGTCCAAAGAGGAAAGGAGTGTACTTTGAAGCTCAAAACCTATTTCAGTCGAAGATTATCTTTAATTTAGAATTAATTGAAGGGAAAATTACCGAATTATGTGTGGATCACATGAAACTGTCTCCGCTTGGGTGGAATTATGCTATCTTGCAGCCGCTTGAATTGAATTCTCTCGCTATAACATACGTCAAAAATGGGAAGCGCTTTGCCGTTCCGTGACCCCTCACGTGGGGTCAGGCGGCCGGAGCGATCAGCAATATCTTGAACGGCCTCTGTGTAATAACTGGCGGAAGTGACCCATCCCTATCTAGGTATATCGATTTTTGGTAAGTCAACTTTAGCTGATGAAAGTGAATTTGTGAATCAAGCTCGCCTTCCACCTGATTTCTTCTAAAATGAATCGTTATCTATCATGTTCATGATCATTAATTTAAGGAGCCGACGAAAAAAGGTTTGACAAATTGATCTTTTATTTTAGGAGACAGAGAGAGGAGTACAAGCTAAGTAACATCACAAACTATATCATCAGTCTAAGTAACCCGACAGAGAATCACAGAATACTTTAAAGTAGTGTCACCATAATGACTAATCACGAACATATCGCTAGCTGCATTACCTTATAGCTGCTCCAAGAGAGATTAATTTGCATGGTTCTCTTTTAAGATTTAGAGAAGAGCATAGAGCATCTCATTCCATGCATCAGGCACCCCGGGCAAGCACCAGTGGCTGCAATCTGTGGTCCGCCCTTCTGTGTCTTGCCTCCCCTGTTGATCAGCGGCTCTTCCATATATTGACGGGTGCCCATCTCTTCGAAGAGCTGACATGCTCGTTACATCTAGAAGATATACAGGAAAACTCATCTTCTTCAGTACCTCACGTAGCACAACCAGTAGTCCGGGAACGCGGGGTTTGTAGCCCAAGAAGAGCAGAGGCTCCCTCTGTTTGTAACATTGCCATCCAGTTTCCCTGTTCCAATTCATACACATGAAGGGCCCGTTTGGCATATTTTTAATGCATGATTGAGTTAATTTGCCTTAATGTGCACAATAACAATGTGTTATACCTGTTGTGCCGAGGCGAGACGCTACGAAAGATGACTCGAGTTCGACGAGGATCTAAGTTCAAATCCACCCACCTGGCCCATGTTGTGAGTCCCTTCTCATAAGCAACCATTGGGTTCAAATCAGCAAATAGCCTGTCCCCCTCCTTGTAGTAATCCCACCTGCCAAATCCCATAGCAATGGTAGATCGGAGCAAATAAAATGCAGGAGAAACGAGGTCTCATGTGCTCAACTTACGAGCTCCATTTGCTAGAGTGGCTCCACCAATGAGCAGAATCAAACACGAGGATGTCAACTCCTCGCCAGTACTTGGCGTTCTCTTCAATCGAGTCCAAGTGGAGAACCTTTTTGCCATTGGCTTCTTCCTTCAGTTCGACTAGGAGAGGAGCCCATGAGAACTCGATCGATGCTTCAAAGTCCTGCACACTTCGTTCATTGTTATCTCGGTTTCTCTACACATGACAACAGTGATTGATCTTACCACGGCATGGAAGGCAATGGTTGGACCATGGGAAGATACCAGCTTCCTCACGTTTGGAATCACTGCTTCCACCAAGCAAACGAGAGACTCCCATTGGTTCCTCATTATGGAGTCTCCTACGAGCATGACTCTCTTCTTTCTTATTCTTCCAAGGAAGTCCAAGGCGTTGAACCTAAACAACCCACCATTGCCTCATCACTTTGTTGGTAAATTTCATTCTACTCATCAGCAAATTTCTCATTTACCTTGGAATTGAGCATTGTTGTGGCTTCCACCTCCACTTCTCGTAGTCCAAGTCTGGCCTCCCGTTCCTCTGGCAGCTCACTTGGTTACTGAGGTAAGGGCAGTTCGGTTCGTAGAGAGGGTATGATGCATCGAACACCCACTCACCCGCAGACAAGTCGCAGTCCCTTGGCAATGTGTGCTGGCTCTGAACCTCATTAACCTCATCATCTTCTTTCTCTTCAGTCCACTCGACAGAGTCCATGTCTAAGATGGCAACACAGGGAGCGAAGTTGAAGTTTTTGGAGACAATGGAGAGGGTGATGAACCATAAGAAAAGTAGGGAAGAAGTTTGGGCAGTTGGTTTTCGAGCCATTTGGATCTCAAGTCAGAGGAAGGATGCAAGACTTGGACAGCCTTTTTTATACAGCGAAGCAATCGACTAGTTAGAAGGGGGTGGGCGTGGTCAGTTTTCTCCAATACTATAGATGAGCAGGCGCCATGATTGGCGAGGGAAACAGAGCATGTTGCCTTTGTTCGTCCCATGATGCCGAGGCATCGAGATGTCTCGTTTTATTGTTGAGTGTGTTGGCCACGAGTATTCAAGATGCTTGCCTTCTTTTACCAGGCTCCGATTTCGTATCATGATTTCGGCTGCAATCAGCGCTTGTTCTATCATACTTGTGCGTAGGTGGCGTCGGAAGGAAATAAAGGAAGGGTCTAAAGGCTTAAAATGGTACAAAAGCTGAAAGCATTCGAAAGACTTTTGAATGGATGAGATTGAAATTTAATTTTTTAAAAAATATTATTTTTTTTATAAAAGAAAACATCATCTATATGTAAATTTGCCTGTCGTGTGTGTTGTTTCAAGATTAAGTTATGGTATTACTGTTCTGGCCGACAATTGATATCTACACCAGAAGGGAAGCGAGGCCAGGCCACGTAGCTGGAATTAGTGAACTCAAAATTGTGAACTCAAAATTGTGCTTTAAATCCTAACTTTTTCTCATCACTTTTTTCATTTTTTTTTTTTAACTTAGGATATATGTTTGATGGTAAACCTAGTTTGTATATAGTATTTTCTATTTGACCTCAAGAGCATATGCCATCCAACTCAATCTAATTTTTGAACCATATTAGTTAATGAGTTTACCTCCATCATAGTTATTAGAATCAAACTAGACCGATTGATTCGATCGATAGATTTTTAATTAAACCCAATCGTGCAATTAATCAGCAAAAAATTGAATGAATCAATCAATTATTTTAGTGATCTAATGATCCGATATGAGCAAATAAAATTGAAACAATTTTTCATGCTCTTTAAAATTATCTTTTAGTCAATATAAATTAAATATTAATGCTACTTTTCAAAAACTTTTTTTTTTTTTTGAATTTTAAACTTACCTCTCCCTTTGCATGTCTCTATAACCTTAAATCTCTCTAACCTCAAAAAATCTAATCCATAACTTTATGATATAAATTTTATAGATGATGTTATATCTTTATTATACTTTTATGTACTTATAAACAAGTATTATTTTTTTTTTTAGAAATTTGAGATTAATTTTCAATATTAGTAAGGATATTATATTTTATTATAGTCTATATAACTTAACGTTCAGGTATTTGAATTTTAAAATTATTAAATTAGTTAAATTTTATAGACAATTTATCTTTCTTTATCATTATGAATTATATATATATTTTTTAATTTTAATTATTCATGCTGTCATTGGTCTATCAGTAGGATCATTTAATTATTGATCCAATCCCTTGATCAGATCATCTCATTCTGATAATAAATATGGCCTCTGTGACTTGGCATGAACCAATTATCCCATAACATAATCTGCAATATCCTGTCTCAACCTAACATACCTGATGCTAGCTGTCACATTACTAGGACTAAAAGAAAGCAGCCACTTGAAAGATCCAATCCCACTTGATTCTTATAAAACTTCTCTCCTTACAAGCAATGATTCAACCGGTCTCAAGCTTTAAGCTAGATATGGAGTTAACTGGATAAAAACTAAATCTGGGCCACGGGCGTGCGAGCCGGTCATAATTCTTGCTGTAAGCCGATGCCGTCTCCAGCGTTGCAGTCCCCTGTCTGCCCGTTGAGCTTCGAAATCTAAGCTCCCCGTTTATGGCGAGGAGGTGGTGAAGGAAGTCATAAACCCCAAACCCAAACGAAAACCCTCGATGCTCTTCTCCTTCTCTTCCTCCTCCTCCGCGGCTTCCAAGACCCTCGCTCCGGCCGTCAACGCCGCCGCCGCCACCACCACCGCCACCAAGCTCCTACCCCTCCTCCTCTCCTCCAAACCCTACTCCCATCTCGATCCCCAAACCCCCCAGCCCCCATCCCTCGAAACCCTCCTCTCCGACATCCTCGACTCCAACCCCCTCGCCTTCACCCGCGACTTCGCCGCCCCGGACTCCGTCAAACCCCTCATCGCCGACCGCGACCTCTTCCTCTCCGCCCTCGACTCCGTCCGCCGCCGCCCCCGCCTCGCCCTCCGCTTCTTCCGCTGGGCCGAGCGCCAGCCAGGATTCGACCGCTCCGCGACCGCCTTCCTCGCCGTTCTCCAGATCCTCGCCGATGGCGGCCTCATGCGCGCCGCGTACTCCGTCGCCCACCGCGCCTTCCGCCTCCGCCTCCTCCACGGCGTCGTAGACCTCCTCATCGATGGCCACGCCAGCTCCGACACCGTCACCGCCAAGCTTCTCAACCTCCTCCTCTGGATGTACACCAAGTGTTCGATGGTGGAGCGCGCCCTCTCCACCTTCTACAAGATGGTTACCCACGGGTTCCCCCCGGACGTCAAGAACTGCAATAGAGTTCTGAGGATTCTCAGAGACAAGGACCGGTGGATGGATGTGAGAGCAGTGTATAGAGAGATGCTCGAGGTCGGCATCCGGCCGACGATCGTTACTTATAATACGATGCTCGATTCTTACTGCAAGGAAGGGATGGCCGAAGAGGCTGTCAAGCTCCTGGGAGAGATGGAGATGAAGGACACTGGGTGCTTGCCCAACGAGGTCACCTATAATGTCGTCATCAATGGGTTATCAAAGAAGGGGGAATTGGACAAGGCCGGGAAGCTGCTCGACAAAATGAGGGGTTCGGGAAAGGCTTCGTCATTTACTTACAATCCTCTGATTAATGGGTTGTTTAGCAAAGGTTACGTAGATGAAGCTTTGGGCGTTACGGGTGAGATGGCAGCGAGAGGTGTGGCACCGACCGTGGCGACTTACAACACTTTAATCTATGGATTGTGTAGAAGTGGGCGGATGGACGAGGCTCGGGAGAAGTTCTTTGAAATGGAGAAGATGAATTTGACGCAGGACGTGGTTTCTTACAACTCATTGATTTATGGGTATTGTCGGATGGGGAATGTAAAGGAGGCTCTTTTCTTCTTTGAACATTTAAGATATGTTCGAATCCTTCCCACTGTCAGGACATATAATATTCTTATAGAAGGTCATTGTCGATCAGGAGCCTTGGAGGTGGCTCAGAAGTTTAAAGAGGACATGATTGAATCTGGGCTTCGGCCTGATGTTTATACCTATACTATTCTCGTTAATTGGTCTTGCAAGATGGGAAATCTTGCCATGGCAAAAGGATTTTTTAATGAGATGTTGAGTAATGGCTTGAAGCCAGATTGTTATGCCTACACGGTGAGGATAGTTGGAGAACTAAGGCTTGGTGATGCATCTCAAGCTTTCCAATTGCGAGAGGAGATGATAACCAGAGGTATCTCTCCTGATATAGTCACCTACAATGTTCTAATTGATGGGCTCTGCAAGACAGGAAATCTGAAAGAAGCATATGGATTGTGGCGGAAGATGGTCAATGATGGTTTTCATCCTGATTGTGTGACCTATACTTGCTTAATTCATGCTCATTGTGAGAAGGGTCGTTTGAGAGAGGCAAAGGATTTGTTTGATAGCATGATTAGTAATAGTTTATCTCCATCGGTTGTGACTTACACTGTTTTGATTCATGCCCATGCCAATACAGGAAATCTTGATGCAGCATATAATTTCTTTTCCAAGATGTTGGAGGAGGATGTGCCACCTAACGAGATAACATACAATGCCCTTATTAATGGGTTATGCAGAAAGCACAGGATTGAATTGGCTTACAAGCACTTCCATGAGATGCAGGAAAAAGGACTATGTCCCAATAAGTATACATACACTTTACTCATAAATGAGAATTGCAATTTAGGTAACTGGAATGAGGCATTGAGGTTGTACAGTGAGATGCATGAGAAAGACATTCACCCTGATTCCTGCACCCACGGTGTTTTGTTCAAGGGATTTGGTGAAGACTACAAACATCATACAGTTCGTTACTTAGAGAATGAAGTTCTGAGCACTTTGTCTGAATAACTTGAAACAAATAATCATTTTCATCTCTCTCTTGCTCTCTCCCTCCCTCCCTACCTCTAGCTCTCTTTCTGATCGGTTGAAATTGGTGCAGCACTTGTATTCTTCTTCTCCCAAAACAAGATAGCTGAGATGACAAATACTCAGTAGCGTGAAAGGATTTGAGGGCATTGGAAGCTGCAGTTTTTGGAATGACTTGGTCAAATACCAGCATTATATTTTCACTTTCACCTCCTTTTCCTTTGATGTGTTGAAATATGGCAGTGATGGTGATTCTTTTTAATAAAAATTATCCAGCTGCAGTGATATTTGGTACTAACCTACCATTGTATAAGATGGAATGACATATTTGTATCACGATCAGTCAGCTGCAACAGGTATGCTGATATGTGAAATTGTAACTGTATGTTATTCTTTAGACCGCATAAAGTGCTGAGTCTTATTGTTGTCTATGTGTTTTCATTCATTTCTATCATAACATGCTCTATGAGATGTATCTACATTGTTGTAATCTGGATTTTTTGATCAATACAAATGCATAAAAGATAATTTTATTCTTGTGCATAATCTGATGCATATATTTTAATCTGTTACCAGGTTAGTTAAGTTGCATATATTCTTGTCAATCATTGACCTTGGCTCCTTTTGTGTCTGACCATTTCATCTGTGTTGAATGACATTAAGAATATTTTCAATTGTTCCTAATGATTGCAGTGAAGAAAGGAAAAGGCAAAGTTTGTGTAAACCCTCCCCTCACGTAATTTATATTTTTATAATATTATATGCGGCGTAGGTGCACGATACGCGGCGCGCTACATGCGCGCCAGCGCGCGCGCACATGGGCGTAGGGGAGGGCTGAGCCCTTTCCTCACTGAAGAAAAGAGATCCTCTGTCTCCTTCACCCCCTTCTTTACCCACGTTGCCGTTGCCGCTGTCGCCCTCTGCTCGTCCCCGATGCCTTGCTGCCGACAGGTAACCCCCCTCACCGGCGAGGAGAGTGGAGAGAGAGAGTGAGAGTGGTAGAGAGAGAGGGAGAGGGCTGCAGGAGGGCCCTCCCCTGATGTGGGAGCCAAACCGGCTCCCGCGCTTGGTTCGGGCCCGACGGTATGCCCGCAGGTTCGCCGGGCCCGATCTTCAGGCGGCAGCCTCCATCGGCGTCAGGGCGGCGTCCGGTGGGATCCGGCTGACCGGAGGAGGCCGGTCGTGCCGCCGGCAAGGGAAGGAGGGAGGGTCGCGGGATGGCCCTCCCCTTGCTGTGGGTTTAGACCCGGTGGCATGCTCGCCGGCTCGCTGGGCCTGGGCTCCGGTTGGTGACCCCCGCTGGCGCCGGGGCAGCGTCCGGCGGGGTCCGGCCGGCCGTGCCGGCCGGCGGGGAGAGGAGCGAGGGAGAGGGCCGAACGGCCCTCCCCTCGTCGCAGAGCCAAACCGGCTCCCGCGTTGGTCCGAGCCCGGCGAGAGTGCCCGTCGGCCGGCAGGCCCATGCTTCGGCCGGCGGCCCCCATCGGCGCCGGGGCGGCGTCCGGTGGGATCCGGCCGGCCGGCGATGGCCGGCCGTGCGCGCCGGCACGGTGAAGAAAAGGAAGAAGAAGAAGAAGAAGAGAAGGAAAGAAAGAGAGAAGGGGGTGGCCGCCGGGCCGGCGTCCGGTTCGGTCGGCCGTCGTCGGCGGCCAGCCGACCCCCAGGGAGGGCCGGCGACAACCCTAGGCCGCCGGCCATCCTCAGCCACACCTGGTTCACCTGAACCAGGGGTGAAACAGAGAGGCAACAGGACTGGGCCGGGTTCGGCCCAGTCCAGTTAGCCTGTTTGGGCTGAATTTTTGGGCCCCAAAATGGGTCCGGACCAATAAAAGAAAAATAGGGTTGTGATCAGCATGGATCCTAGTTTGTCAAAAAAATTTTATTTTCCCATTTGGGCTTCTATATTTGGAGATATTCAAGCCCCAAGTTGGGCCCAGGATTAGATTGAGTTAAGTGTAGGAGTCAGTTTGACATCCTAAAATTGAAATTTAAAAATCTGAAAAATTATGTTGTAGGTACCCAGAGGTCCATACAACTAATTTACACTTTGGGATTAGCGTTGTGAGGTAAGTAAGCTAGTTATAATGATTTTTTAAATCATTATTAAATTATGTCATTATTGAAATAATGAAATTGATTTATAGTATTATTTAAAAAATAATATTGGTGGTACCACATTTATGCAAATGAATTATTTGATTTGATTATTTTTAATTTTGGTAAATTAAATTGGTATTTTTATACATGCAATTGATTATGGACATGATTATATGAAATTATCAAATTTGGTAAAATATGAAAAGTAAATTGATATATGTTTGCAGTTATGCAAATAAATGTTATTTGTAATTGTGTTATTATATGTCATTACGGTCCACATTATATGTTATATGACTTCGGGACCTATCTCCACAGGGGGAATATGTGGAGAACACACATCCTAGGGATGTGCTGTGACAGGATATGGCATTATATGCTAATTGACTCCGGCACCCTTCCTTCACTGGGGGCGTACAGGGAGGTTACATTCTCGGGATGTTTATTATGTGGACGTGGGACATTGTATAAAATGAGATTTACAGTGATTTGAAATTGAAATGGTATTTTGAAATATTATTTCATAATATTTGCTTTCAATTTATTTGAACATGAGATTTGCATAATTCAATAATATGATGAAATGTTTTTAAATTTGGAAGCATGACATATATTTGACTTGGTAAAATTTCAATTTAGCTATATTATGTTATAGTAGGCTTACTTACTAAATGTAAACTCATTAAATCTTACAATGTTTTTTCAGAGCCACAAAATTATCAGGGGCAACAACAGGGGTAATTGGGAGTTTCATAATGTAAATAGTTTATATTTTGTTATATGTAACTCCATTTGGATTTATTTTGAAATTTTGGTTTGTTGCCCAACATTACATAACTGATATTATGGAGAATTTAAATTTTGTATGACACGTAATTATTATTCCTCCTTATTTGTAATATTATTGTACTGGATGCCTTGCATGCCTGGCATGCGGCGGGCTGTCACCCCTGGGCCACCACCACTGGATCTGGGCGCGACAGTTTGGTTTCTAAAACTCTACCAAAAAAGGTCAAAAGTGATCCAGTCTAGAGAACCAGGCAAGGTACAACAAATCCATTCTGTAGCCATGAAACAAAGTACTGTGAGAACTGTGAGAAAACACATGCTAGTGAACAAGGTTAGCTCTGCCTGCCAAGGCAAATCAACTGGTCCTTCAATCTAAAGAGGAAAGCTTCTCAGGTCTAAGTTATATAGAGGCTTGTACGTGTTTATTGAATAAAATATCACACAATATCATCTTTTCTGCACATTTATGTATTTTATAGGTTACCACTCTTCTAATGGTCTCTGTGCATTATTTTACCTTTCACACTTATGATGGTAATTATGTAATTTAGTTTTGTACTGTTGTTGTGAAATAATAAGTGTCCCTGCAGTTACTCTGATATACTGTCCATGATAGATGCAGGTAGCTATTTCACTAGCTCAATACAGTAGCCATTTTTTTGTAAGATCTACAAGAGCTCGATAAAACAAAATTAACCAACATTATAAAGTGGGTATGTATAAATAACATTCATGGAAATTGAAAACAACGGCCCAATATTGGAAGGCAAGACATAGCATATATAGTATCATAATTTGAAGAAGTGACCATAACTTTGCTTATGCCCTGCGAAAGCCTTGTATGTAAAAGCCTTTGCAATGACCCACCAAGAAAACATGCACAAAATGATATGCGCCTCTTGTAGAATGCAAATACTTTATAACTTCACTCTGAGACATTTGATCTGATGCCTGTAGCATGGTTTGGTGCTCAGTGTCGAGCTTTGGTTTTGATTCACAGTTGGCAGGCCTGGGCAGAATTGCTACCTCCAAAGCAAAGAAATGAACAAAAGGATTTGCAAGCTTGTAAAGGCAGGAGAGAAGTCTCATGCAGCTACTGCTTATTTTTACAGGTTAGACGTCCTCTACATTGGTCTTCATGTATCTGTTGACATTATTTGCATGTAGACATAGAAACCAGGAAGTAAATTATTAATTTGTAAGCACCAAAATACGAGTCACTTGGTACTCCTTGTCCTTTTCTTTCCTACACCCTAGAAATTCCCCTGTTTTCTCATGCTTGTGAGATTTGAGCTGTTCATCATGTGACCAATGCAATCAGTTTTGGTGCAGGCAAGGTTTTAATTCTCATAGGACAGTGGTGCTCCTGTTTCTCTATAGAATGGGATGCCTCGCTGCCCTGCTTCATCCTAATGGCCATCTTGGTAGGTACTCCATCTTTTTTCTTTTCTTTCTTTTATTTCTTTCTTACTTTGTTTAACTTTTTCTTCTTTTTTTTATCTTCTTTTTCTTTTTTTTTCTCTTTATTACTCTTCTTCCTTCCTTCCTTACTTTGTTTTTCTTTCCCCTTCCGTTTCTTTTTCTCTTTTGTCTTTTCTCTTTTTCTTTTCTATTCTTTTTTTTTTTTTCTTTTTCCTTCTCCATTTGTTTTGCTCTTTATTCTTCTTCTTCTTCTTCTTGAGGGATAGGAAAGATGGGATGGGTGGGATGCCCTCTATCTCATCCAAGCTTAAAACGTTGGTTGCAGGCACTTGAATGTAGCAGATTTTGGGGTGATAAAATAGGATCTGGAAGGATGCTCTTTTTTGTTTTATTCCAAACTGCCCATTTCAAACTGCTAATCCAATTTTCTCTACATTGCCATTAGGCAGTTATAATATTAATTTGTCTTAAACTTTTCTTCCCCAATCAAACTCTATAAAATAGCCAGTTACCTATACTCTTTATAAGAAAATGGGATCTTGAAGAGTGCTCTTTTTTGTTTTATTCCAAACTGGCCCATTACAAACCGTTGATCCAATTTTATCTACATTGCCATTAGGAAGTTATAATATGAACTTGTCTTGAGGTTTTCTTCCCTAATCAAACTCTATAAAATTGCCTGTTACCTGTACTCTTTATATTCTTGGTCTGTCTCTTGGATCATATATCTATTTGCATTAAATCTCTGGTAACAGAACATGGAAGAACAGAGCACAGATGCAGTCTATTCTTTTCACATTATAATTTATGTCTCCATAACTTTTGCCCTCAATCAAAAAGACTTTTGTTGCCTCCCCTTCCCCCACGTTGCCATACGTTCATCTTACCACTTATCCTACTAGATTCTATTTTCCTTGGATCCCATTTATTGTAAAACATACCAAACCATGCAACAGTTTGTGCATTAATGCATAAAGAAAGGAGTAGATCTTTGACCAAGTCATCTGGTGCAATTTCTTTATATTTCTGTAATCTGGCAATTGCATGTTTACCTTACCCCTTTGATCAACTTATATGATATGCCTTGTGTGTAGAGCCGAAAAGATTATAATGCCCGTGGGGTCTTCCCACGTTATTCTGCAGTGCAGAATAATATGTTAATCAAGGCTTTGTGTTGGCCCAAAGAAGGCTTCAACACTAAGTCTGTTGTTTGAAAGTCAGTCTTGCCGGTGGCAGTGTAGGAGATCAAGCTCAAGTCACCAACACATATTCCAAATTTGGGCATGGTCACTTCCAAACTACAAATGAAAAGGGTCAAGTTGTATGGAAGGCTCAAGGCATAGATTATTGCAATTGGTTGACAGATCAAGCACCATTCATGTTTCTTTGGTTGTTAAACATGAGAAGAAAACTCTTTTAGCTTGATTTGATGGAGGCGTTTCTTAAATATCTTGAGAAAGTTTCTAGATATTTGTTGATCCTTGGTTTCTTACTACCGAAGTATGCAGTCGATGTTGTATTTGGCTGTATTTCAAACCATCATAGAGAAGCACTTGAAAGAAAAGCTCACCTGAGTTTCTAGCCTTCTGTTGATATCTTTTCTTCTACAAATTGCGAGAATCATTTGATCCTTTATCTATGGTTGCCAGTCAAGCTTTTACAATGAACATGTTGATGACCCATAGCTAGTGGCAACTAAATAAGCTTGAGCTATGGAATTTTCTTTTCTTTTTTTTTTTTTTATTCTTCTTATGGTTGGAGGAAAAAAATTGAAGCCCTTGCTCAAAAGAGTTTTCAGATGAAAGATGGGGTTAAAATTCTATGCATGTAATCTACTTTTCTAATTAATCTGTTACCATAGTTGGGTCCATGCGACATGTAATTAGCCTGTTAGCTTTAGGAACTTAAACATAAACTCGAGTGTAAGGTAATTGCTGACCGGTAAACTTAAGTTATAAATTTATCAATTTGTTTTATTATTACTATTTTATACTTGGAGCATTACATTCTGAGGAGCTAGAGAGCGCAGAACTTGTTGGCTGCTGGCGATGGATTGCTGATTCAGATTGGGTGAAGGTGTGTCACGGGATCTTCCGGCCTCCTTTGCAGGCGTTGTTGGCTTAGTCCACCTCTGCGAACGGTTGAAGAATGGTTGCTTGTTTAAGCTAAAACGATGTCGCTATAGGGTGAATACGTTGAAGTCATGGATACATGGCCACAATAGGCAGGCATAAAATGGATTGTGTAGGGTCGAATATTATCCTATTGCCGCAAAGCAAGATTGAACAATCACCTTAGGTTGCAAGATTCCAAGCCCTGGCCCCAAGGGAGCAAGCCTCCCACTCCCTGCCTCTCACCATCCTGACTTATCCTTGAAGCATGCATAATTGTTATATGTTTATAGATTATAATATTAAAATAAAAGATATGTTGACAATGGATTCGAACCCCATCCTTCCATATTGGAATTTTAAATTGATAATAAATAAACAACTAAGTAAATAAATAATTAAGAGTGGAATTTAAATTCATGCGCCTGCTCTTAGGGAAGGAAGGAAGCAATGTTAACTATATAAAAAATAAAATAAAATAAAATAAAATAAAATAAAATCACTGTTTGGTAATTGAGTAAACTACTCAGACAAAGAAGAATGCAGATTTTCTGTTGCCGGAAGCATGTGACGTTTGGTTTAGAAGTTGAAGAAGTAACTTTACATCACACTGGGCTCTTCTCCAAGTAGAAGTGCCCTGAGAATTGTCACTCCAATTACCACTCAGCATAAACAAATGGTCTCCGTCAGGAACCTCATTATACCTCAACCATGGAATCTCTTTGCAACATAGCGTTGCATTTCCACTGGGATCAGCTTATCTTCGGAGCCTTGCCAGATGTGAACAGTGCCTTCACCTTCGGGGAATGGGTTGCTCGCTGTCATTGGATTGAACTCCCAGCTGCCGTGGGCAACCATCAGGTCTCGATGGGGTGACTCAAAAACACCTTGCCGTGTTGCCTTGCCCGGGAACTGGAACAAAATCACATTGAACCATTGTTAGTAGCTAACAGGACTTTTCCTGAATATTTTAAAAGAAACTTCTGGTTGGCACTGCTAAGAGTGATATGATGTAGAACTAATGACTAGTGCATAATTAAGGAGCATGGAGAAATCTCGGATCGAGTTCCTGTTTGTGGAATCGAGGTTATATAATTTATAAGCATCTTTCGCAAGTATTATCAGCTGTGATGGGTTCATTTTATATATGATCTACTTGTGTTAAATAATTGAGGATACCATTTGGTATGGAGTTATTCATCTAACATCATTGATGATTCGAGCAAAGACGAAATTATCGCATTTAATTGCACCTTAATGTTCTTAAGCAACAATAATCTTATATCACTATTTATCATTCCATTCTTGAGATTGAGCACTTAAAATCATCCCTAAATGGTTATTGTGTCTTAAATTTTAAGAATCAAAATGCTCCTCATCCATTAGAAAAAAAAAAAAAAACTTGATAATTTCATATTATTATATTAATATAATATTATAATTATAGCATTATATTATATTATAATACTATATCATATAATAATATTATAATTTAATCTAAATATTATAATAATAAATAATATAAAATAATAATAAATTATTAAGATATTTGTAAAATATATGAAACATAGCTTTGGTATTATATAAACAGCCATCTTAGATTTTTATAGCATATTATATTACAAAAAATTAGACCACCACGGATAAAAATCATCAATTATCTAAAATTACCGTTCCAATCTCATTTCTATCACCAAACAGCCATGAGAAGGAAAGCATGTTTGGCTGTTGTGAAAGGAAATGAGCATTACTTTGATCCCGCCATCTGGAGAATTTTTTTTTTTTTATCTTGATCACTTAAAACTCTAGGGTCTCCCTTAAGGGAACCAAGCGTAGGGAGCCATTTTTGAGTCATCCATCCGTATAACAGGGAACGAACATGGTGTGCAATCCAGAGGGTCCTTTGGTCCCGTGCTAACATACTCTTGTAGGCCTGCCTTGTTAGATTGGCTGGAAATGAAGGCCACCGGTAGTAACCACTGGCGCTAGAAGGGCTGCTGCTGCTAACTTAACTTGTCAGGTGTTGAGAAATTTTCCATCAAAATAATTGATTTAGAGATGTAATTTTTTTTGCTTTCTTTTCTCTCGCCGTAATACGAATGACAACGAAGATGAAAAATCGAATCTTCAGAAAAAACTACCTTAATGAGAATGATTTTGAAGGATTTAACAGAGGTTAAATATCAAGTTCAGAAATGAGAAAAAAATTAAGCTCTTCACCTTCAAAGACATCATTGAAATTGGATCATTTTCTTCAAATATAAATATTAAGTCTAGTCTTTTAAATATTAAATTTAAACTCTTAAATTTAAGCATTTTAATTATTTTAAATATTCATCGATTAATAATAGATTTTAAACTTAAAATGAATATATATATATATATATATATATATATATATATATATAATATGAAAAATAAATTTTTTTTTTTGATAGAAAATGAGAAATCAAGCTGGCAGAGATGTAGGGAAAAAATCAGTCCCTGTTTGAAGATCAAGATAGAGATGGAGATGTTGGGTCGGAAAGCTGAGGCAAGAATGAAGAATATACTCTCCACCTTCAGTTTGTTCGTTGCCTTCCCTGTATGCTAGATATTTGGAAAAACTTGTAGTGACACTAAATGAACATAGACGTCTTGCCTGCGGGGTATGTAATTCAGACAGCTCCAAGAACATGATCAAGTTTTGCTCTATGATTAACTTTTGCTGTAAAGCTGGCAAGTTTTTCTCCATCCAACTTGAGTTGCAGGTAGAGTGAAGTCTTTAGAGCCACCCAAGCCGTGGAAAACGATGACTCTGTAGCTGGCCTTATCCTTGGTAAATTCCCACTTCTCTGTAGGCCAGATGCCTCCCGTCTCTTAGCCGAATCCTGGGAGAGGCGATCGGAGGGCCATTTGGAGAGCCAAAAATTTTCGGAGGGGGAGGCTGGATTGCTGCTATGAGGACGATTGCTGCTGCTTCGAGAAGCATTGCTACTCGAATAAATTCCTTTCCATCCAAAAGACAAAAAGAGAAAAAAAAAAAAAAAAAAAAATCAATTAAACTATTAGTATGAAGAGCTTATTTTCAGCTCTCTGTGATATATTCTGCTCCATATTATGGAACTGGAAGACAGCATGCACCGAGGATTCTCTGGGGTCCTTGGTGACTTGCTTCCCCCTCTGTTAGCATGAAGTCTCGTATCCTTCGGAGAACTCTGGGAGGAAGAATATTTAAAGAGCGTTTGCTGGAGTTCACAGGGCGGCTCTCTGGATGGGTCAAACGTGGAATGCTTGATGCGATCTAACCTTAGTTGACGCAAATTTGTCACGTCAGGGAATAGAAATATTTTTAGTTTTCTTTTTTCCTTTGAATCGTCAACGAAGGCCTGTTGCTTGGGATGGATTAAATCCCATCGAAGAGGATATAAACAAGGGTGTGCTTTCGATTTGGTTTAGATTGATTTATTTTTTGCTCTAGATTTGATCCTAGCATTTGATGAAATTATTTGGAAACCAATATTAACCGAGCTAAAGCCATATATATATATATATATATATTATATAAGCTTTTATTTATATCATAATTTAAATTAAAGCACTGTATACATGTATAAATAACTAGATTATCATTTAATCATATAATAGAATTAGAATCAAATAGGAGCTTTTAATTTGATTTGATTTGATTTATTAAAATAATCGACTTGATTTTAATTTTATTTTTTAGAAATTAATTTAAATATGTTTGGTTCAAAAAAAAAAATCTTCTTCCAACCTCACCTGATTGGTATTTTAAAGTATAAGGTATAAACACTAAGAGTATAAAGTATCATGACGTGCCAAGCTTATAAACCTTCTCAAAAACAAATGTTTTGAAACTCAGCAGCCCTAGTGCGTTTTGACATTTTGAAGTATGGTGACGCTCCAAGCTAATGAACCTGGTCTCAGACCACTCCTTGCTTGCGAAATCGGACCATTGTTTTAAAAGACGCCATCTCTGTCATGCATGACACCATACTGGAGGTGAGTTACAGCTTCCTGTTTGTCTAAGAAGTCTGGCAGCTTCAATCAAGGGCACATCATAAGCTTTTGTCCCTTCTTTTAACCGTTTAATCCAATTGCAATTCTTATCCAGGTATGATAAACTAACCAACGCCAAACAAAGTGGATCATATAATAAGACTTTAGGTAGTCTCCAGTGAACCTATTCAAAGAGAGGGCCTATGTTTGGAGAGGCTCTAGGTTCCAAGTTGGTATGCAAGCTATTGTCAGCTGTGAGCATTCTTTTCATGACAAACAATGTGAACCTAGCCTTCCAAAGGCTCTACTTAAATGGAATCAACAAATCTAAATAATAATTTTTAATTAATTTTTTTAGATAAAATTTTGGGTGATGGCAATCGACGAATGGTAGAGCAGACCTAATTCATGACCCATATAAGCTAAAAAATACTGCAAACGAGCTCTATATATGTTTATCATTGGATTCGATTGGATTTGAATATGATATAGACCTTTATATATATATTTGATATAAACCATTAGCCTAGTAAAGATGATAGAGATTGAATAAGTGAAATACGTAAGAACCCATGCTAGCTTGTATTTATTTCCACATCGGTTATATATTGAAAAAATCTTGAATCCTTAAAGGATTAAAAAGCCTAAATAATAACTTTTTTGCTATTCTTTTTGGGTCAGATGGCTAGCCTTGTTGGATAAGATTTTAGGTTGTGACCCAGTTTTAAGGCTGGACCATGCATGGGCAAGAGGCCAAGAAAACTTTGTAATCCTAAACAATGCCCCCACCTTGCCATATAAATAATTCTTAACCTGTGTAAAAGGAGAGAGGCTTCATCCTTAGCACGAAAAGAATTATAAGGGTTCTTCCTAAGCCCGACAAAAGGAGTATGTAAAATTTAATCCTCATCTGGTTAAGAGGATTAGTATCGTAGAAATCATAAGAAAGTATATTGAGTGGTGGATGTAAACAAGGGGTGCCAAACCATTATAAATTTTTGAGCCTCATTTACTTTCTTGTATATATAATTACAATTAGTATTGCTTATTCTTATATTACATCTCTTGCTTGACTTAAGGTTGATATACATTTGGCTATTTTACTTTAGTTTAAATTATTTGACTTATCTTTAAACCCTTATTTTTGAGTTTAAATTCTTGATCAATCCAATTCATCCTCCACTTAGATTGCTTTGGGCCTGACATTCTTTTTATCTTTTGATAGAATCCTGTTAAGGATAAAAATAGAGGATAAGAGAGCTTATTGCCATAAGTTTTTTAGAACATCAGTTTTTATGATGATGGTACTAACCATGTTCAGTATAATTCTTTTCTTTCATTAAGCAATATCATTGGATTGAGAAGAATAAGGAGCAAAAACTTTATAAATTATGCCATGTTTTTTACAAAATATAGTTAAATTATTTAATGTGTATTCATCTCTTCTATTAGATTTTAGAATTTTAATCCTCTTTTAAGCCTAGTTTTCGATCTCAATTTTATAAACCTTAAACTTATTAAGGATTTCAGCTTTGATATTTATGAAAAAGGAATAGCAATACTTATAGACTCGTCAATATAGGTCATAAAATATTTAAAGAGTCATCAATCAGGTCATAAAATATTTATGAATTCTATAAGAATCATAAGCAACAATGTGAATTAATTTAAAAAAGTTAAGTATCTTTTTGAGAAATAGATTTAAAAGATTTCTTAATTTATTTGGATTGACCGATTGACCACAAAGGAAAGCGACTGATTAATTAAAAAAAATAAAGGAAATAGAAAAAAAAATGCCACCACGCATGCCGTAGCCACGGGCGCGGTGCGTTCGCGCACAAGCCGGGTCAGGCCTATGTGCATGTGTATGCTACAAAGCCCACCATCCGCTAAAGCCCAATTAAAAATGGGTTTGAGAGGAATGTATATAAACATAAGGATTAAAAAGTCCCTTTCTAATGTCAGATTAAAAACAGGACGAGCAACAGAAAGGCCTTGCAGGCCTTTTGGAGGGGATTGAAATTTTAAGTTTTCTCTCCTGAAATCTCTAGCAGCAGCGACTTGCCAAGTTCAGCATGCTCAAGCTGCTCTGTGTAATGAATTAGGTCAGTTCAGACCCAGCACAACATGACTGTTATAATAATCGTTGCACTATCCATTGGTAGGTCATGTCAGCACGATGACCCATCACAAACTGAAATGGCATGACCAACCCATGGCATGTTTTTTTGAAGCGAGCAGCATAAACAGGCCGGCCCATGATATGGCCCATTAGGCATGCTAAGCCCATCGGACACGCACCTAGCATATTTGGGCTTTACGGATATTTTTTTAAAATACCCCTAAAAAAGACAAACATGACTACTATAGGAGTATTTTCATCGAATTCTCAAAATATTTCTTCCCAACTATCATAAACAGCTATTTTTTAAGGATATTTTAGTCTTTTGATCAAAAAGACTTATTTGTCATTTTCAACTATTATAAATAATGAATTTTTAAGGTTATTTAAATTATTCGGAAATCTTCCAACCTCTATGAATAGGCTCCAACCTTTCTCCTTCACTTATACTAAATCATAAGCTCTCTTAAGTCCTTTTCGTCTTCCTATAAGCCCTTCTAATCCTCATAAATTATTTTATTTTCTTTCTAATTTCTAGTTAGTTGTTCTGATCTCTCTTTAGTCTCTACTCTTACTCTTTATCCTTTATAATTGATAATGTCTCATGCTGGTAGCTCTCGCCCATCCCATGGCCAAAAGTTTAAATTTCATGTCCACATGATAGAGTATGGGCCATACGAGTTACAAAATGAACTAATGTCCTTGAGCCCACTATTACTATTGATGCTACAAGGCTAGACTCAGGACTCTAGAGTTTAGTTGCACTTCGACATCGAGGAAATTACTAGCGAGGGATTTCGTGCAATCTGTAAAGCTTATAGAAAAGATTACAACTGTAACACTTATGGAAAAACCGATCACTTAGTCCGAACAGTATTAAACAAAAGATGAAGACGAAGATTGAAGACTTCCTTTCGAATGGCTAAAAAATAAAGAAGATGAATAAGTAAGAGAGTAATAAAATGATGCAACCATAATAAAAAGCCACTTGCCCTCACAAATAAATATGTGTATATAATTTATTTTTTTAAATAATATTAAAAAAATTAGATGGGCTGACATAGTTTGCAGGCTAGGCACAACCCACCCCAAGATGGGCTTGTGGGTTGTGTTGGGCCAACCTCCAGTGTGATGGCCTATGCCGGGCCGACACGACACATTGGCCCGCAAACTGGGCTGGGCCAAACCATGCCCATGGATTGGGTTTGTTTAGTTGCTCGGCTTTACATAAGTGGTATTTTGTGTACAACCGGAAAGCATAACTTGAAGACTGATTCAACAAGGATGAGCGGATGTAGATGCATTAAGAGAGTGACATGAGAAACTACACCGATGTTTTAGATATAAAGTACAAATGGCTTTCAAAGTAGAATACACTACATGATAGCACCCATTTTGAGCTATAGGCCTCCAACCCCACAAGTTTCCTGGATTTTCTTGCAAATCATGTGATATGCGGCGATAATTTTCTTATGTCGTTGTCATCGGAATGGGTTGCAAGGGAAGCGAAAGGAGAATAAAAGCAGGTTGAGAGACTGGGGAGCACCAGCGTACGGTCCCCATTCCTTCTACGGCTCTAGAGCTAGGACTTTAGGATCATGCATATCTAATAAAGTTTGCTCGGCACTTAATATTTAGTCATGGATATCTAATAAAGTTTCGTTAGCCAGATACGAAATTTGACAGCTAGGGACGCGGAACGACCCCCTCTCAGTGGGTCCAGCGGAAGGTCGGCATATCTTCCTCCATTACAGCAGGCAAAAATTTGTTCCCAAGTACAAGCTACTAGCAACTTGCAACCCTAACCTCTAGTACATTATTTTTTCTAAAAAAAACAGTCAGACGACTATATTAAAAATCAGAAGAAAAAAAAAAAAAAAAAAAGGAGGAGTCCATTATTTGAAAACTTCATCATCTACCTCTAAAGTTATTTAAAAAAAAAAAAAAAAATCTAATTGGCTTAAACCCTCAGGGAGAATTACAAGGATCAGACGGCAGCAACGACCGGTCCCCCAAACATGATGGTCATGTATCAACCATAAACCAAGCATCTCGAATGTCAAGCTTTTCAATGGCTGAAAATGCTTAAGCCTAAGTTCCAATTCACATGTCAATAGAGTGTCAAACATCCGTGGTTCATGGGATACCAAGCGTGCATTTGAAAATAATTTTTTATAAAATTTTTTTAATAATAAAAAAATTAAAAATAATTTAAAAATATTTTTACTCTTTTTCAACAAAAGGAGGAAAGAAAAGAAAAAGAGGCCTATTTAGTATCACATTTATTTCTTATTTTTTTATTTTTAAAAATAACAATAGCAAATTTGATGTAAAAAAATATATTTGGTTATAATATTTTTTACTTTTTTTTATTTTTGAAACATTTTTTTTTAGCGTAACATAACTTTTTAAAAAAGTAATAATATATATTACTATTATATTATAATAATAATGAATATTAATATATAATAATAATAATAATAATATATTAATATATAACTAATATTATGATCTTATTAAAATTTATTATAAGTAATAAATATATGCTATATATTTTCATCATATAATATATTCTACATCATAATATTATATAGTATATAATATTATTATATTAATAACATATGAAATATCATATATTATAATATTAATTATTATACCATAACATGGAATTGAACACAGAACGAGATGCTAATTCTACCTTGTATTTGTTATGTATAGTAAAATTAAGATAATAGAATTATATATATTATAAATTTACTATTCTATCCTTACATATAGATAGTAATTTAAAAAAGCTAATAAACTCTATTTTTAGATTTTATTACATATAATTCTGATAATTATAAATTTAATATAACTTGGGTGATATAATATAACTTGTACCATAATTATATTAAGGGCTTTGCTATAGCATTTCATGCACTTTTTTTATTATTTTATATATATATATATATTTAATCATTTGATTTACTCTTAATGCAATGAGACAAAGTAACTGAATAAGCGATTCAACCGGTAGCGTGCACGATTATTGCAAGTAATTAAAATAAATTGAGAACGGTTGTCTAATGCCCCTTTGTAATGGACAGATCGAGATTACCCTCGTAAAGCGAGGCATTGCCGAATGCCCCGCCTTACATCGATGATAGTAACATCTGTGATTAGAGAGATTAAGCCGGGGTGATCGGAACAAAAGGAATCGAATTCACTATTGCGATCGAAGAATAAATGAAGAATAACCAAAACTTTCATTCAACGAGAAAGCAAAACCTTCGCCTTACCTTTTTTTTTTTTTTTTTTCTAGGATTTTAACTAAAAAAAATCTTGAAAGGATAATAATTGCCCTATTTTTTATCTTCCTCCTCTCATAAGCCTAGTTTTGGGACCAACCACCATGATGACGTCCAATCAGCAATCAATCTAAGGTTTCTTTAGGGCAGGGAAGGGGGCTGATATTAGCGCTCGAAGCTTCGAAGAGTGCTGAAATTTGGGTCAGAAAGAAGCTTGAAGAGGGACGTGTAAAGCCATCGGACGTTCATCGAGAGAAAAAAATCAATTGATTAATTGATTTATTTGATAAAATATTAAAAATAACTTTATTTTAAAAAACAATAAGAATGATTTGAAAAATGGTAGAAGTGTCCTGCAGCAAGCCCCATATATTAATATAACTCATTGTATTATAATATTAATTTTTATGCTATAACATTAAATTTAATATTATTCTAATAAAATGTAACAACTTTTATATTATAATATTATTAAAATTATAACAATGATTTGAAAAATGTCAGAGGTGTCCCGTAGCAATCCCCATATAATTGAATTATAATATTAATTTTATAGTATAATATAATAAAATATAAAAATATAGTTATAGTGTAATGAAAAAAATAAAAAAAATTATCGTGGTCGGCAGGATTCGAACCTGCGCGGGCAAAGCCCACATGATTTCTAGTCATGCCCGATAACCACTCCGGCACGACCACGTTTTGTAATATGAAATGCGTTGAAAGAGAAAGTGTTGCAGTACGAGGAAGTAGTTTGCGAAGGATGAGGTTGGATTTCACGAGGGTGGCGTGATTTCTTTTTTTGGTTATATTTATGTTCCATGATTACAAATAAAAATATTGGATTTTTTTTGTTTGGTGCTATCAGATGAGCGAGAGGAATGGTGGGCTCATTGGGTTAAGTTTTGGGCATGCATTTTATTCCTAAAGATTACTTGCAAACGTTCAAGAAAAAGTTTTATAGATATAGGGAAGAATAAAAGATATGATTTAGACTGGAATTTCTTCCTTATGATAAGATTTGGACTCTATTCCGGACCGACAAGCTAACAGACATGATGGATTCTCGTACCTCTCTGCATCCCATAATCTCTCATGCACACAAAACATACATGCGCATAAGATGATCCATCCTCGCATGTAAGACTGCGTGCTCTCAAGTGCTTTGGACCATTAATTACCCAAACCAGTGGAGATATTTTTTATTCGAGATTAGTGCCAAGGAACGATAGAATGGCAAACTAGAAGTTGGAGCTACGAATTATGGGCTTCACAAGCGGCGTACTCCAGAGTTTTGATTTAGTGGTAAGATGTTCGATATGGATGATGGCAAATTGCTGCGTACCGATCGGAAGGAATCAACCATATTCCACCATAACGCCACTTTAGATGGGACTGCATGCATTCATCTCTCTTAGAGGAGCACGTCTTCTTAATTTTAACCTCATAGACAACTTAGTCAACACCAGTAACCATTCATGCTAACATATCTAATCTTTTATATATATATATATATATATATATATATATATATATATATATAGAGAGAGAGAGAGAGAGAGAGAGAGAGAGAGAGAGAGAGAGAGAATTTGACTAAATATAAATGTACTTAAGTATAAATTCGATCATATTCCTTATTCTTTAATCCATAATTCATAAATTTTTTTTAAAAAAATAAAGTAACTCCAAAATATATATGAATATACAGATGAAGAAAATAATCGAATTTGAATTTGACTACATTCAAATATAAACAAGCCTATCTATATATATATATTGAACATGTTGCCTCTATAATGAAAGATAGTACTCTTAATTAGGCTGCTAAGTTTTTTAACTTTTATCTTACCTCTTTTATTTTGCATGTTCCTTCTTTTTTTACTTTTTTTTTATTATCTTGATTTTATAGTCTTAATAAAATATGGGTAGGTTCCCAACCTTTTTTTTTAAAAAAAAAAAAAAAAAAATCATTTGATGCAGCTTGCTGCTGCCACTATAATGTATGAGGTTGTCTAACCTGCTAGGAGAGATGATAGGGAAACAAAAAACAAAGAAGAGGAGGTGTGAATTTAAAAGACAGTTGATGAGGCTAGTAATTTTTCATGAGCTAATCTGTTACATTGGTTGTCCACTGCCGCTTAAAACAGATACTTAGAAAGCAAGCCTTTTTAATGTTTACAAAGAAACTATATCTAATTTAGACTGAATTGATGGCTCAACCTAATGATGGCATAAAAAAAGTTAGATGTTAACAGAAATGCTAATGTGGAATCTAAATTTTTTCGTGATAATCACTTTGCTCAAATCTAATCAGAATAGGCCGATTTTATATAGAATTAGTCTATTAATTTGAAACAGATTCCGCTACGATCAAGACTCAATTAGAGCGTTTCTCATAAAAAGTCCAATTCATGTCTATAAAAGTAGACCAAGGCTTCCAATGAGATAATTTTTTTCTATCCACTCCTTTCTCTTAGCTTAAGCACCAAGAGTCTCCCCCATTCTTTTTATATAAATAGGTTTTCATCTAAATGTATCTATTTTGAGGCTCTTTTTTTTTTAAGGTAAAAATATACTTCTAACCCTCAAAATTTTCACTCAAAATTTATTTTAGTCCATAAAGTTTAAGTTGGTATACTTTAGTCCCTCACATTTTAAGAATATTGTATTCTTAAAGTCCCATTATATGATGTTAGTTAAAACTGATAGAATAGTTGATGTATCCACCTAATCAATCAATCCACATGCTTACATCAAGATGGCATGCTAGCTCTTCTATTAATTTTAAATAACTTCATATAACAAAACGTTAGGAGTGCGATATTTTTAAAATATAAGGGATTAAATTATAACAACTGAATATTTAAGGACTAAAATAAATTATGAGTAAAAGTTGGGAGATAAAAGTGCATTTTAACCTTTTTTTTTTTAAGGGAAAGAAAAAAAAAAGTTATAACAAGAAAAAGAAGAAAAAACTTTGCTAGGTAATATAGCCATTAATCTTGCATCTTCTTCTACATTATGCCTATTAACAGTATTTTTAAACTTTTAAATTCAACTAGAGGACTTAGGATTGTTGATTGATTTTAGTTAGTAAAATCAATCAAAATAGAAAAGGGAACCGCTGTTCCATTGAACATATAGGGGAAAACGAGCCTAAAAATTTAAGTAGAGTTCACATAGCCCTGGCTTTATATTTCTTATGCTCCTATGATGCTATGAATTAAGACTAGAAGTGGACTGAACTAGATCAGGCTACGCCTAGTCAGGCGTTAGCTCGAATAATTTTTTTAGAGAGCAGGTAGACTTAGATTTGAAAACTTTTATTTCTAAGCCCACGCTTAGGCTTAGACCCATCCTAAAACCTCGACAATCCATTAAAGCTAAAAATTAGAGTCAATTTTCAGTTTTTAAAAGTCCGTAAAAAAATAAGTAACATTTAAAATAATTACATGAAAGTTTGTTATGATATAAAAAGTTATTGTCACACAACTAACAGAATATTCAATATAAAATTTAAAAAAATCATTGCATTTTAAGGTTTTAGAATTACATTCAGATCTAATTTAAGCCTAATTAAGGGTCATTACTTTAGGCTTGAACTTCATGCCAGGTCCAAGATAGGTCAAATAATGATTCGAACATAGTCAGAAATTTTTGGACCTTAATTTTAAGTTGAAATTTAATTTAAATTAGTTTGAACCTAGCCTACGACCTAATCTAAAGTCAGTCCAACATAACAAGCTTTGAACCAGTTCGAGCCTCCTTCTAGCCACAGATAAGCTTCGCTTTCAATCTTTAAGATTGCCAACAGCTCTCGAGTAGGAAAGCGGCAACTCAACTCGCCCTGACACCTCTAAATCCCAAGAGCAAAAGACCACTCATTCATGAAGCCAAGTTGCTCTCGCCTCTTTCCATGCCTTTCCTTTCCAAGTCGAACTCCCCTTTGCAAGTGCTTGCTCCTTTTACTTTTCTTTTAAAAAAGCACTCAAATCCCATGAAAACATTTGCAGCCTCACTTTCCCTTACAATGCATGGCTTCAGAAGGCAGGGCTGCTAGTGGGTTCGAGTTAAGTCCAGTCTAGATTGACGTATATCTAATCTAAGATAGCTTTAGTGGCTTCCATATGGGACGGGATCTCTTTCGAATTTGAGTCCGAGTTAAAAAAGTGCAAGGTTCTTGCCTTAGAACTTGGGACTGATTCATGTGACCTAACACGGAAATGACATGCAAAAAATATACACAAATGATGCATGAACCTCCTAGTGGACCCATCACTGATAAATAACACCTCATATGGTGCAAGTCATTAGTCAGAGGAGTAAGAAACTTACACATTAAGGATTTGTTTGCTATCACTTTAATTTTCTATTTTTTTATTTTTAAAAATAAAAACATAAATTTCGATGAAAAAAAAAATATGTTTCATTATTTTTTTTCTTAAAGTTACATTATTTTTTATTCTTAAAAGAAACTTTCGTTATTGAGGTGAATCTAAAGTAGCATTTTGAGAAATCAAAACAATTTTTTGAAAAAAATAGATTTTAAAAGTACTCGCTACTTAAATTTTTTTTAAAAAAAGTTATCAAAAATATTTTTATTATCAGAATTATAAAAAGATAAAAAACAATCGTCACTACTGAATATGCTTCTGTTATCAAAAATAAAAAAAAAAAAAGAAAATAAAATTTCTACTTATAATTTTTTAAAAATAAGTGATAGCTATGCCAAACATGGTTATAATTTTTCTTGTTAACATTTTTTTTAATTGCTTTATATTTCTCAAGTTTTGTTGTATTTAATAAGATTTGAACAAATAATACACTTTATTTCCGAACAATGGTCGATCCAATAGGTGTTAACTTCATGTATGAGTTGTGTTTGGGTTGATTAGGTGCCAAATTTAGGCATCCATAGGTCCCCTTCTCCTTTTTTTTTTGGTTTGATGAAAGGGTTCAATTTTTGGTGTCTATAAGCATTGCTTCGTACGCAAGCTTTGCCCCAGGCTCAGTACAACAACTAGGCTATTGTGAACCAATGGGTGAGAAAAGAGAGAGGGTAAAGAAAGAAGGGCAAAAAAAAAAAAAAAAAAAAAAAAAGAGAAGAAGATTGGAACATAATGGGCTGCACGCGCTTGTGCTGGAGGTGGAATACCAAATGCTAACAGGGGTGCCGGGGAAAAATGCCACAAAGATGGACTTCTCTCCACCAGTCATGGAAACCAATCCCCTCCTTTTTGCTTAATTAAGAGCCATTGGATCTCTTTACTCTGATATGACATCACAGCACTAGAAGGCCACTTTGTGGAGTGGAGCGGTGGAGCTCCTTTATGCTCCTCTCTACTGCCCCCTGATGGAATAATCCCCATTAATGGAAGTCCCTTTGGGTGCAATGCAGTTTGGGAAGGTTCCTGAAACACCCAACTCAGGCAGTCAGTCCCTCTCTTTTGCCTTAAGAGAAAAAGGGTGAATTGGCTGCTTGCAGTTTGGGAATGTCCAAATATTGCTCCAGATATAAAACATCCCACTTTGTGCTACATAAAATAAAGTAGGCAAGTCATGCTCAAAAGAGAGGAATGGTTCCCCATTCAGGGAATTCCATATTGTTTCTCATGTTAAAGAGATGATGTGAAAGGGAAGATCATTGTAAGCCACTTCCGGAGACTCAATTCCACTCTCTCTCTCTCTCTCTCTCTCTCTCTCTCTCTCTCTCATGAAAAAATGATGTTTCTAAACTAAAAAGGAGAGAAGGAAAAAAGAAAAACATGTAAGAATTCAAAGTTCATGGTATTTCTGTCATTTATTTTAATCTAAAATATGCAAATGTATTAATTTGTGCGCCAATGTAATAGACCCTAATTTCATTGCAATAGTATTGCACTGGCAATGTCTGATGCATTCATTGTATTACCTCTTGTTAGCACTGCATCTTAATTTAGTATATGCAACCACTACTGATGCTCCCTTGCATACAATGTTTATAAATGCATATAGACTATGAAATAATGCAATTAAGGTGATGTTTTCAAAAGTCTAATTTTATGCAAATTATCCAACTTTCCTTAAAATATTCACGCAGGAGGCATTAAAAAAATGAAATAAAATAAAGATACAAATGATCTAGACAGCAAGGGATGTTTTTCTAGTTGCCTTTTTTTTTAAAAAAAAAAAAAGTTTCATATTCATTGATTCCCTTCCCTTTCCTCACAGTCCTCTTTTACGTTTCTAAAGGCGCATAACTGCTCCTCAACACTATAAATAGAGGGGCTTCTACCTCCATTGTGCAACAAGAAGCCTCCCAACCCCTCAAGTGATAGAACCCTTTCTGACCTTTGGTTTCTTGTCTCATCCCCTCCTAACCATGGCAAGAGTTTTGGAGCCGCTAATTGTTGGAAGGGTGATAGGAGAAGTCCTGGACTCCTTCAACCCCAGTGTGAAGATGGTGGCAACCTACAACTTCAACAAGCTGGTCTGCAATGGCCATGAGTTCTATCCTTCTGCAGTCATTTCCAAGCCCCGGGTTGAGGTCCAAGGGGGTGACATGAGGTCTTTCTTCACACTGGTAGGCTTCAGCTTCCTCACTCGTTTTCCTTTAAAACTAACCTAATCACTTTTGCTCTATCATACTCTTTAAACTGGTCTTCTACTTTCTTATACTTCATCTATTTCAGGTCATGACAGACCCAGATGTTCCAGGCCCTAGCGATCCTTACCTGAGGGAACACCTCCACTGGTAAACCCTAAAAGGCTAGGCCCTCTCTCTCTTCCCACTCTAAAAGGAAGAGCGAATTAAGTAGTAAAATAAAAGCATTATGTATGGTATGTATATCCAATCATGCATGCATGTAGATCGGTAAATTCTCTTTTCAACTTTGACTCTCCCACTCCGGTTGATGCTTTTCTTTCTTTTACTTTAAATCGGTAATTTCTCATCAAACCAACGGCATCTTCTTTTTAAAATTCTAGCTATTCTTACTATGATATTGAGTGATCTTATTGCTATTACTCAAACGGACATGTGTCATCCTAAATCAGATATATTATTATTGAAATAATTGTTAGAGACTCAAACGATGGATGTGCAAGCATGACAAAAAGAAAACTTTACCTTCAAAAAAAAAAAAACTTCATGAGTGCATGTTTAAATGCAGACATGTATGCATGCATAGGTTGCTTATTTGGCGATGCCTGTGTGGCTAACTATTTGCTTTTGAATTCGACCATCTAACAGGATTGTGACTGATATTCCAGGCACCACTGATGCTTCTTTTGGTGGGCCTCTTCTCCATCTCAGTGTTTGTTTCTTTTTGCTCGAGGGGGGAGAGAGAGAGAGAGAGTGTGTGTGTGTGTGTGTGTGCATTTGTTATGTGTTATCTGGTGATAGAAAAACGAGTAATCTAAGGGGATGGTGATGATTGTTGTTTGAACGCAGGAAGGGAGGTGGTGAGCTACGAGAGCCCGAGGCCCAACATAGGCATCCATCGCTTCGTGTTCGTTCTCTTCAAGCAGAAGCGAAGACAGACCGTGACCCCGCCGGACTCGCGGGATAACTTCAGCACCCGCCGCTTCGCGGAGGAGAATGACCTCGGCCTCCCCGTTGCTGCCGTCTATTTCAACGCACAGAGAGAGACTGCTGCCCGAAGGCGCTAATAGCCCGTCTCTTTCACTCTCAAAATTAATCTCGATGTTCTCCATTGGTCTTCCTTTCTTCATGCAAAATAATAAGAAACCAACTCGTGAGGGTCCATTAGGTTCGTTTCCTTCCTTTCCAAATCCAGAGTGATGTTCTGAGAACACGGTTGACTGGGAGCAGTGCATGAGATGAATGTTGCCGTATTCCATAATGGGACGTGTCGATTGGCGAAAGGCCGGGAGGCGTAAACCTCGATGGCCACCCATGGCTTTGTCTCGTTCTTTGATAGATCTTTGACCGTTGTTGCCATTGGCGTCACCTTTTTCTGGTGTACATGCGCTGTTTGCTATCTTATGATAAGATTTGCGTGCCCTTTCTCTCTCTCTCTCTCTCCATTTGTGTTCGAACTATTCGCCACCTTTGTTTTGTGATGCCTTTTCTTCTTCGGCTATTCTCCACTAAAATGAAGACGTGGACCAGGGGCGGCGTATCTTGTTTGGTGTATATTTTCAAATAATGGATACTACGTGGATCCTTGTTGGAATGCACCTGATCTCTCTTTAGCCGTCCTTTGGAATTTCTTCTGATTGGATGAAATTAGGTCACAACTCTTAGTTATGTTGATTTTCTAATATAATTCAAGAATCGATCAGATCTATGTTGTTGTTGTTATAATTATCCGTACAAATATGCAGACAGCTTCCTGCCTCGTGTAGCAGACACCCTAGTATCAGTCTTTAAGATTCTTTAAAAATCCATCGAAGAATCATCTCTCCAAAGAAAATTTTGGGAGCTTGGTGCTGCAATATTTGCCTGATAATCCACTGTTTAGTTTGCCTTCTTAAAAATACTGAGAGAAGAAATTGGATAAATGGTCTTCAAATTGAACTTCTTGAGTAGAGAAAGGAACCTTTCAGTATTACCATTTTATCCAGGCCACGGCAGTTGTGGAATCTATATCTAGAATAAAATCAGTACTTTGAAAACAAGCTAACACTGCATTCCAAACCACATTCAATTCAGTAGTTAGAAGTAAATCATAAGGGATAGATATAGCTGTAACAAGAAAGGTCTACTCAAAATGATCCCGAACTATAAGCCCAGCACTTAAAGCCTTTGAATAAATTAATCCATTAAAATTAATTTTTATAGACCCTAGTTATGGCCTGTGAGGGCTTCCAATGAGACAAGATTTGGCAGAGACGACCCTAGATTCCGAAGGGATGGGCTGCCTCTTAGGTTAATATCTAAGTTATTTGACATGGACCTAGAGTGGATAAATTCCTACACCAAACAAAAGCTCTGGTTGGTTGACAAGCTCTATTTTGAAATATCTTCTCATTTCTTCACCTCTAAATCAGCTATAGAAGGCAAGCCACCAAGGATTTCCTTCTTCTTTTTTTTTTTTTTTTTTTTTTTTTTTTTGCAACATGCTTATGAATCAGGAGTTCATATGTATCGTCCACGGACTTAATATGAGCTAACTTCTAAATATTCTCTCATATCCTTCTGGATTTACTGCATATGGAAAAAAAAAAAAAAAATCATTTGAATTTCCAATACCATCATTGTATCATATACATATTGGGTTAATGAAACTAGTATGACTAGTGAGAGACCTCCTTTGAATAGTTCAAAAAAAAAAAAAAAAAGCAGAGGACTCGCAACAGCGCTGGCTTTCAGCTCTCTGGTGGTAAATAGAAATGCCCACCAAAGGATGGATGGATGGATCTTCCTTTTATTAAACCACTAACAAAGCCGACCCACTCAACCAACCGAACAGGAGAAAGTACAAATGGACTTCATTTTGATCCAGTTAATCTACAGATTTCTCTAGATATAAAATCAACTACTTTACCAAGATAACAGAGTCGGTGGTGGAGATTCAAAGCCATGAGGAACTCATTCAAAAGAAATTGCACCATAATATTCCACCGCAACCATCATGTGGAGCGATGGAAACTAAGCAACTAGTAGATGAGAATTTGAATCTACCTACAAGTAGTTCTACGGATACTAAGCGGGGGAAAAATGCTCGCTGCCAGCACGCCACGTGGGACAGGGGGTTAGGTGAAATACTGAGCGGGACTGTGGTACAAACACGAATTCCCACGGGACTGTGGTACAAACACCAATTCCCACGTGACACATGCAGCGGAGTTCTCTTTTCGTACGCTTTTTTTCTGCATAGCAATAGTATCAAAACGCCCGAGTTAGCTTTTTAAGCGATAATACGCTGCTGATGGACGTTGATAGTCGTAGGTAGTCACCAATTCAGCCGCTAAAGATACCTGTTACAACTTTTACAGAAATTCTCTTACGTGCTGCAGTGGTGCGTCATTTTCTCATGGGAGCCAAGTCGCATCCAGGACACAACCTATACCTGTCACCGATCTCCAACAAAAGAGACGTGGCTGTACAAGGAATGCAGAGGGATACGTAAATCCAGAGGATATCCAAGAGATGACGACATCGAGGGGAGCGTGTCGCCTCCCTGAAACACAGTACCGGCCCCCGCAGCAGCAGGATCCGAGGTAAATACTGTCCATCTGCACTAGATCACCATCCAGATATCGAGGACCATGATATTCGAGGGGTTTCCTTCCCATCCGACCCCATCTTTCTTTCTCGTTGCACGATCTTCGTCTAGCTCCAAAGGACTGACAGGGGAAGTCCTAGCCTGTCAGTCCTAGCTGTCCTTGGCACAAGTTGGACTCCAGGCCACAGGATCCCCTGTGAACGTCGTCTGGCCTCATCTATGGCTCCATGCAGCCAGCGCCCATGCAATGCAGCATCGGGACCACGCGGGGCCGGCCGCGGACAAAGCAAGAATTCCCTCCATTTTGGCCTTGAGCCCTCCAGAGTAGGAATTCACTGAGTGTTTCCCTTGCAGTCCACGAGACACCACAATGCTAGCTATACCTTGCAAAGGCCACTCCATTATGGCCATCACACAGTAAATTCCTGTGGTTCAGTCAATAAATTCCTGCAGTTCAGCCTGGAGAGGAACTCCTGCTCAAGGCGGCCCAGGGCGATGTGTGTGTATCATTCCTCAAACCCGGAACAACTAAGCCACAGTTTTATGGTTATTGGCCACACAGAATCCAAGCTAACTTATGATGCCCAACTAGCAATATAGCGGAGCAAAAACCACCATATTTCTTTAAAAAAAAGAAAGAAAGAAAGAAAGAGCAACTACGAGATCAAGCAGGCCACGTAAGGCGGATTTATTCATCCTAAGCTGATGCTACAGGCAATGATCTAACAGAAAAATGAAAATGGAGAGCCCCAAGCACGCCTGGCAGCTGGGGCCACGAAGTGCGCGGCGCTTACCTTTCAAATGACTCAAAAAACCCAAAAAAAAAAAGGATAAACGGAAGGATGATCCTCATTCTCTGGCCGACAGAGATCATGTCTTGGAGACAGACCAAACTCAGAAATCCGGCTAACAGACAATATGGAAATTGGTAGCTATGTTTCAGTTCTCTTGGCAATGCATTTTCACCCCAGACAACTGCGTTTGAAGCCTACAAAGCAAAATTAGGGTTATATCCTTTTACACTTGCACGTAAAAAATAGAATACAATTGGGACTTCCGGACGGAGAAACCTGATCCTAGTTGCATCTAATTTCGACCTCAAGATTTTTGTTGAATGATATTATCTGCAAAACAATATTTTTCATTACTATAATAATGTAAAGTATAACTGTTGTTAATTGGCTCATTCAAATAATATAATAATTAAAAATTTTATTATATTATATACAAATTTGTTGTTGTTCTACAGTTGCGCACATGAAAATGGAATACAATTGGGGCTTCCAGACAGAACAACCGCATCCTAGTTGCATCTGAGATCGTCATCAAGAAGCAGCCAGCCAGCATAATTACCAGGGTCCAGATAGCTGCATTATCTGTTGAGCAGTATTGCTAATCATCAGCCAACAGGGAATTCTGTGAGAAAGCTAGTTGTAATCACATACATGTATATCTAAGCAATTAGTAGCGGCGTATTGAAGGCGCCAAGTCGCTAAATGGTTCTCTTTCATTTTACCATATGAAAGTGGGTTGTCTCACAATCTAAGCTTCTTTGGTTTTAGCCGATAGTTGATCTTTCCAAAGCCATAAGTTCACTATGAAAGAGTCAATAACTATCTGCAGCATTGTTTCCATGTCAATTTTTAGCGCCAGAAAAACAGATATAAACTCTAGATGAAAATCAGGCTCATGCATGATCCACCTGGTTAATGTGGGAAGCAACACAAGGCAGGATCAATAATCCAGGTTCACCAAATGCTCTGCCAAGCTGCTCAACAACAGCAACCATTACAGGAAGTGTTTTCTACAAGATTGCATGAATGAACAGACACGTCAGTTAGACTAAATATATTTTTTTAATTCCCTTAAAGATGAACTTAACAGAAATTATAAGGAAATCAAAGGGAACCATATGGGGTTAAGACCTTTTTTCTTTTCTTGGTAATAGATAAAGCAATCCATAAAAATCACAACAGGCACTCTTTGTAAAAGCTCGAAATAAAAAAGCGACTAAGCTAGTAACAGCCACTTTCTCTCAAACATATATGCCAATCTAGAAATTA
This sequence comes from Metroxylon sagu, assembly GCA_017589505.3. Taxonomy (NCBI): domain Eukaryota; kingdom Viridiplantae; phylum Streptophyta; class Magnoliopsida; order Arecales; family Arecaceae; genus Metroxylon; species Metroxylon sagu. The sequence continues at coordinate 635,083 of JACVBY030000499.1, read as the reverse complement.
ACTGGGACAGGCCACAAATCTATGACCAATCAGGATATTATGATCCATCACTACACCAACTTTCAGTTCAAGAATTAGAAATCTTTTCATTCTTGACCATGGCAATTTCTATAACACTGAATTTTCTATCCCTCCGTTTACTTGTCATTATTTTTATCAGAGGCCTAAAGATGTAAGCAACCATAGATACTCCATTTTAATAACATTGTTAAGTGCCATACAAGAGGCACGGCCTGAAGAGTTACAAGATTTATAACATTAAAAAGGATTATAATTTGGGTAGTAAAAATTCACAAAATAATTACAAATTAGTAACTAATGCAAATGATTTTAGAGAGCTATGCGTTTCCAAATTAAAATCAACATGTACTTACAGAACATTTAAATATTTCAGAATTACTTATAAATAGCCATAGTCAGCATTGGACAAAGCAGTTTTAATGGTCGGTGTCTATGTTACAGGCTGTAATACTTGCTTATAACATGATATTATACCCAGAAACTGTAACAACATTGCAATAGCCATTATTCATGAGTTAAAGCCGTGATGCAAACTGACCTGGCTAGCAACCACTATTGCAGCACGGGCATTCTCTTTCTTTGCAAAAACTGATTTGCCACCTCCAGAGACCACTGACAGGCTCCAAACTGTTAGGGTATTGAATGCCAACAGAATGAGATGTAGTAATCTGCAACAAGTCAAAAGAAGATACAGCTGACAGTTGATCCCACTAAGATTGCATCAGCTTACCCTCTCCATTCAAATGCAACAAGGTGAAAAACTGTACATATGTAGAAAGCAGTAAAAGCTGCCAATGTGAGGTGCTACAAGTTGAAAAAAAAATAGGCAACTTGGAAGGCGTTATTCAAACATGTATCTGATAACCAATGTATTTTTATTTTAGACAAACATGTGATGCCAAACATGTCCATATCAGAATCCCAAGTACCATAAAAACATTTCCACCCCCATTGTCTATGGGAAGTAAAATAACAGTAGTTTATAGATTTACTCATGCTCAACAGCCCAAATCAAAGGATAGTAAATTAGTCAATCACAACCAAACAAAAACAAGATGATGAAAAGTAGAAATTTAAAAAGAAGCATGGACACTAAAAAAATGTGAAAACATGTCATGTGAGATGGAAGATCATTTACGATCCACTGCAAAAGCAATAAAGGTAATGAATTGGACATTTAGTAATCTTATATAACAAATGAGTGTCATTTTTGCGCATCAGATAAGAAGCAATGATATGGGATGGTGCAACAAAAGACCTGGGTCACAATATCAACAACATTTGATTTTTATTTTTTGAAAAAAATAATACCAGCAACCTCTCTAGGTATCCACCCCAACATCACCTACATCCCCCTCAACCAACACACACGTGCACCAAAAAAAAAAAAGCTTTTGCCTCACCTCCATGTATTTGATGCTCCCATTGAAGGCATTTACTGAATCTAATATCCTCAAAACCAATCCCCCCAAGGCAAACTACCAAACCACGAAGAAAAATAAGGAAGAAAAGAAGAAAGTGGTTTCAAAAGTATAAAAAAACAAATGACGGGGAACCTAGTCATCAGCTATGTGCAAGCTCTTGAACACATTCTCTGGGTGTTCTTCCTCTAGACATTAAAAACTTTAGACAATGAATCCTCTGCTTGGATCTCACCCGTCCACAGTCCCCACATCTTGGAGTTTTAAGCGAACATCAAATTCTCCCTTCAGCCGATGCAAACAGTCCTTTCATTTCATCAGCAAAAGAATATAGCATCTCCTGCACTAGAGCTATCACTTTTATACTGAAAACAGAAGATTTCCAAGCAGAAAACCTGCGCACCTTTTTGATACTAATAAGTTATATCTTACAGATGTGGAACTATACCATATCAAATAAATTTACTGCCATGTTAACACCAGAGATGCCCTTTCAATGGGCAGGTCAAGGTGCAGTGGCTTCACTACTGGGTTATGTGACAAGAATAGAGCAGGCTGTTAATCAAATATACTCGTATAAAGATGCAAGGCATTGAAATAAAGAACTCTATAAGAGGGACAGGTTGGTGAAGCACATACGTTCCCATACAAATGGCAATAGTAAAAACTGCTGGCTTCACTGTGAAGAGTAGAGATCTTGATCTGCTCACTTGCATCCATGGCACCTGGAATACAAGAAACATGTTGATCTAGGTTGGGAGGGTGAGAGAGAGAGAGGGAGAAGGAAAAGACCAATTTGTGGCAGCATGTGTCATGGTACTCTTGTATACACAAGCATCTACTTACAAGCAACAGGATAAAAATGTGTAGATGCAAGTAGAATGATATGAGTCATATGACCTCTATGATACTAAAAAAATAATATTTAAAGAACAAATTCACAGGCTACATCCTGTATGTTAGAAAAATACTATAGTCCTATCTTAGTTTGACCAGCCTAATCTGCCTTTGTGTTCACTCCTTATCTGCTTCCTTCTATACCGAGGAATCGATCTACGTGATCATGCCTCATCTAATTCTGTGACACATGAAAAAACTATCAGTTTCTCATCTTCAACATGCTTATCAGCTCAATGCTCATCTTGCACTAATATTTCATGGACAACTAATATGCACCCTCAGAGACATTGCAATAAACGTGTTTGTCCAACTAGCAATGAAGCAATTACAAAGGTTCTTAAAATTGCATCTCCACTTCCTCCACTTTGCTCATGTCTGATAATATACAAATATTTATCTGTCAATTCTCTAATCCAAGAACATAGATTTAATAGTTTCACTGACCTAAGCTATCTTTTGACCATAAAATTTGACCTAGCCTTGTTTCCACTAGTTTTTCACTATAGTTGTGTTTGAATTTTATTGTTAAAATAATTTCAAACTTAACCTTCCGAAGCTTAACTTCATAATGTACATTCCACAAACATCCATGTTCTCATCTCATAATTGTTACAATATCATCCACATAAAGTTTAGACCATGCAGCCTTTTCACCAAAACTTCTCTTATGCCAGTTGACAGCCAAGAATTTTGAGTATGGAACACCATAGGTGATAAATTAACTAGCTGTAAGACAAATTTGTGCAAGGGAAAAGAATACTAAAACTTAAGGACTGTTGCCACCAAAATTAATCATCAGAAATTCATAGACTGCTCCTGCTCTATATAACATTTTTTACCTATCTCAGTGGGAACCACTTAAAAAGATTACAGTAGAATTTACTTTCTTATCAGCTAGACCGCTTAAAAGGCACAGTATTGAGACAAAAGTCCTTCCTTAAATTGCTTCCTTTGTTTGAGAGATTCTTCTTTTATGCAACGATGATAAACATTTATTGCCTTACCAACAGAGGCAGCCCAGCAAACAGGTTAATTAGTTGCCCGATATTTTTTTTATTTTAATCATGTTCAGAATTGTCTAGTTTAAGAAGTGAAGTCCAGGTGGAGGATGAAATATATATCTTCCTTGAGTATTGTTTTTTTATCTCATTGGTGCGTTATGGAATTGCATTTCATTTGTGGGAAGCAACATAGCAAGAGAAGCACAATTAACAATGATTTCTGATTTCCAACCAAGAAACAGAAGGGATGATAGCACAAGTCTACAGCAGAAAAAGCCTCATAATGAAGAAAAAATCATAATATGAGACTAAGAAATAGCTCGCAAACTTGTACCTGCAGCTTGTTAAACATCTGAGCATGCCAAAACAAGTTCAAAACTCCTATATATCTTGCATTGAAAGCATTGCAGCAAGATTTACAATTATTCAAAGCATTGCAGCAAGATTTACAATTATTGAACAAGTTGGAATCTGACACAAGGATTGAGACATACTAGGCTAAGTAGTATTGCACTAATAATTGACAAAGAATGGCGATTTTGATCAACATATTCTGCTACACCTGCAACACAAAAACAAGATTTCATATTATCATAAATTTTCAAGATACTGAACTTGCCCATCTAAACAAGTTACTGGCAAAACAGAAGTACACATCTCATGAAGGCTCAAACTACTTGTAGTTAGATGATTTTTTTTTTTCAATTATCATAAATTCCAGGTTGTAAAACAATTTTTCCAGTTGAAGAAAGTATCTGAAACTTTCACATAAGCAAGCTAAACACAGGACATACATATGATCTATCAGGAACATGCTACATTTCTGTTTTGCATTTGAGAAATTAATTTGATCCACTTTACCTACTTATGGAAAATATAGTCAACGGTGTTGAAACAGGCTTCGAACCAGGAATAAGCATGACAGTGAACTTAATGAGTTCTCCAACTTGAATCTTACTTGGTGACAATTACTGACTACTACCTTGGCAAGACCATAAATACCAGTTAAAAGAACCCCGACTGAAAACAACTTATACCAAAAGAAATGATATCTAACAAAGAGAAACATTTTATAAAGCAACAAATGTTTGATTATGTTACCTGGATTCATCTTTTTGGCATCAATCACCATCCCAATATTTAGGTGAGGTGCACAAGTTGTATGCTATTCTAATGGTCCTCAGGAAGCAAATTTTACAACTTTTGATTCAGAATGGATGTTTGGCTTTTTTAGAATCTGAAAAACTAAATACACTAGGCACTAACCAAGAATTCAATGCCAATGACCAGATGTCTCAAACATTGAATGATCATACCTGAGCCACGAAGCAAACCCCATTTATAGACGCAGTAAGGCTTGTAAGGTTAAATGCCCTGTCCTACATTCATAGTTTAGCATTCACTTTAGAAGTCCAGATTCCATACTATGATAAGTGCTAGCAGAAAAAACACCTGGGCTCCCCATCACCATAGTATGCTTCATAAATAAACCTTCTATAACTTAAAGGCAAGGACCAATCTTGATGGGCTATGATCACATTATTAAATAGCAGACAATAACAGAATTATTCTTATCACAAAGTCAATTTAGAAAAGGCTTATATGATGAAAGGAACCGAATATAGGTACATATATTAACTGGGCAGAGAATTGTATCATGACTACTAGATTCTTTGATAGTGAATGTGCTTCCTAAATGCTTCTTTGCATGTAGTAAAACTCAAGAAGAATGACCCTATATAATCCTATTTACACTATTTAAGGAGGTATTCAGATGTGCCAAATAGCCAAGATTTGTAACCTGCCATCAGTAGTGTGGACTGTGACTAATATGCTGATAAGTGGATATGAATAATAACAACAATTTGCTTGCTCTTAAATTTCATTTGCTCTATTTCTAGTGGATATTTTGTATCTATTAATATTTCACACAGAGGGGTTGAAAAAGAGACTTGCGAGACCTAAAAAAATCTGAGTAGAGTGATATTAAGGATTATAAAATGGCTTGATTTTACTGAATATTGAACCCTGCTAAGAACAATTGATGAAGAAGTCTTATAAAGCCAGTGCTGATTAGATGGGATATAAGCTTGTTGGAAAGGAAAAATGAAATTTGGCTGTCATGAAATAATGAAATCTTAGAACATCAGACCAATTATATGGGATCCCTATGCCTTGCTCAGGTTAGCTGATGTTGTCACAGCTTTTGTTCAGTCTTGTCAATGTTCTTAACCAGTATGCCTGCAATCAGGTTTACAAACAAACCATATATATTCAAATGACAGTGATTGCTTAGCATTAACTGATTATTGATAGTTGGCAAGATATATCAGCTGCACATATGCGCATTAAATACATACCCCAATGTAAATCGGCAAAGATAATAAGCTTAAAATATTCTTCCCTGCTGTATTTATACATTTTCAATCATATATAATTGATAACAATGAACAGTACTCACTTTTTAAGGAATCCCGAACAACCTGCGAATGGGAAAGCATAAATGAGCCTCTTTTGTTCTTTTCTTTTTGGACCAGAATATAGTATTATGAGCAATTCAAGTGATTCAGATTGCAAAGTATTTTAAAAAAAATGGCACAGTGATACATTGGGACTAGATCCAGAAACTAAGCATAAAAGAATAGAAAACAGTTAGCCCAGGCATGCTCAAGTGACATGATACCTATAGCATCAGTATATAAAAGGAAAGTTCAATGATTTCCATATCCTATAGATAAAACTATGTTAAATTGCCCCAGGTAATAATCAAACAATATATGCTGCATTGCATAATTTGCTGTACAAAGACTGAAAAATTGAATTTGTCACTGCATAATTTGCTGTACAAAGACTGAAAAGCAGGGTTTCACGTGAACAATAAATCATATAAATAAATTATTAATGCATTATGATAATCAGTATCTTCTATAACTTTTACATTAGAAATAAACATAAGTATTCCTTCAATAATGCAAGGCCAACTAAGGATACCTTTCCTAGAATGAGCGGGACCAAAAGAGTAGTGATAAGGCTTTTAAATAATTGTGAAGTAGGGACAGACACCCCAGCTCCTGCTCCTACATACTTAGAGACAGAAAATGGCACCTACACACAAATAATAATAATAATAATAATCAAGATGAGCCCAACAGTACACTGGCATGAAATATCAATCTCTAAAAGCAAGCATCAATGTGGTTCAACATAATGCCAAAGTTCTCATGCAATTGCAATTAGTTAAGATCAGATAACTGGGATGCTGAGGCAAGCAACTTTAGGCGGCTGCTGTTTTACTAATAAACAAACAATGCACAAGCTTAACATAAACAAAATTCAGAAACAGCTAACAAGTTTTTAACCATCATAAAAATGAAACGGTAGCTTCTCAAAAATAATTTCAAGCACCAACTTCTTTCCTATAAAGAAACTTCAACCCCTTTTGTCTGAACCCTGAACCAATCATCAGACACTAAATGAAGATTGTTCATGATCATTCTGAAAGTGCAACCAAAAAAAAAAAAAAAATCGCACGAAGGCCTATAGAAAGAGGATATACTATTGAAGATGCGTAAAAAAGTACCCACAAGTGGACAACTTTGTGTAAATAATTAAAAAGTGGAAAAAAGCTAATTAAAAATATTTAGGTGAAGAAAATGTGCTCATTTTCCTAGTTTACTGAGGTAAACTGCATCAGTCCGGCAAACTACATTATGGGACTGCAAAATGCATATCATAAGGGCATGATAGTAAATTAGTGATGTGTTTTCCAGGATGTAGGCTAAACAAAAGTATGCATCATACCAATATCCTTCTAGCTGATTTTAAAGCCATTTCATTACTGCCTTATTTTCTTTCCTACACTATAGCTTTCACATTGCTGTATACGTGCCTGGTGATCAGAATTAATTTATGGGTAGTCCTTTGCAGGTCAGTCTCCCACTCAAAGCATGTCCAGATGAAAATAATAGAAATTTCAATAGAATAATTCACTTGCTTCATGGCCTTTAATCACAAGGCACCATAATGTAATAATTGATTGAAATCCCAGAAACAAAAGCTTAACTTACAATCATAATGCCTAACAAATTAGATATCACAGTCATTGCAAGAGCAAGAGCAGCATTCCCACCAGCAAGCTGCATTAGATGCAAAAGTGTATCTCAGTCAAAGAAATTGCTAGCCCAGGAAAAACAATATCTTAGCTTACTCGTGTCAATGCAACTCCACTCGACAAGGTCGTTGGCATGCAGCAAAAAATTGCTAACCCTGTAGAGTAAATCTATAAAGTCAAGATTTTTGAAGGAACTGCAGTATATAATCAATGACAAATACGATAATGCGAAGAAAATACAACCTCAACAAAAATAACTAAAAGAATGAATGAAGTTATTTACTAAAATGTCCACATACCAGTGACAAAATCATGAGGCACCAACTGAACTTGTAAGATGAGCCTTGAGAAAAAAGGAGTAAACAACAGAATTGAACCCTACAATGACAAACAGAATAAAGTATTGCAAAACCATAGATTACAACTAGCGGTAATCAGAAAAATGAATGCAGAAAATGGTATGAAGAAAGAGGAATGATCAGCCAATACATATGCATCAACTGGGCAGTTGAAATACACAATATAAAAACTAAATTCAACAATATAAACACAGAAGAAACAACCATATTAGTAGTATGTACAAGCCACATAAGAAGGAAAATAAAGTGGGGTTAATGGTTCTTTTCTCCCCTCCTCTTCTTGCATGCAAGATGAGAAATTGGAAGAGATTTTATAGTCAACATATGAAGACTATATTCAACATATCAAAAAACAGAATGAATAAATCTCCTGGCCATTTTCATGCAGAATACACTCCCTTGTATCATTGAGTGACCAGTTCTCATTAATAACAAAGAGCAAACATGGGGTCAAATGCAAGGTCAAAGTATCACTTGCCAATGGCATGCCAGCATGGAATTGGCATGGCAAGTGCTGTAAAGTGAGCCATTAATTGACACAGCAGCATGCCAATTAATGGCATGCAGCTGGTACTTAGATGCCACGTGTCAAGGCACTGGCAGGGTATGTGTTATATGCTGATTGGCACTTGAATCCCTGGTCAAATGTCAGATAAGGTAAGCAGCAGCTAAATAAATCTATAAGAAAAAAATTCATCTAAATAATTTAACAGGGTCACGTGCATTATTTCTACCTCATCGTAGATCTTATTCAGTCTGCCAGTAAGCTGTTTCTTGACTTATGATCCACAACTAATCCCATTTTGATAGAGAAAAGCTTAGCTGCCATAATATAGTTTTGTGCTTATATTAAGGCAGATTTCCCCTGTTTAAAAGGTCATAACCAAACTTCACAGTCTATATATTGAATATGTTTCCCTAGGCAAGCAATATACATCAATGTCCGCTGGCATTATGTGGCTCTATTGCCAGTGCTAGGAATAGAACAGATGATAAACAAGTCAAACTGACATGACTCAGCATGATGACTAGTGTAAAGAGTTAGCAGCACAGAATCAATATTTAGGCTGCACATACTTTGTGGTTAAAGGGGGGTCAAGGTGAAGTAAAAACCCTTTAACCTATTTATTCCACTTTAACCTCCTAGTTGCTAGAAAGTAGCCATTTTATTGTGAGGGCAAAGTGGGTATTTTAAAAGGTTGGTAGAGCTATTTTTTCCATTTAACTAAAATAGTTTAGGGGTAAGTTTGCCCATTTATTCCAAATTAACTCACTCTGCAACCAAATGCTGCCTCAAAGATTCATAATAGTCTTTTAACAAAAAAAAAAAAAAAATCTAGCCAGAAAGTCTATAGGCTTATTGAAACAAGATATCAAGAATTTCCAGAAATGTGTCTAAAAGAAAATTACAACAATTTATAGCATTTCCATACCAATTCAGATATTCCTATTTACTACTCTAGCATAGATGAAGAAAGATTAAAGAGGATCTTTTAAAAGAAATACTTCATGATATACACGCAGTCCTCTGACATAAATTCCACACTGAAAACACTGAAGGAACCTTCATATGGAAGGTTGGGTAAAGATTGATCCAGTCAGGATCCAACATAATTAGCACTGCAACTAGTTAAAAGTACTTCAAGAACCAATTCATTTTGAAACCCACTCTGTACAAGGTTACATAGGTATTTTTATCATGTCCAGAACCATTTGCTCTTTTCAGCAATCAATTTTGCTGAACACTCATTGCATGTTTTCTGCTTTTAACCCAGAGATCAGAGCATTAATTAATCTCCTTTTATTTTGTTTAGCAAGGGGACTAGTACGTCATATTACAATCCCAATATTTGCCTATCACTTCATCTTTCTACAAGCAGATAAAAATATGATTGCAGTCCAATATTCTATATTTTTTTTAACCTGCCGAATAGAAATATTACATAGAGGTGTTATACACAGCCAAAACTAGCCCAAGGAAATTTACCACCTCCCATGTACTTATGAGTCAACGTGCTCATACCGCTATGCTCAAATTCTTCTACAAGGGCCTCCAAAATTCATACTCAGAAAACAATTTTATAAATTCACATTCACAGACCCAAGGAGATCAAATTTTGGGCATTTTAGAAATGATGAATAACAGATGCATGAGTTATGCTGACAGAGCTAATGCAATACATATCAAAAGAGCCGAAAACAATCTGTGGGTTTCTCTGTTGATTTTAATGCAAATCCATGAATCATAAATTAAAAGAAAAAATTACAGTGGCATAGAACTCATTATGGCTTTCATACTAGATAAGATATATGGATGTTTATTGGAGAATTGCTCTACCCAAAATTTAGAAATTCATTTTTGAACATCTAATCCCTATAAAAAACTTGTTTGCATTAACAAAACCGTATACAAGAAGTGACATATAAGCATGTATATGCTCACGTCACATAAAAATATAAGATATTTATATATGCATGGATATAAATAATTTTGTAAACTTTTCTCAGATGCTAAGGCAGGGGAAACCCAGGACAGTTGCCTCCAGGAAGCAAGAGCCTAAAAAACCATATAATAGCTTCAGATTTCTTCGTAACCTCGAAAGCCAGTTGAGACTCACCATTACTAGATTAACAGCTGGTAGTTAGGATTCACATCACAACCATAGCGGTGGCCACTTAACATTAGTTTTTCTTTTCATTTATTGGTAAAGTTGATTATTCAATGGAAAAAACAAATATAAAGCACAATGCATTCGTTGTGGCCCTACTAATTGTTAAATTTTAGTTTGTGCATTCAAAATTTAAAAGAGATCTGAGGATTTGATTTTTGAAGAGTTCAAGGTTGAAGAAGAATCGCTTTCTTCTCTCAATCAACTTGCTGCAAAATGTTGCAGAATGTTAGAACGAATACATATTAACAAAATAAGATTAAGGATGTAAGAACATGCATTATTTAACACTTCATAGTTGTTGCAGCAACTAAAATTAGACCAAGTCCAAAAAACATATAGATTAAACCTAGTGGGTTGTTTCTTTGTAGATTTAAACAGAACAAACAATAACACAGGCATCTAACCATGTGAAAACCAAGAGTAGAGAATACCACCTCATATAATCATGAGGCTTGAAAAGATCAAGCGAGTAGAAAAGTACAGAAGGGCAAACTGTGTTTATATGTGTGCATGCACGCGTGTAAAGCAAAAACCTTAGGCTCTTATGAGACACAGGAAAATTGAGATCATACTAGCCCAAAAAGTCCCACAGGCCAAGCTTCTATAGCTGCACCAAGTTCCCTACCATGCAACATGAGCCCTACATCACAAAGAAGACATTCCAAAAACATAAGAAATATCTAGTCTAGGAAAAAAGTTATCTAACACAGGTGCTTTGGACCTCACCTGAGATAAAGAAGATACCACAGGTACTAAATCTTGACAAAGAATATTTGTGAGCAAGACAGCCAGGAGTTGGATTTGCAAGTCCTAGAGTTATTCCACTGACAAGAGCTTGACATAAAAAGAGAAAGGAAAAGGGATTAGACTAGATGTGATGCTGGTGATGATTGCTTCATATAACATCATCAACCCATAATACTAAGAAAATAGTGTTATTATATAATATAAAACACAAAAGAATACCTAAGGGAACGAAACCCTTAACATACAAGCTAGAGGATATTCCTCCTGAGCAAGAGGAGATTATCCTTGAAACAAGATAGTAAAATTCCAGTAACCAATAAAATGATACATTTTAAGAAAGGCTATTACATATACAAAGGTAAAAACTTAAACATGCACAAATACATGTACATACATATTTGTATACATATACATGACTTAAGAAGACTGTTCCTACTAGTCACTTAAGATGAAAGTATATTATATAATCAATACATCCATAATTGAGATCAGCACATCATTTTCACATATGCACACCAACACTCACTTCAACCAACAAATGGATGGGCGCATGTGCACAACCAAATGCATTACAGATGCATAAAGTGAAAGCAACATACCTGAACATGCACATATTATTTCCATACCAGTGGTTTTTATTTTTCATATGTAAAAAGGATCTCAATATATTTTGCACATTTTTTCCCATTAAACTTTTCTTAATCATATTGATATTTAAGCCACATCATCAAAAGTCATTAATAATTTCAATTTATCATTTACCATCTTCACATCTCATCACTTACTATAATATCATTTGCACATTATAAACCCCAAGGCATGTTTATTATAACATTAATTGGAAACTCTTTTCTCTAGCCAGTGCTACTTCTTATGCCTGTTGCACTCTTATAAACATGTTCTTGACAATTTTAATTACAGTTTAAGTAGACCTTTCTTCCTTAATGCACACCAAATTATGTCTTCCAGAACCTAATTATATACTTTATCCAAGATAATAGACTCTCATTTTTTCCGTCAATTGCTTAAGCATGAAAAAACTACCACACTGATCATCTTTATATGATCAAATTGTTTATTGAAGATTGTATTTATTTTTTTCAAACCTTTGCCTGACAACGCTCCCTGACAAATTAGCACTCCGGCTTGTAAGTTTAATTATATGTTAGTTGGTAAAATATTGTATGTCTCTGTCACCATCACTCATCCATAAGTAGCACAATGCTAATTCTGTCATTATGTCTTTTGCCCATTTTTAAGGTCTAACTATCTAAGTTGGCTAACCAATATTGACCTCTTGACTTTGAAAATTCCATAGATAATTCATGCATCCCTAATGCCTCAGTTATTGCATCCTTTATAAAGCTAATATCTACTTCAAGCAGCATAACCAAATGCAGCAAGAGTTGCATCTCAACTAATAATGATTCCGCTAGGCATTTCTGTGGTAGAATTTATAGTCAACACTTCCAAAATATTCATCAACTTTTGTCCAACAATCTATCACAACATCTTTATCATCTAAGCATAATTCCATGCTTTCTACTCTGTCATTGTTTTTTCAGATTTCTTGCATGCTTCTTTGGAGCCAAACCTATAAAGAAGTTTAATTTTAAACCAGGTCATCCTCAATTCAAATTGAAATTGCATTATCATAAAGTAAATTACCATGTTTGAATTACTAACGAAAATTTTACAGCTTATAGAAACAGCACACATGCATGTGATTGGAAATAACACATTTTTTTCATGATAAATACAAGAGCCTCTATAAGTAATCTAAAACTTCAAAAAAAAAAAAAAGAAAGAAAAAGGGATTAAAAGTAGCAATCAGACAAATGCAAGTCATCCATTGGCTGTGACAAACATAGTGAGGAAGGAGATGAAATTATTTACCTAAAGGAAGGAAGTTGGTTCCCACAAAGTCCAACAATGGCTGAGCCCAAGAAAAGACCTGCTGAGAAGTTGAATCCTTACTCTGATCATTTCCATCACCATATACCTGAAACAAATTACGGAATTTTTTGAAGCCTTAAATGGATGCTCTTTCATAAATATTGAACCCTCTAAACATGCAGATGTATAGACAGACATGAATATGAGGATGTACATATATGTTTGCGTGTACATAAGCATTCATCCCTTAAGTTGTAAGCGTGTGCATAAGCATTCATCCCTTAAGTTATGAAAACTTTATTTGTCTATTGATGTTCAAACTCCATAACGTCCTGAAGTGGCATAGTATCATAGTATCAATCCTTCTTGAGGTGCTACAACAAAACATAGATGCAAATGCACAGGATTTTTAAATTAAAAGACAACCTACAGTTCTACTTTTAACTGCTAAGAATTTCAAGGGTGCAAACTACAAGGATGGTTTCAGACCTTGGCACCATACTTATGGAATAGTTGTGATCACCACTTTACTTATGGAATATTTATAGTTGTGATCACCATAGAATTTGTATCAAGGAAGGCAAACGCATGACCACGAAATTTATAATCAGTGAATGGTTATCCAAAAAGCAAATGATGCATCAGAATGTGGAAAGTTCCTGGCTTTAACAGATCATATCTAACAAGTTTATGGTATTAAAATGAAGCATACCACGCTGTGCTATACCTTCATCTATTTAGTTGACGGATCAAATAGGCACGGTTTTCAGGAAAGAGATGATATGGATTAGAGGATTTACTATTCTCCAAGATAAAGAACAATACCACGGAAAGACTAAAAAAATAGACGTCACAAGTTTTCAGGATAACAGGCAAAAGATACAGATAAGATGGTTGTCCACCATAGAAAACCTCCAAGACCGGACGTATTTGGAAGAACATAAGAAAGATTAGGAAACCTGGCCGGATTCTCCAATTGCCCGCAGAGGTCGCACAACTGGGCGAGATTTCGCGAAGAGCGACGGAGGAGCGAACGCAACGGGAAACTCACGAGAGAAACTGAAAATATTCACCGGAAAAGATGCCATTCGTCGCCTGGAAACGCCGTTTCTTGCTGCCGATGGAGGCCTGAGTGCTAGGGTTTGGAGGGAGCCCACCGCCATGATGCCCTCCGAACGGTGGCAAGGCAACGAGCTCCGTCCTCACAGGGCCGTTGAGGCTGGGGACCGGATGTCCATATTAGCGCAGTGAGGGTAATCTGGGGATAGAGCAAAGTTCCAGCCGCCCACATAACGTCGGTACTCGGCTGTGGATCTCTTTTTTTTTATTTTTTTTAATTTAATTATTATCAGAATAATATTTAAAAAAAAAAATTTAGAAATAATATGCAGGTGACAACATAGGATGCTACATAAGGTACCCTGGTTTTTTTTTTTTTTTTTTTTAATACGTCATTGGGGGGGTAGAAATCATCTATTTAACATATTATTTATGGCTCTATTCTGGCAGCGAAACCTCTAAAATTTTTTCCAAGGATGAGAATGGTCGCGTTCTATTTTGAAATCGTCTGTAAAGATAATTTAAAAATCGTTTGTTGAAGGAATAATTTTAATTTAAAAAAAAAAATAGCCTTAAAGTTAACAGGCAACACAGACAATTTTAACTAAAATCGTGACAAACGAGTTCATTTGGTGTGATGTTAAAAAAATAAAAAAATAAAAAATAAAAAGATGGACAACCGTCCCAAGCCTCCCCCCTCCCAAACTCCAGCCCTCCCGAGCTCATCTTCTCAATCTCCGACTGTCTCGAGCTCCTCCTCCTCTAGTGAGGTCCTCCTTTCGACCTTCCGAGCACCGCTGACGCGCCTAATTCCCACCACACTTCTCCTCCCCATTCTCGCTGCCGACCTCAGGAGGGCTCCAGAAAGATTTCAGGAGGAGGTCCCATCCTTTTAATTTTTTTTACCATCAGAGAAACTTATCTCTTAGATAGATGATTTTAAAATAAAACAGCCTTACACTTAAAAAAATTTTGGAGCTTTTGTTGCAGACTTCAGCCATAAATCATTTGTTCAACAAACGAGTTTTATCTAATGATATATTTTAAAACAAACCAATGACCTACGTGGCATTTCACATGGCCATAAGCACATTATTTTCTGAATTTTTTTTTTTTTCTGAACGTTATTCTTGCAATTAGTTATATTTCGGCATTTTTTTAAAAAAAAATTTAAATAATTTATCAGCTGTATTTATGTACTCTTATTTTTCTTTTGCGAATATATATATACACATACAAACTTTCACTTAACTCAAACTTTTATTGTTATAATTTAGCTCCTCATATTTTTAAAATATTGCATTCCTAATATTTTATTATATAAGATTGATTAAAAATTAAAATTAATGAAATAGCTAACGTATCATCATATGGACGATATGCACATTTACATTAAGATGATACATCAACTATTCTACCAATTTTAACTAAACTACAACAACTAAAAATTTAAGGATGAAAGTAAATTGGGTGAAAATTTGAGGACTAAAAGTATACTTTAGCCTTTTTCTTTTATTATGTTGTGATATAAGTGAGAAGCACAAGGAGTGCACGAGCTAATTAGTCCTTTTGGATGCATTTTGGTTCACAGATGGGATAGGATTGGATTGGCAATCAAATCCCATGTTTGGAAGAGTCTATATTGAATTAGCAAACCATCATTTCATCATAAGTCCCATCATTTCACCAGTATCCCAAGCTAGAAACTATGAGACTGCCAATCCCATCCCACTCTCTATGTTTTTGAATCCAACGGGATGAAATTATCCATCCCATTTCATCCTAATGTCATCATCCAAATATGCCCTTAATATGTGGCATGGATTGTAGGTATTTTTTACCTAATCATTTCCCTGCTGAGCAAGAGAGTGGTGGTTCATGTAAAGTGATATAAGCTTAGCAATGTAAATACTTGCTTAATCATATGACACATTAACATTTCTACATGTTTTCATATACTTTAAGTTGAGCTATCCTCTTTGGTTCTACATGTTATGTTTGGTGGGGTTTTGAGGAATGCATGCAACGAGGGGACCACTACTGTAGTAAGAGAAGCATCGCTGATTGATAACATTCACAAACAAATGGCTCGATCCTTTGGATGCTTATGAGGCTCTTTCTAACCTTTCTCTACAATAGAGAGACATTCCGTGAGACAAATAAGATCCAAACCAATTTATATGAAATTATTCTCTCATTGAAAAATATTTAGTTCATTGTCAACAATTATTATGAGACTCAACCATCCTAAATCTAAGCCAACTTGTCACCAAGTATCTAATTTAAATTTAGCAAGACCGAGTCAACAAACAAAGTTTGAAAAAGAGAAGAAAGACCTTCATCATCAAACTTATAAGGAGTGGAGATTTGACCTAGGCTCTTTTTAGGACAATTATCAAAAAATAACTATCTTACATAATTGATAAAAAGCAGCTATTATTGGCCTCCTCAATAGCTGTTCTAAACAAGACCTTAGACTCCAGTGCAAAGTAGGAGTCCTATCAGAACCGTACCTTTTATTTATTCTCCTCCTTTTCCTTTACATTACGCCATCACTACTCTTTTCCTGCTTTGAACTACTGCTAGCCATCATTATCCTTTAATGAGTCCTCGACAATAAGCCTATTATCAATTATCATTGTCTTGTCACTACTTAAAGTCACTGGTTATCAGACTAGTCCCTGGTTATCAGACTAGTCCCTTGATTTTTTTGTACTCTTCCATTTTCTATGGTTGATTTTCAATCCTATATAATGTGCCGAAGGTTACCTTTCAATGATCTTAGGGTCAAAGTTGTGATCCATTAACCCTTTTCCCTCCTCAATTTCTCTCTCTAGTTTTAATCTTGCTTTTCTATTACACACTTCTATTATTTCTATACCAACCAAGTTCTCACCCAAAAATACTAACCAAAAAGGTATTATTTAGATTTCTTGATCTTATCTAAGTATCCAATATTCACTCGATGCATAGTCGATGTGAAGCTAAATGCATGCTAGCACGTACTCTCACATACTTCCTTATTTAAGTCCTGATATCTTTGCTAAACTAAAGGTTCGAATCTAAATTCAATTAAATCCAATCACAATCATAAACATGAGGATTGACTTATGATCTACTCCTAAAGAGATGGTTTACCATGTCTCCTACTCCATATGGGCCTCTTACTCCACGTGAGCCATTAGTCAAGTCCATTCTGATATTATTTATGATAATTCAGGATCTCACTCAAAAAAACTAATGAAAAAAATATTATTAAAATTTTTTGATCCTATACAAGTATCTAAAATCTAGTTAGTATGTGGCTAATATGAGACTAAATATATACTAGTATGGATTCTCACAATTTTAATCCTCACTAACCTAGTAGCAATGGTAGCCAAGGGTACCATCTCTAACTCACAGATCTTCCATCGCCAGTGTTGGGCAAGCAAGACCTTAATCTCTATCCAGCTGATCTTCCATGTCTAACGAAGGCCCTGCTCTTTATTTCTCTTATATTTTCATTTCCTTCTCATCCCTTAGTGGTCGCCGAATATTTTAAACTTTCAGAATGCTATGCATTTCTTTCCTATGCTGTTGATGGTTGAGCGCCTAAAGGTGCTAGTGTACTTAATTTTTTTGAACAGATGTGCTCTAATGGAAATGGGGCTAGACAGCCCAGATCTTCCCATGGGAATGCCATCCAATGTCCATTGATTTCTCGTTCACGTTTCTCTATCTCTGCTCATGCATTTGGCATTACAAGAAAATGGATTAGGTGGGGAGATGCTCCAATTTAAAGAGGAGTTCTGACCAACGTCTACATTAGTTATACGACTAATGCACTATGGAGGCATTTGATATGAGATGATTTATTTTGAACCATTGATGATTCAGATAAAGGTAATAGGATCATCATGTTTGGTTGCAACTTAATGATCTTACATAACGATGATCTCGGATCATTTCATCTCTAAAATCATCATCCAACCTAATGATTCTATGCTTATTCATAGGGTCGGATATCCAAAATCACTCCACAATGATCTTGACTTAAAATTTATGGACCTAATGTCCCTTATTCAAATATAAAAAAAATGCTTGATATGATTTCATATTAATATAACATAATGTAATATTATATATTTATGTTACAATAATATAATATAATTATATTATAATTAATTACATTATAATATTTAAAAATAATATTATAATATAATCTTAATATTATAATAATAAATAATATGAAATAATGATAAATAATAATGGTACTTACAAAATATATTAGGAGTAGTTATTTTTTTAAGATAAAGAAAGCTTAAGTAATCATAATTTTAGTTTTTCTTGGTTACTGATTTAGGATTTTTGTAGCATACCAAATGTGCTGTGGATAAACCATTTGAAATTTTTAATCGTTAGCATATATTACATTAAACAGTGCGATTTTATTTCACCAAAGATCGGATCATCCTGGTATAAGGATTACTAATGATCTAAAATCCTTATGTTGAACTTATTTGAGTTACCAAACATTTCCATGGGTGTCCTTCTGCGGTAATTGGTTCGCCCTAATGCGTTCTACCCAGCCATAATTATAAGAAATTTCCAAGAACTCAAAATTAATGCAAGTTCGCGTTCTTGACCGGTGCAACAATTGATGATCCATTGCTTGATCGATACAAGAAGCTTGGCTGTTCAATCACTTGTTTGGACGAGGAATCAGATGATTGCAAGGTGATCTTAATATTACATGGAACACATCTACAAGCTCGTCAAAGTCGGGGATGTGGTAAGAACACAATGCATTTTACTGGCACCATGTGTCTCTGGCTTTTACTTTGCTAACTAATTCGTTGGTCAGCGCTTTGGAAGATTTGATCTCATCTGTCTAAGAGAGCTATGGGGCGCATCAATGGACAACACATTTGCCCATTTTGCTATTGAATCAAGTGCCTGCCCCTCGTATGATGGCATTAAAAAAAGCTACCACGCAAGATCCTCGTGTGGTGTGGCATGCAACCATGCGCTCCTCCTCTATGAGGTTAATTTTCATCTTCTTCTAAATCTACTCTAAGACATTTGAGCAAAGGGTTTTTGCCAGCACTGTGTTCGATACCAGTGCCTGCGTAAATGGTAGCATCAAAACTCTGTTTAAATAACCGACCTTCAACTTTAACACTTTCGGACTTACATCTTCTACTTTGGAAAAGCACTTGTGTTCTTAGATGCAGCAGCTAAGGCCGCGAGTTGTGGATTCACAGCCATGGACAGGCCAGAGGTGTTCTTGGTATTAGCTGGTTTCTTGATAAATTTTTGGACCCTGGTATTTGACGGGCAGGATAAGAAGGCACTGGAGGAGGAGAGGGATCGTTCACGCTGGGATTGGCTCGGTGCCGCCCGTAATGCTTGAAGTCCAACGGTTGACCGAATTAATATGTTAGCAAGTTGAGTTCATGCAGCTCTAAAACCTCAAGAATTTATTAATTAATACTGGATGAACTTAACCTTTATTGTTTGGGTGTTACAGTGAATATGCCATTTGTGGCCCTAAACTAGGGTGCTTTGATGCTTGCATTTTTAAGTTCGAGTGATCTGCTGTTGGCTCGTTGGGTGAGAACAAGAACATGGAGATGGATACTGCTAAACAGAGACGAAACCTTCATTTTTCTGACTGCTTGCATGCAAGGTTGGTGAATTGTTTTTGAGATCTTTTTGAGACAAATCATGCCCGCGTGTGGATGACCAGCGTCCAAACGTATGTAAATAGTTATGTTTTTGAGTACAGATATGTTATTTCTATTTCCAACAACATCAGGTGAACAATTTTTCATACGACTTAATCCAGCATCGACCCTTGGTGGGAACGAACGGGGCATTCACTGTGGGTGGCTAGGAAAGTGCGAATGGATGGGCTCCTCCTATCCGTGGGAATAGCGTTGCATACGTACTTGATGGGGAGGAGGCAGTTGGCTAGAAGGGCCTCTCTGGTGGTGGCATGGTGCTCGTAGTAGGTGGGCATGGGGATGCTGTTCAACACCTCCAGATCCAGCTCGAAAAATTCATCATCTTCGTCATGGTGGCTCTTTTCCTCGCAGACTCCAGTCCTTTTCCCTTCGTCGGCTTCTCTGCCAACGTTGTTGGAGTCGGCCATGCCGTTTCCTTCGGTTATTTGCTTCTATGGAGCTTCGTTCCTCTGTGTTCTTATTTATGCTGAGAGCTCAAGTAGTAGTAGTAGTGGTGGTTGTGTTGTTGTTGTTGTTGTTGTTGTTGTTGTTGTTGTTTGTTTAGATTTGGTTGACAACGTCTTGAGGATGAAGCTGGATTTGGTTGATGGTAGAGAAGTCTTATGGCTGTTTGATTTAAATATTTGCTTTGCCTGTGGAAGTTTGATGAGGTGGTCCATGTTAAAGAGTTTGATTTGTGAGGGAGGTTGGTCGGAGAGGGTTAGCTGCCCCTCTGGTTGTGGAGCTATTGGTAGACGACCGACCGAACCGTGGAGAAGAGATCCAGAAAGAGTATCTCATGACATGGTTCCTGAAGTTCCAGCAGCCTAATTGATTGTTAATTATCAAGCGATGTAGAAGAAAATCTAGGAGCTGAAATCTCACTTGCAGCGCCCTTCACACAGCACCAACATGTCCCATTCAGCCACAGTTGAAACAGACAACTGGTAGGTGAGCTGCTGCCAAAAGACCTTTCCAATGTTCCTCGCTGGTTTAAGGGGTTTGGTGAGGTCAACCTGAACTCTTAGCCCAACTTCTTGAAATGGTTGATTGCTTCATCCGTAAACAGTGGCTTACAGGCAGAACCGAAGAAGATAACTTACAGTCAGTAAAATTTAAATTATTGACTTTAGAAAGATCGAAAGCAGAAATGATGAATGCTGGTTCGATCAAGAAACCAATCAATACAGTTGGTCTAGATCAAGAAACTAATCAATACAATTTAGTTGAACATATAGCATTTAATCATGGTTGCCAAGTGATTTATCTGGTTAATAGAGGTGATAATTACAAGCACCAGAACTTGTTCCAGAAAATCAAAAGCATGAAAGTAGTTACTAAGTGTCAACAAAGCAACATGTGGTAACCATGCATGGGAGTTACCAAGACAGTTAACAAAACAACTCTGGGAGCGAAGAACGTGGCTAAAGATCTGAGGAAGTTTTTGAGGGACATTCTTCTCAGCAAATTTAGTATGAACAGAAGAAAGCAGCACAGAGGAAGGGCTTCCACGCACATTAGAATCAGCTCAGCCTTAAGAGTAGTTGTAATTTAGATCAATTTTCAGTGCCTTTGTACCTCACTTTTATTTGCGTATAGTGGGTGAGAATCCTATCAATCTGTTGTGTACCGTAAACATTTTCAATGTCTGTACAAATAACAGGGAGTTATAACTGAATAAAAAATAATAACTTATTATTATTATTATTTTCAACTATCATGTGCCACGTGTTCTAGTGCCAAGGCAAAACTACTTTCTTTCCAATACGGGATTATATTCCCACCCAATTAGTGGTAACAACATGCATGCATGAAGGTATCTCTTGATTCTGACCCTCAATTAGTGTAAATATTTTAAAGTTTTAGTAAAGTTATTGGTGTCCTTGGGTTAAATCATATGATGCTGTCCAGTTTCTCCAAGAGGTTATCAACCATCTTCGCACTATTATGGTCATGTGCTAATCCTACTTTTATAAATAATGACAAGAGCAAACCCAAAAATTTTTGTTAGAAGCGGCACCACTTCAATATTCAAATAGGTGGAGTTTCCTTTATGCCTCTGATACTGTAGACATTTAATAGTACTATTAAACTCCATTAAGAATTTTCACCCAACCTCAATCCTCCATAACAGTGCGCACTAATTCATCTTTGAGTAAGACCTTTTATTTTTATATTATCAGTGCCAAAATAAGCATATTACAATAACTTAAAATTGGGTTGCCATTACTGGTGCTTTGTAAGAGTTATAGTCCTATTCCACTAGATGTCATTCTTACCATATCCCTTGATAGTACTTTGGTAAGAAGATCTTCTAGGTTATTTATAGATTTGACATATGTGAGAGTAATAATTCCACCTAAGATCAATTTCCTAACATGTTTATATCTCGGACTTATATGTCTAGGCTTGCCATTGTAAATATTGCTGTAAGTTCTAGACATAGTTGCCTCACCATCACAGTGCAAAGAAATAGCTGGCATAGGTTGTGGTCACAACTTTATATCCAATAACAAGTTTCTCATTCCTTTTACCTCCTTGTCTGTTGTCCTTAATGCTATAAATTCTAATTCCATTGTCAGATGCGTGATACAAGTTTGTTTCTTTGATGCCCAACAAATTGCTCTACCACCAAGCGTAAAAATCCATCCTAACATTGATTTATTATCACTAGCACTAATCATCCAACTAGCATTAGAATACCTTCTAGTGCAACTGGGTACCCAGAGTAGGTCAATCCTACTGCAATGGTTCTTCTAAGGTAGCCCAAAACTCTTCCAATAGCTTTCCAATGTTCCATACTAGGATTACTTGTGGACCTAGAAACGATTTTATCCTTCCATCTCGTGAAGTTTATTCCATCGAAATGATTCAGCTTGATGAAACCTTGGTTCATCACCTTGAGAGCTGAATTTGAATCCACCTCTATGATGATCACCTTTAAATTGTTGGAACAATAATTATAAGAAGTTAGAAAAAATGGCTTTAAGGCATGTAGAACACTTTCTTAAAGGCGATAATGCCCACAGCAACAAATATTTGGCAATTCACCCTTAGGATTCAACAAAGCTCCCAACTCTGTTGAAAAAATATGTTTGATAGGCAATGAAAGGAGAATAATTTCTCTCAGTTTGTAGTTGTTATTTCTAACTTTTGGTTACAACATACTATTTATGAAGATTAACAGATACGAATCAAAAGTTATGTCAATTGATTACCAATAAGACATAAATGAAAAGTTATGTTTGTTCATTATAAACAAATTAAAGTTAAAGGTTCTCTTAAGTTGTAACCAATTACAAATAACATGTCTATTCAAATAACAAATAGTTATAACTAAATAAAAATTAATGAATATTATCATTATTATTATTATTATTAACTACCATGTGTCCAAATACCATGGCAAAACTCTTTTTTTCTAATGTAGGATTGTATTCCCACCCAATATTTCAATCTACACTAACATTACCAACCAAGGCCATGGTCTTGCATTCTTTCCTTAACTCGTCTTCTCCATCTCATCCACCAATAGCAGCAGAATATCAATGAACTGAACTACCTTCAACCAACTACTATCCCCTAATTCTCCGAGCCTTTTTAATGCGGCTTATTGGAAATAGAGACCTTTGATTTATCAACTATTAGACCAAAGAAAGAGTCAATTCATAGCTGAGAGAACATTCTGGATCCCTAGTTTGCTTGTTGCTGCATGACCATTTGTGATGTTTCACTGTTGCCCGCATTGCACCGAGAAAATTTTAGAATTCCTTTGCTCATTCTACCTTCCTCCCCTATTGATGACTCTATTTCCCTATTATCCTCCTTTCAAATCATGGGTGTGTTTGGCATGGAGTTAAAAAAAAAAAAAATTAGGTGTGAAAAGTTATAGGAGTAATTTTTACTCATACAGATTTTAAAGATGTAAAAGTTTTTCTATTAATTATGATTATTTGTATTTAACAATGGTGAGTGAAATATTACAAGTGTAATTGTTAACCTTATTTGAAATAAGATTTAATATAAAAATTAAAATATAAATATATATGATATTATAATATTTATAATATACAAAATATATAATATAATATATTATGTATATCGTAATATTATATATATAAATAATATAACTTATACAAAATATTATATAGGGGTAGAGGTTGGGGGGGGGGGCGCGATGTGAGGGTGGCGGGTGAGGAAGAATTATTTTCTTGAAAAAATTTAATCTCATGCCAAATATCTTTAAAAGCAAATGAAAAATTACAAGAATAACTTTTTATGTCCTTTAACCTCATACTAAATGCATGTCATGCCTTAACACAATGGTGTAACTTTTTGGCTTCTTTCGAGGCCAAATAATTATTTAAGAGAGACCAATTTTTACAAAGCATATCCAATGTTTATAGGGCTAGAAATTAGCTAGGCTTGGTTGGGCCATATCCCTGCCCAAGCTCGGTTTGATTTTTTCTTTTTTTTTCTTTTTTTGAATTTCAAATCGAGTCAAAGCTCAAAAATTATTCTAAATCTCAAGCCCGAACCCAGACTTAAGCTTAGCTTGAAATCGGTCAATCGAGTTAGCCCATTTGGACCAAAATAATGGGTTAGCCCAATTGACCTAATTATGGCTCTAAGGTTTCCAATCCCCATCCCTTGGTTGGCAAAATTAGGGCCTCCTTCATTCGACTCTACTTTGCCTCCTCCATCGGGTGCAGTGGTGAAGATGAAGGTGAGGTGAAGGTAGAAAGAGAAGAACGATGCTTGGGCAAACGCCAAGGATGCTCCAACCAACTCCGATCCAATAGTAGCGTTACTGGTAGAGGAAGAGAACTGTTTTCCAGCCTCAATTAGGGTGAGGTCTCCTTCTAGTCCATGGGCCTAACTAATGAGCACTTCAATGTTGAGGCCATTGATTGCCAAATCACTTTTTGGAGCTGCAATTGATGAAATAGATCAGGAGAAATCAGAGATGGAGAATGAGTTAAGAGAGAAATAATGGTTCAATCAATAAATGAGCCAGTGCTCGAACTTTAGTTGGACTTAGTTAAAGCTAGATCAATTCTCTATCCGAGTCTAGTTCAAAATTGATATAGGCATCAATTTTGAGCCAATTATCTAGTTCGAAGATAGAAAAACCTGACCCATAGTTTGATCCAAAATCGAACCGGCTTGATGGATTTAGGGTCAGCTGGGGCCCACTACAAATGCCTATTGGCCCTTCACTATAGAGCCAATTACATGACTGGTTAGCTTGACGGTATACCACATTGCGCACTCCAAGGTACATTTTTTGGAAGCTTCCATTAGCGAACGCAAAAGTATCTTTACATCTTAGTTGTGGCGTGAATTTATTCATGTGTGAAAAAAATAGGCCTAGCGTTTGCAATAACAAATTATAGAAAATGGTTTAGACTTTGCACAAGTAATCAAATTTGTTAAAGATCCAGCTAACATTATTTTCTAATGAGTCATATAAAAATCTACATTGTGGAATATGATATTAAAATTTCAAAATCAACGTCAGATCCAAGGCTGATACAAAGGGGATTTTTATAAATTCCATCTGATTACTACACCCACGGACGGCACCTTCGCATGGTAATAATAATAATAATAATAATAATAATAATAATAAAATCCAGACGAGTTCCATGTGACGCCGAAGGAAGAAAGTCCACCGAAAGTCGACAGCGGAAAAGGAAAAGCAAGATCAAAAGGATAGGAGAAGAGGGGGTCGGACATCACTCGGGCACGGTTCTATGGTTCGCCCGTCTCCTCTCTCCGCCGCCGACTCCGTCCTCGTCCATGGTGGTCGCGCCGGACAATCCACTGACCCGAGAGCCGGCGGCGGTGCCGGGATCGGTGGCGGTGGCGGCATGCGCGGCCATGGCCCTCTTCTACGTCGCCGTCCTTTACTCCCCCACTCTCATCCTCCGCCTCCCTCCCCCGAGCTCTCTCAGTAGCTTCATGATCCGGAGGTTCGCCTGCGCCATTGTCTCCTCCGCCGTCTCCGTGCTCACCTCCGCCATTCTCCTTGGAGTAAGCTACTAATCCATCCCTTTCCCCTTCCATCAACAAAACCTAAGAATCTTTCTTCCACCGTTTTTTTTCACCAGTTAGGGAGATTCCGGGACTTTGCCTCGGTTTTGGGTGTATTTGGCATCAGAAAAGACCACTTGGTAGGTTCTTGGTTTCTTTCTTCGTCTCTTTCGATGTAAATATGCTTCTTGGTGGTTTCTTCTGTCTTATTTTTTTAAATCGACTTTTTTGAGAGTTGAATCACTTGGAGATTTCTAATGCTCCAAGTGTAAAGTTTGGATCTTACAGTGGCGAGCTGTGGTCTTTCCTCTTTTCCTCACATCTCTACTGTATGCTGGGTCACTGGTAAAGAAGTTCTGGTCACTGATGAATCCATGTAGAGAAGGCGGGCCCAATTCTTGCCGAGGAGTCCCTTCATATGATTGCGTTAGGAGTTACGCTCAAAGGTTTCTATACTGGACAAGCAGTAATGCTCGTAATGTTATGGTCTGGCGAAATTATGTCGTGGTTAGAATCATTTCCTTTGAATTTTTGCTTTATGATTTTGAAGGTCTTTGGCATGTACTTAGAATTAGCGATCTCCTGCTATCTCTACAATATTGCACAGCTATTAATAGTTGACTGTTCCTTATTGAGCAGGCACCGTTTACAGAGGAGTTGGTTTTTAGGGCATGTATGATACCTCTACTTCTTTGTGGAGAATTTAATACGCACAGCATCATATTTCTTAGCCCAGTTTTCTTCAGCTTAGGTAATTCACTCATTACGAAAAACCTCAATTATACTTGCCCTTTAAATTCAGATTATTCTGTATTGAAAGAGATAAATTCTTCAAGCACAGTAGTAACAGATTGTCCCACTTGTTGCAGAATTGTTTTGCATTCTGTAGACTATAATACTTGAGAAAGGATTAGGTCTAGGATCACTCATTTATACAAGTTAGTGAACCAAACATATGGAATGCAGATCTTATGAGGAACATGGCATAAGAATCATCTGACATTATGACCTAAACATGAGTCCATGTCAAATATAAACTCAACTAACCAATAAGGTCTTTTCACCTAATACTTGCAGGAATCTTACACTAGGATAGATCTTTCTTACTCTTGAGCTTCAATTGCTTCACGTATTTATAATGTTTAGAATGCTTTCTTGGTGATAAACTGTCAACTTGTAATTGTGATGTGGAGAAACCATTCCAAATTGGTGCATAACCACCTCAATATCCTTTTCTCTGCTAATTTTGTTGGTCTGCTTTAATTGACCAACATTTTGATCCAGATGGTTAAGAGGTTATATAGTTGTTCTATAAAAATTGTATTCATGCCTTAGGATATCATTGTCATCCAAAAGCAAATAATAAATTTACCGAACAGTTTTGCTGCTTATAGTCATTGAAAACTCTCATGGTTTTCCTCTCAGATAAAATGGCCAAGAAATATGGAAGTTCCAGTGCCTGTTCTGTAATAATAGTATTATTATGTCCAATAATTTTTTAATCCGATTGTCTGATTATAAATTTTAGCTCAAGATAAGAATATGCCACTTCTATAATTCTTCTTTTTGAAAGAACAAACTTTTTAAAGCCTTTCATATCTCTATAACCTCATATTTCATTTACTATACAAGAAAAATTGTTCTGTTGGGGTTTTATTAGGTGCTTATGCAGTAACTTCTTCCCTTCTTCCTTTTCTTGGCAGCACACTTAAATCATTTCCTGGAGCTTTATTTTCAGCAGAAATATAGCTTTTTGAAAGCTTTCCTGGTTGTAGGTACTTCTTTTCTCCCTTGGCAAGCAATGTTTCTCTTGCATGTTCACTTGATCTTGATCAATGATTTCACCATACTTTGACCCTGTCTTTCATGTTATCTAGTAGAGCAAACTCCAAGGTTCAAGGTTCTATGCTGTTATATATTATCATTAGTTCTTATATATCTGTAATCTTACAATGAATTTATGGATTTTTATAATTGTACATATTCGATATTTGTTGGCAATGTGTAATATTTTGATCAGTCATATGTATGTAAGATCATAATTTTAGTTTAGAATGTTAGCCTTTTTGTCTCCTCTACTTTCCGAATTGCACATAACTGAACCATTTGGAATCATAACATTGGAATTATACGTGCTCTTAATGCTATGCAGTCATCATTGTGTTTATTGGCGAAACTTATTCTTAAAATTCAATTGCGTAACTATCCACCACTGAGTCATATTTTTCACTTTTCATAGATATGGTTGAACTTGTTAGCCTTATAGGCATGGTATATGGCCATGAAGCCCTCTAGTGCATATCTCGGAAAAAGCTGACTGCTATTCAGTTGAAATATTTGACTTGTGTTGCTATGAAATATGCTCTCTATCTCTGCCCCCTCCCTTAAGAGAGAGCTTGATATTGCTACATTTGAGAGGATCTCCGCTTAGATCCAATCAAATCTTGATTTGGACAATGGGGATCTCATGTTGATGAACCAAATTGTGTGTGTGTATCTACATGTATGTATGTATGTGTGTGTGTGTATAAAGAGAGAGAGAGAGTTAGGCTTGATTGCATTCGAATATGACAAGTGTAAGATCCAGTCATCTCACCTATCCTTGGATTCAAATGGATATCGGAGTCACCCCATCTTTTTCATTTTTTCCTTCTTTGAGATTCGTGAATTATGTAAATCCAAGGGTAGGAAAAGTAACCGAATTTAGGCTTAGCTACATTGAAATATAGCCAAGTCTAGCTCTATATATATGTGTGTGTATACATATATATATATATATATATATATATATATATATATATATATATATATATATATATATATATATATATATATATATATATATACATATATATATATATTTACATACATATGTATATAAAGAGAGAGAGAGCTTTTGACTTGGCTACACTTGAGAGGATCTTCACTCAAATTCGTTCAGATCTAGATTTGTATGATGAGGGTCTCATATTGAAGATTCAAACTATTGGATGTGATCTACTACTTTTAAAATGCTTATACATTAAAAGTCATGTGATTTGGTAACCCCTAATCCATGCATTAATAGGTCAAAAAATATACATATTATTTCATATTATTTAGATTACCCAATTTTTTAACTATTTGATTCATGGGCTAAGAGTCTTCAAATTACATGATTTTTTATATGTAAATATTTTAGAGGTAGTGGATCATATCTTACAGCTTGGATCATCAATATGAAAATCACATCATCCAAATTTAGACTTAATTAGATCTGAATGAAGATCATCTCGAGAGAGAGAGTGTGTGTGTATGTATATGTGTATATGTATGTATGTGTGTGTATGTATTGAATGATCTTGATCTATATTTATTTTTGGATTTGTAAATAAAATAGTGTATGATCTGTTTCTGTTCGCTAGCCTTGCTGCTGCCTTTCATTTTATGCTCACCTTATACATGGACGAGACCTTCAAAATGTTTTTTTTTTTAATTTAGTTTTTAGGTATTTTATACATCATAAATCATAATCAATGGTATGGATTTTCAATTTGAGAGGCTCATCAACGATTTTCATTGGGAAGCATATTTGACCAAATGCTTGCAAGAACTTTCTACCTTAATCATATATATTGAATAGGTATAAATATGAATAATAATATGGCTTGATGTCTGTTTAAATTCACTAGATTCCAGCAGCTGAGGTTAATCAAACACAAGATCGTCACTTGGATGGTTACCCTTTCTCGTTTATTCAGAAACTTTAGCATATTTTAGAACATATAATTTTCATAGTTACGAAATGTTCTTTTGCTGCAATTCTGTTAATGTCTCAATGTATCTTATTTATGTTTCTATAAACCAAGGTACATTCAATTATCTTGTCCAGCAGGCAAGACAGAAACTATGTTGTGAAATATGTAACATCTTATGCAAATATTGCTTTTAGTCTGAGTCCTGGATCATGCATTGATGGTGTATGAAGTAATCCAGAGATTAGGATAAAAGGATTCAATTTCTTAATGGCATATGGATATGCTACTAGTCTGATGCTTGAGCTAATAATGGCAATACCGTACAGTTATTCACAAATACTATTTTTTGTGTCTCTGTATGAAGACATTTAAACCTATTAGATGATTTCATTTGATGTCATGAATAAGTCTCGTGACTTTGGGTGCCAAAACCTCAATCAGCTATTGACTTTGCCTTTTCACTTAGGATTTCGATTATGAGAGAGTGAATTACAAATGTTGCCTCTGGGTACCACAACCTCAATCTGCTAGTCTTTGCCTTTTTCCTTGGGATTCCAATTATGGGAGAGTGAATTACAAAGGTTGGAAGTGTGTGCAGGTCCGCTGCAAACCAGTTCTAAGATCAGTCCCAGGGTTGGGGGACTCCTATATTTTCTGTTCTCTCTCTGAAGTTCTTTTGATTGATCATAATGCATGTGCATGTATATACTAATAATAGATATAATAATTTGTGTGCATACATGCATAATCATGTATGAAAATAGAATAATACACCATTATATGGCTGAATATGTGTTTAAAGAATCTTCAATGTTTGATACTCCTAAGTTTGATACTCCTAAGTCCTATCTGTGTTAGTTGACGAAATGTGCATCAATGTTGACATTATCTGAGAAGAACATAAGTGCATTTTTTAAAAAAAAATAATTCAAATGAACTTCTTAACTTCTAAACAAAGTGATGCCCGAAATCATTTTCATTTTTTAGCTGATCTTTCTAGTAATATGACTTTCTCTTGCATGTAAGGTGACATAAAAATGACAGATTTCTATGCTCAAACTGTTGTCATTGAATGAGGCCATTAAACGTTATATATGTGTTTTATTGCCTGCGAAGGCAATCGAGTAACAGACATGCTAGCTTCTATAGCAGCAGAGCCTGAATGTGCTAAGATATGGGCTTCCAACTCCCGTTACAATGTAAATCTTCAGGTGTTAACGGATGCTTTAGGGTGTATATAGATAAGGGGTGTTCTGCCCTCCTTGTAAAGCGTGCACACGCAAGAACATGCATTTTTCTATATATGCTACTTCTTTGTTTGGTTTCATGTTGGAAAACATTCTATTTTGAAGCTGGATCAGTTTTATTTCAATGAAACCTTATTTGCTATATCATTATCATGCTTATCAGGTGTCCAGCTAGGTTATACTGTGATTTTTGGCTGGTATGCATCTTTTCTCTTCATCAGAACAGGTTTGTTAACTCATTCTTTTAACATAGTAATCCATAATTTCTGTAATGTAATGACCGTTCTGTTTTTTGTACCCTTCTAATTAATTGCACCTAATGCTGCTAAAAAATGCATCTAAGAGTTTTCTATATGGCCTTTAGTTATCATATATTTGATTACTTGATATTTTGACCAATTACGAGGTGCATTTAATTGTGTGCGTGCGTTTTGTTTATTGGTGGCCAGCATGACCTCTAATTTTTGTTGATATTTGTTAGCAATTCTTGATTATTGGAGGTCGTCATGAACTCTGAGTTTTATTCTGTAATTCCGTGGAAAGGCACATAGAAATTCAGGCTCTTTTTAGGCCATGATTCTTCTGTCTTCCCATACTTGGCATGGAAATTTGTTACTGTTTGCGACTTCAGTGAATGTGTTGCAGTATGTTTTATGATTTGCCAAGACTTTAATGTTCCAAAATATGAACACCAAACCCCTTGAGTATATTTGACTTAAGTACATGTTTATTGTAATGATGGATTGGAATTTCAAGGTGGTTCACATGAAAACTACTTATGTTTTATTTTATAAATGAGTAAGATATGTTGACACGAATTCATTTGTTCTACCATGTGCAGGAAACCTGGTATCTCCTATTGTGGCTCATGTATTTTGCAATGTAATGGGATTGCCTATTTTGTCTTCTTCAAGGACAAAAGGTTTGTAAACCTAATTATCATGACTAATGCTTCTTGACTGTGGAATCTACCTAATGTTTATGCTTTCAGATGCTAACATAAGCCGACCCAGTAGATGACTTCATAGGTGCAAATATTCTGCTCGATACATTTGCCAGAGAAATAAATTAACTGTTCCGAATCACTTACATTAGCTGGTGTATTTGCACGGCAGCAAAGCTGATTTTCTTTTTTTCCCGCTGAGAGAGAGAGAGAGAGTGAGAGTATTTAGCAAGTTATTTATTTTGGCAAATTTAACGGACAGATTGTTGCCTTCTATGAGTGAGTAGTGTAACAAGACATCATTAGATGCAAGATTTTGTGCTGACAAAAATAAGCCATTATTCTGCCAAGCATTTTGGGAATAGATAATATAATTATAAATGGATTGTGGAAATTTTTTAATCATATGTTTCTCAAAACCTTTTTAGTTCACTTAGTTTTTTTTTTTTTTTTTGAAACATTTGTTGCTGTAGCCCCCTGTGTCTGTGTATATGTGTATAACTTCCTTCAATTCAGAACTTTTTATTTGTTCGGTACTATGATTTCTGCCCTTAATTGAATTAATCTCTATGGCAACTTCAGGTGCAGCAACTGTTGCATTTGTAGCAGGCTTAGCGGGTTTCTGTTGGCTTTTATTTCCTGCCACAAGTCCAGATCTATACAATGATAGGAGAGACGGCTGTAGCTGTTGGCATGGATATTGCAGTTGGAACTGAACCGTTAGCTACTTGGTAGAGTTCAAGATATGGTAATTTTTTGGCAGAAGACTAGCTTTTCTGCTCGTTGTTTCTTTCTTGTCTAATGTTTACTCCAGCAATCACCAGCATGTAATCAGATGACAGGAATGTAGAGTTGTTCATGTTAGAAGTTTAGGGGAGATACTTTAAAGATGAAAACCATTATCAAAATTTAAGACTTTTCATGTTAAATCATCAATAGAATGAATAGAGCGGAAGCGCACTCGAATCCATGGAGAATATGATGGAGGAACTTGTGGGTTCTAGATCTTTCAAGCCTTATATGCACAATTCTTCTTAAAAAGTATCGAATCTCTTCTTTTCTAATGATGAGAAAAGAAAACTATGTATATGACCTGGGGATCATACCATTTTATAATAAGTTCATACTCTTTCATGAAGAGTAATAACTTTTGGGTTCATACCCTTTCATAAAAAGCAATGACTTTTGAGTTCATACCCTTTCATGAAGAGTAATGACTTTTGAACTTTTCTTATTTCTATTTTTGGTCCATCATAAAAATTAGAAATAAGACCTTTAGAATTTACACATTACGAAGCTCATACCAAATGAAATGCCATTAATCCCAATAACTTAATTCATACAAGATCACTTCAAAAGGATTAATTTTTTAGATAACTTACAATACATAATTAATGATATATGTAGGCCCATATATTAAATAAATATCTAACAATCTCTCACTTGGGCCACATATATCATTATACAATCATGCATTGCAAAATAATCTTATGAGCTCAAAACTGTTATCTTTACCAAATATCATCTCAAATAGTCTGGTCCATCAATCATATCAATATAAGATCAAAGCGATTTTTATTGCATGTATCGTAACTAGATCCATCAATGGTCACATATATTAATATAACCAACGACATAGATCAAGTATGGATGTGTAGCATAGAAAGTACATGTAATGTGATCCACACATGCCTATTTCCAACTGGTCCTACTTTATTCTTTAATGAGATCATAATAACCAAATTCAGAGCAAAAATTAAACATAAACTTTATTCTACAGAAAATATTCATAAAGTATATCCATGATAGAAAAGCATCCAAATACAAACTCCCACTAGTCAAACAAATCATTTAATGATACAACTCCCATACGAGCAATGTGCTCATGAAAGACCTTGGAAGGTAAACCTTTAGTGAGGGGATCCGCAATTATGAAGTTTGTGTTGATATGCTCTATAGATATTTGTCTACTCTGAACTCTTTCCTTAACAATAAAAAACTTAATGTCTATGTGCTTTTATTTTGATGAGCTTTTATTATTGTTGGAATATAATACTGCTGACTTATTGTCACAAAATAACTTTAATGGTCTTTCAATACCATCTAAAATTCGTACCTAAAGGTGACAAAATCTTGGGCATACATATCCCATGATTGGATGCTTCATAACAAGCTATGAACTCTGATGCCATAGTAGAAGAAGCTATGAGTGTTTGCTTGCCACTCTTCCAAGAAATAGCTTCTCCAACCAATAGATAGATGTAGCCTGATGTGGATTTTCGACTATCTCGGCATCCAGCAAAATCAGAATCAGAATACCTAATGATCTCTAACTGATCTGATCTTCTGTATGTGAGCATATAGTTCTTTGTTCTCTGTAAGTACTGCATAACTCGTTTGGCTGCTTTCCAGTGATCTATTCATTGATTACTTAAATATCTGCCTAACATTCCAACAATGTACGCAATGTTTGGACGCGTACATACTTGAGCATACATTAGACTCCCTACAACTGATGCATAGGGAATCTTTTGCATCTCTTTCATTTCAAACTCATTCTTAAGGCACTGGTTGAGACTAAACTTGCCTCCTTTAGCAACAGGGGTGTCACCCGGTTTACAATCTTTCATGCCGAATCTCTTAAGAACCCTTTCGATATAACTCTTTTGCGATAATCTAAGAATACTCCAAGAACGATCTCGTTGTATTTGAATCCTTAATACAAAAGAGGCATTTCCAAGATCTTTCATTTTAAATTTCTTTGATAGAAATCTCTTGGTTTCATGCAATAAGCCTATATCATTACTAGCAAGCAATATATCATCGACATATAAAACCAGGAAGATGTGTTTACTGCCACTAAACTTGTGGTACACGCAATCATCAACTAAATTCACCTCAGATAAGATGAAATTTGTGATACCATTGATAGGAAGCTTGCTTGATGAAATTTGGATTTCTTTAATTTGCAAATCATTTTCTTTGCATCTCCTGATACAAAGTTTTCTGGTTGTACCATATATATTGTTTCATTAATGTCACCATTGAGAAACGCAGTGTTTACATCCATTTGATGTAACTCAAGATCAAAATGCGCTACAATTGCCATTATAGTCCTAAAAGAGTCTTTCGAAAAAACTAAAGAGAAAGTTTCTTTATAGTTAATGCCTTCCTTTTGAGTAAAGCCTTTTGCAATAAGACGAGCGTTATATCTTTCCACATTAC